>OY757915.1:47413359-47640859 GCA_963585895.1 Sepioteuthis lessoniana | reverse complement strand
CAATGGCACTATGCTAGGCTCTTAAACCCATGAATACCTATGATAAACATTTAAGACCATTAAATGTCAGTTTTATGGTGTATGCATAATAGTGTCTTAATCTTGGTTGTTATTGTCACGTTTCAGCCACTGTGATGATAACACTAGAATGAGTACATTAGTGTATATGTCCTCATTTCAGAAATTCAGACTTTTTCTTTTTTTTTTTTTCTTCTCCAACCTATAGGCAAACATTAAATTCACACCGTGTATTTGCCACCCTCATGAAATTTCAGTCTTATATATAAACTATGCAAAACCAAGAGATTGCTTTTTTTTCTTTTTCTTTCTTCTTGCAGGGGTGGGGAGAGAAAATACCTCTGTAGTTACATATACATGTAAAGTTAAATTTCATAAATCTAACGAGAGAAAAAACAATCAGTAGTATTTGAAATATACCATGAAATACACAGAATTTAGAGATAAAAGTTACTTTAAACAAAGCACCAAAAGATTTGAGGAAGAAGGGGGAAGACTGACTTGAGAATTCAAGGCAAAGTAGAATGTAGGTCTGAGTTACTTCCCTGACTCTAGTTTAGACATTGTCTGCCAACCAATTACATATGTATATATTTTGAAACATTTTTCTTCCCCTCTCCAATACACTTAATATCAGTAAATTGCAACTAGTTTTAAGGTCTTAGATACATACATGTATAGGTTGGATTTTAATTTAATAAAAATAAATGCAAAAAATAGCAGAACTAAGTCAAAAACTTAGTTTTAGTAAGAATTTACTCTATTATGCACTGTTAAATAAGGATAATGAATTTTAAATGTCAACTTACCTTTATATAGTTCAGTTTAAAAGCATGTTAAGGATAACTCAAAGCTGAACTTTTTTTTTTTTATATCTTTGATGCAGGTATCATTGAGAATGACGTGATGGTAAATGAGCTAGTTTTAGCCCATTTCACAAAATGTTTTTCATTCCCCAATGATAGCTGCATCCAAAAAAAAAAAACAAAGTTCAGCTTTATATGACCTTTACTTTGCTTTTAACCTGGACTCTCAGCTACCATGAAAATATTTTTTTTAATTATTATTATTAATAATAATAATGATAAATTTTAGAATCTTAAAACTGCAAAATATAAAAATCAAAACTTACTGAGATACAATGTGTATGATTGATTTTTTTTTTTTTTTTTTTTTTTTTTTCCCTCCTCGATTAATTTGACTTTTTTTTTTTTTTTTTTTTTTTTTTTTTACCAGCTTGTGCTGTTGGAGAGAGAAACTTATTGGATACTTAATATTTATTTCTTGCATTTTGATTTTTGAAATGAATGTTATATTTTGGTATCAGTGAGTGAAAAGGTGCTGATAAGTGAATTATGAAAATGTTTTTGAGTTTGTCACTGTTACTATTTTTTTTTTCTTTTCTTTTTTCCTTTTTTTTTTTCCCCAATAAATTATACTTATGATTTTGTTACTTCTTTGCTTGGTTGTGTATTGATGTGTAGATAAGTTCCTTAACATTTTCATTCATTTTTCAACTTCAAAGCCTTGCTCTATATAATTCACTTGGATTAGTTTTTATCATTTATTTTCTAAGAACTGAAAAAAAGAAATGGTTTGACTTAATACCAGCAATATCTCAAGAAAGATTTTGTTTCCTCTCCTCTTGGTATTAATTTTTCTATATTTCAGTAATGCAGTTTTAAGTATACATTGTTCAGTTCTGTTCATATTATAATCACAGCAAAACAATTGCTATTAATCATTATACATTGATGTACTCTGAGTTGTCTTCATCTTGGTTGTTATAGTCACAATGTTTCAGACGTCAGTAACCCCAAAATTTTGAAGCAACTCTTTATTCACTTCATTAGTTGATTTTCATTTTGTTGTCTTCTGTTTTGGATATCCATCAATTTCCTTCAGAGTGACTTCCTCTCTCTTTCCCCCTCCCCCATCATTTCTTAGTTTCATGGATTGGACTCTCAATTTGCAGGGACAGCAGAATTAGAATGATCTACTTCTGGGTTGAATGAATGGTTGGGTTGAAATTTTCATAAGGTTACTAATTCTATCAGACACCGGAAGAAGGCCAAAGTGTGCAATGCTTGAAACTTGACTATAACCAAGATGACACCAGCCAGAGTAAATCAGTGTATATCAATTCCTGATATTGATATGTAAAGAGTTTGTACTGATAATTGATCTTTCAATACTAATATGGAAGATTATTATGACTATATAACATGATTAACACATTTCACTTACCACCTATGATTATTTTGTATCTTTTAAAACAACACCTTTCAGTTTAAAGCATAATTGTTTCATTGTCATGTTAAAACAAAGATACAAAGATTTTTTTTTTTTTTTTTTTTGCAATGTGATAAAGTTGAAACTTAATTTCCACCATCCATTCTTGATTGGACCTGTAAAGATTGTCTTGCAATAAATCTTTATTGTATTTAAAGAAAAAAAATCAAATTGGTTGAAATCAATTCATAGGCAGTTGTAGGAATGGAAATGAGTTTTAAAAAAAAAAAATGCCATTGGCACAAAAAACATTGGTCTTATTTCTCAAATTTATTTGACTTCCCCATGAAAGACTTGGCTCGAGCTAATATTGAATATTAGCTAGGATACCTGTTTATATCGAGTAAAGTCAAGATTTATCACTAGTCAACTCTGGAGATAAATACCAGAAGTTGATCTCACTATCCTTTTTAAAAAATTTAAAAAAAAAAAAAAAAAAAAAAAAAAAACACTTTGGATTTCTATTCCTGCTAAACGGATTTATTGATCAAAACAATGGATTAGTTTTAGATAGATAAACCTGCTGAAACTCCTATTGGTGTAGATTTGGATATATTTATTATATATATATAAAATCTCATTTTAAACACTTGGCAAATGGGCTCTCCCCCCCCAACTTTTAAAAAAAATTTATGTTCTGAATTTAAATATGCATTTGTTTGAACAGGTAGGTTTATATATATATATATATATATATATATATATATATATATATAAAAAATCATCTCTTGAGATGAATATATCTGTGTTAAGGCTTGCTGATTTACACAATTTTAAATCAAACAGAATTCCTGGTTTCTGCAAAACAACATTGCCAAAAATTATCAACAAAAATGGCTGGAATCAAATTATGGCAATAAGAACTCTTAACCTTATTTGTAAATAACATTTGTTTTTTTGTTTTTAAATTTAACTTTTACTAGTTTACATAATTTGAGATATTTACTGTCACATGTACATTCATTTTGATAAGTAAAAGGTCTCACAAGCAATCTACTCCCTTTTATTGCAGCTTAGTACTAATCGTAACAAAAGGAATAAAAAAATAAAACCGAAGATATGAATTTAGATTCATTTTTAAGAAAAAGTTTAACTTGGTTTCTTTATTTTTTGTCCAAATTATTCATGAATAAATTCTCTCACAGCATAACACAAGAACTATAGAATGAGAATCTTACCGGTGCTCTGCTATATTAGTTTATTACATCACGTGGGGTATTGCTATCCCCCCCCCACCGGCTAAGCTTACATTTGGCACAAGGCTACAAGTGGGGTGTACTTAGTTAGGATCAAACTCACTACTCGGTAATTGATCTGAACTGTTACACCATGCCAAGGTGTTCTTTACTAAATGTAGTAAGTGAAAAAACAAGGATGAGTATATAATGAATTGTCCCAGAATTTAAAAAAACATTGAAAATGTCATCTAGCAGTTGTCTTTATTTCAGAAAAAAAATTTTTGCCATAGGACTTTATATAAAATTTATTAATTACCTTTTATTTTATCATTTAGATTAAGTAGGTCAAGAGTCAATATTACTGTGTGCATGTCCTTATTTATTTTAATCAGGTTTCTCAAACTAGTTTGTATACTATTTAGACTTGTTTGCCATTGTCTACTCAAAGTTGAATATTTACAGGTTCCAAAGAACACTAAACTAAATAAAGAATATGCCAATATTAGTCCATGCACACTTAAGTATGAAATATTTGATTAGTGAAAGGTTTGGCAGGGATTGATACTTAGGTAAATAAATAAAATAAAATAAAAAAGAAATGCGGTTCTCTAGTTTTGTTAGTACAATTATAGGATGGGTCTAGGTGAAGACTAGCTTAGTGTTTATTGTTTACTAAACTTTAAGTCTGGCACACACCAGGTTACTTACAGTAGTGTTCTTAAGCAGTCACCCATTTAATAACTGAGCAGATTCATTGCTGCTTATCATTGGAATTGTGTAGGGACTAGTGTGTATCTTAAAAGCTGCTAATATCTTTTTAAAAAATTATTAATGTCTGAAATGTGACAATTCACCACTTATATATATATATATATATATATATATATATATATATATATATATATATTAAGCTTAACATGGCACAAAGCAAAATGAGAGTAGAAAAATAGTCTTTCAAGTGTATGTAATGGTATTAAAATGATGAAAACCTCCAGAATTAGACAATATTTGTTTGGCTTGGTAACCCTTGCTCCCGGACACTTTAATGTATGGCTAGGGAAATTAATGAGTGGGTACCTAGACCCCAGACAGCACTTCCCCCATTGCATTCGGTGGGTGGGGTGGAGTCGGGTACATTCCTCATTGTGACAATGGTCAAGAGAATACAGCTATTCCTGCGTGAGTTACCATAAAATGCGATCTTGGGTTGTGTGCTGTTTAAGGTTTATAGTCTCCCATATAAATGATACAGCTTGGCTGAGAAGTTCCCTCATTCAGCATCTTCACCAGAATTTTTGCAGAATACAAATAATGTAGGTTAAAAAATCAGTTTTTTTTTAGCTTGTAAGAAGCACCTAGAAAGGTTCTTTGTGGAAACAGATGTTTTAAAGTTGTGGGGGGTTTATAAATAACCTGAAAGATGTCGGCATATGAAACCAAAAGGTGCTTAATAGATTTGTAAAATAATTATTTAAAAAATCTTTTTATCCGGTAAACCAAACAAAACTTTTGCCGTACTCGACGAAAATAACAATATCAAGCTAGGTCAAATCTCATTATTAAGCTCTTCATCATGGAAAAAAAAAGTATGAGATCACTCACTGGCAGATATAGCAGTGAACAATCACGTGACTAGAAATTGGGCCTTCAACCAATCGGAAGGCACTGCAAACTGAAGCTGTGGACGTTTGATCCTCAAACACTTTCATATTTCGGCCGGCCGTATTCTGGCTACTCAGAACCCCCTTATACTTCTCCAGCTATCGGTTGAATTACTTTTCTTCTACAAGGATGGCTTTGGCATTAAATAACCCACAAAGATTGATATACCGTAAAACAAAGAATCCGAAACTATATAGTTTGTCCCTGTCAGATGATAAAATTTAAATGTATTTTTTGCCTTTTATACCATAGTCACCGATGACTGTCAGTAATGGCTAATCGTTGGATGAGAAAAGGAAAACACTAAAACGCATCTCGTCTTAAGCGTTAGAAACTCCGTTATTCTCACTGTTCAGTCCCTGATGCCATAGAAGTAGGCGGAAATAGATGACAGACACCCCGTGTGCAATAAATTTCTTCGTTCTCCTTGGAATTGACTCTTCTCGAATCTTGGATTAATTCCCCGTTTTCTATTCCCGTGATTATGTGTCTCCTCGTTCCCAGCCACTAAAAGAGGAAGAATCACGGAATCTGTCGTCTTTATATAACTTCTGTCTCAGATGGGTAACACAGTCCTCGTCACCAATTAGATGGCCGATCACTGGTGACCGAGGCAAGACAGTCTGGGGTGCTAGCTCAAACATATCTAGTGCACTGGACGAGATGTTGAACTTTGTCAATTAGTCCTTTTGGCTTCTTTAATAAGTTTTCTTTTCGCGAAATGGTACCATTTACTTATAATGTTACACTCCGAATGATAGGAAGTAATTGTGATTAATTTCAGTTTTAATTAGCGGTTTTTTAATTATCGCAATTTATTTCATGAACAGGAAATACTTTTCCCCCTGTGTATTTAAATAATATTTTAAGCTCAGCAGATATTTTTCGGACTGGGGTTGCTTAATCTTTAGCTCTACTTAAGGCAATAAGTTATAGGGTGGAGTTCATTGTTCTGGTGATCCAGTTGTTAGTAAGAGATTAGTCGGTTGGTAGGTTGTTTTTCATGGCATATTAGTTCTCGGTTATTTAATACCTAACTAATATATATATATATATATATATATATATATATATGGTTGGTTGGTCGTGTTTTATAGCATATCAACCCTTATAGGTTACTTAATACCAAATTCTGTTTATACATAGATATATATTAAAAATATGATTTAAAAACGAATAGTTTGTAGGTAACATTTTAAACCAGCCAGAGCTCATTTGTTTGAATGCAGTAAATTCTTTCAAGTATTCCTATCAAACACGAAGAATTCTATTTAGCATTAATCATTTGTTTGCATAGTAAAATGGTTTCAAGTATTACTATCGAACACTAATAATTTTCTTTAATATTAACCATTTGTGCCCAGTTGAATGGTTTCAAGTATTCCTATCTAACACAAATAATTCAATTTAGTATTAAGTATTTCTTTGTACACAGTTAAACGGTTTCAAGAATTGATATTTCACAATAATTCTATTAAAAGGTTTCAAGTATTACTATGTAACACTTATAATTCAATTCAACATCTGTCGTTTGTTTGTACACAGTTCTCTTAGACGCATAGATGGGACGTTAATAGATACTTCCACTCTTGGTCAGATTAGACCTGGGAGTAATGGCAATGAAGGAGTAGTCCACATTTTTAAAGTTCCAGAACTGGAGCCTCATCATCAGATGCAGTTTAGTGTCATACCCGGAATACTAGTTCTATTTGACCCATAGATTGGATCCTATCAGGTTCTACTACTCTGGGTGAGAGAGGATCGGTGAGTATTGGCAATAAAAGGGTACTCTACATTCCTCAAAGCTCCAGGACTGGATCCTCGCCATCAGATGGTTGTCATATCATGGACACTCGTTAAGGGGGATCTTATTCCTCTGCGGAGATGCAATCGGCGTATTCTATAGCCCCAGCCGACTGGACTAGCTTTTAAGTGGGATACCGTCAAAAAAAAAAAAAAAAAAAAAAAAAAACACCAACAGACAAGTGTCGCAAATCTCCAGATGAAATGGAAGCGTTGAAGTTCGATCTAAACTATAATCAACATGAATGAAAATCTCTGTTACGAAAGCAGCGTGAATTTCAGCAAATTATGCATAACGAATTCATTAGAACAATGTCACTTAATATTGTTTGGTTTAGCTTCTTTGTTTTTCGTGGCATGTCAACATTCGTAGATTATTTAATGCCAAATCTATCTTTATATAAGAACAGTAGTTGTACTATTTACCTAAGAAGTGGGTGAGATAAGGGCTTTCATACCTTTCCCAAGAGTATTAGTCTGAAAGTGAATGTAATAGAGCTACTGAACTTCGAACTCGCTTATTACTATGTCACATCCAGCACCAAAACCACTATGCTATGATGACCTTATCTTAATATTGTAGCTGAAGAGTATGCCGGATACACTGATGAAAAATTAATGCTGAAATGAATAATAAATAAAACAAGTAATCATTTTAACAAATAACAGGAAGTTGTGTGGAAATTTTTTCGGTAAATGGGTTTATTAAATGGAGCCCAAACATTCCTGCTCTAATTCGGGGCCTATTTTGTATTGTCTTTCTTTTACTGCTGGTTAGCTTTGATCTGATTGGCTGGAGTCTCTGGAGGTGGGGGGTTGTCCTTGGCGTTACCTGCCGAAATCAACCGTAGTAAGTTGAAAACAGGAGACCTTAGAATTAGGCTGCATTTTTTTTTACTCCTCCACTCAAATGGAGTTGAGTAATAAGAAGGATTAAGGGTTTCTTCCAGAATTCCAGAAGAGAATTCAAAGATGGCTTGAAAGCCAAAAGGAATAGAAAAGAAATGAGAAAAATTTAACATTCAGAATTCCAGAAGGGAATTCGAAGTTAGAAAAAGTAAAAAAAGAAGACAAAAGAAACTGAAGAAAATAGGTTTCTACGGCTGAAGCTAAAAAGAAGAGAAAAGAAAGAAAAACGTAGGTTTCTACAACATAGATTTATATTTTAGAGGAATTGCTTCTCTAAGAAAAAGAACCAATGACTTCAGTTGACTCCAACAACTACACAAGTCTCAGACGCCATTACTTGCTTTATCGAGAGAGAAGACGACCGACAAAGGAAAAGAAAAGAAAAAAGAACATTATTAGAGACTTTGTCTCGCAGAAGAAAGACTGAGAGTGGCTTTCTATCAAAAAAAGAACATTTTTAGGGACTTGGTCTCTAAGCAAAAAAAGAAAAAAAAAGAATAAAAAATACACGTTAGAACCCTTGTTTAGCTGGAGGGAAGAAGTAGTGACTTCTTTCCTTGTTTTGTGAGTGTAGCAGTAGGTGAAGGATTTTTTTAATTAATTTATTTTACTTTTTGTATTTGTGAGTTACTTGTCATATTTGTATTGGGACACATATGCAACTAACTGGAGTGACCTTCCTTTTTTCATAGTAAACTACTTTGAATTTTAAACAAGGATCTCTTTCCCCCTTATTTTATTTTTGCCTTCCTATTTTTTGGTAATATTGTTACTAGTGTCCAATTTCGTTGATTAAATAAAATTGCGATAGTTGAGTTAAAAGAGACATTATCTTTTTATGTATTATTTTGGCAATAAGCAATAATTTACAAAATATATTTTTGTGTGAGTATTACTTTTTCTATGAGTATAGTGTATATAAATGTTTTTAATACTCTTTTAATTTTTTAATTGCTTGTCAGTTAATTGCGTGTCAGTTCCTTAGAGGATAAAACTTGGTTATCATCGTGAAATTTTAGACTGATATTTTTGATTCGGTGTAGAGTATCTAGCGTCTTCTTTCTTTGACTCCTGGATTGCTCCTGATCATCACGGTAGATTTTTGTATTCAGACACACAAGATTTTGGGGCAACAAAAATGGGGGAAAAGTTATATTTGAAAATTCTGTAATGCACGGGTCTTTTTTTCTACTTCTAGATTTTGTAAAACACTTGAGTTTGTGACTGTCACACGATATTGAATTTTCAGATGAAATCTTCATTGATTGAACTTCTCAGCCATTTCCAAGATTCATTTATTTGAATTTTAGAACATACCTCAAAGAATTGGAAATTTATTGCATTTCAGGATGGCACATTGCGTGTCTCTTTTTTATTTTTATTATGCGTTTTATTCGCATCCTTTTCTTTGAGTTAAATGCCTTTTGATCTCTGGCATAGAGCCCATGTTTCGTCCCTTGGAACGAAAATACGTTGAAGGAAAAGATTCCGGTGCCTGGCTCCGTACACGGATCGACAACGTGAAACTGGTTCTTTTTTTTTCCTTCCCAGCACACGAGGAGAGCAGGTGCTTACTACTAAGGCTGTGTAGCGTAAATTTCCTATACATACACAAAATTCGCACTCACATTTTTAAACTAATCAACAAACATTAGAACATTCTAGAAAAAAGGTTCCAAACCACATACACAAAATTCGCGCCCATAGATTTTTTAAGCCAATCGACAAACATTAGAACATTCAAGAAAAAAGGATCCAAACCACAATACACAAAATTTGCGCCCATATATTTTTTAACCAATCAAGTACTTTCCCCCAAAAAACATTCATGCCCGTTTTGATCCTCTTTGGAGTTTTAAAAAGAAAGCGATGGACCAATTCATCAGAGGTTTCGCCGCTAACAACAAGGAAACTACGCTACGCTACTGGACTGTTCCCTTACCCACCAAAACCTGAGAGGCGCCACGCTGTTTAGCAAAGACATTCCCATTTCTCCTTACACCAAAGGCGAAAACAACAACAACAACAACAATATTGTGAGTTCTTTGGTACAATATTCCTGCTGAATAATAAACCTTTATTTTAAAGTTATTCAGGTTTTATTTTTGTTTTGTTAGGGAAATTACTTGCGAGGAACACGTACTGCCTCCAAACTTTATTTTATACTTTCGACACATCTCGCAATATCCCCGACAGCTGTATACGATGACTGGCATGTAACTAAAGTGAATACACTTTTGGGCGAAAAGTTGAATTCGCTTAGCCCTAATGTCAGCATATATGATATATACCTGGGAGAAATTATGTACTGGGGCATAGTCTGGAAGAAATATCAGAAAAGGTATTTCAAACATGAAGCTCTTTATACCCATTTTCTAGACAAGATTCCTGAAGTGAAAAACGAGAATCTTAAGACGAGACGGAAGGTGGTCTAAAAGAAGCAGTCTACTTTTTTAAAAAAATTCTCTAGTTTCTGGCAAGAAAAAACTAGACTGAGGCTTGAAACCATTATACTAACAAGGGTGATTCGGGAAACTCAGCACGAGGACAGTTTTCATTTGCTTCTGTTGAAGCCTTTAAGAAAAGAAATTAAAGTTTCTGGCGAGAGAAACTTGACAAAGACTTGAAACCTTTATACCCTGTATGAAGTTGTAAGTTGGCGACTGTAGTCATGGGCGACCAGAAGGCTCCCTTTTCAATAGCTACTACACCGAGGTGTAGGGAGGGTGCTACACCTTTCCCTGGATTGCTCCACTTTACCCTTGATACGTACCTTATATTGCTGAGAGTTAAGCAAGTCGGTATCAAGTACCATTTTTAAAGTCTTTGGTATGACGCGACAATACCCTAGCGACCGGGTTTTGTTGGTTTGGCCGTCCGTTGTTTCTTCTCACACCCGGCATTTCACATGTACAAAAATTTAAAAAAAAACAACAAACAGAAGGTGGAAGGAAGAAACAAACACGGATTCAGAACTGCAAAACGTAAAAAGGTGAAGTTGAAGTTGACACTTTTAAGCATTTTGTGTGTATTCGTTATGGCTAACGCAAGAAGTTAGCGAAAATCCTACCTAGCCACCAAAAATGCCGACTCATCTGGTCATCGTCTTCATTGTTCCGTGTCTTCGTTCTTGACGCCATACTACCCTCCGACTGATCTGGACCCACGTCTTAAAGCCGACTGATCAGATCCGCGTCTTAGGCTTAAATTTCTGACTCTCTGCTTCGAAGTCTTACTCCTAATTGACCAACGTCCTTCGTCCTTTTCTTTCAGTCTCGCAGATTTTCGCGGGCACAGCCCTTCGTGTGGTCTTCGCGCCAAAATAGACAAAAGGGTCCTTCTAGACACTCTGACGCAGATAAAAATGCGGAAGATAAGATCCCTTCTTTGACTATCGATCCACGAACACACACAGAGACCCACACACATATATCCATGTATATACATACACAATTGATGCTCATTATCGTGTTACACCTGTAAGAAAAAGAAATTAAAGTTTCTGGTGAGAGAAACTCGACGAAGGTTTGAAGCTTGTCCCTTTGCATTGTCCAAACTTTCTTGTTTTGTAGAAAATCCATATTTGAGCAAGTGTCTTTTCCTTTCTCCATTGTTCAAACTCACTTGTGGGTTGTTTTGAGTAACTGTTTTCTTGCATTGTTCAAACTTGATACTAGGCGCCAAGAATTTGAAATATTGTGGCGCCCGCATATGGGAAGTTTATGTAACTTTGTGAAGAGTCACCTTTGGGGGAGGTTCTTGTAAATAAATTATTTCGAGTTATAACCAAACAAAACTGTTTGTGTCTTCTTCCTGTTTTACCCCTCCCCGTTTTCTTTCAGACGCGGATTAAAAGTCGAATTTACCTGGAAGTGGATAAATTTGTGACAAAATATTATCGAGGAAGTCCTTGAGGTGTAATGGTTAAAGTGATGAACTGCGGCATGCAAGTTCGAACTCCAGTCTGGCTATTACGTTCACTTTCGGACGAATACTCATGGGAAAAGGTAGGAACCCTCTAATCCTCCCCAGCTATGGGTTAAATAGTATCACTGCTGTTCTAGAAAAATGACTTTGGCATGAGATAACTCACGAAGGTTGATATGCCATTAAACAAAGAAGCCAAACAAAACTTCATCACACTTGAAATTTGACTTGCATGTCTTTAGGTTTGGAACATTTTCTTACCTGTTCCAGAACTATTTGCCTCATTTACCTGTGATTAAAATTTTTTTCTAGATGCACAAAATAATATTTTCTGCAACGTTCTAAAATGTCTAATTATAACCTTTGAGCCTATTTTTGTTTATTAAAGAATTTCGTTTTTTTTTTTTGTTTTGTTTTTTTAATTCCCCATTGATTGATTTTATTTATTCATTTATTCTGCGCAGGCCTAAAAGAAGGGCTTCCTGGCACCAAAAATAAACTCTTTCTCCGTTACCTCCTTTTTCTCTCTAGGTTGCCAAGAGGAATGCACATGCTTGCTAAGGCCAGAGGTTTTAGCAGCGCGTTGTGTCTCTTGCTAGAAGCCGTCTCTGCTAAACATACTCACAGAACACAGAAACTTATGGTAGACCCTCAAACTTACAATTTGCCAAAAATGAATTCATGATATTCTTCAAACGCTTTCATTGAGGGAGCATGGCTATTTCTTCTGGTCCCTCACCACAAAGTAGTCGTAAACTCCAAAAAAAAAAAAAAAAAAAAAGAATTTGAATTCAAAGGTATCTCTGTTTTTTTTTCTTTCCCCGTCCTTAATTTTTTACAGCTTCGACCCCCCCCCAAAAAAAACAATGAATGGGGTAAGAAAGAAATGAGCCAGATAGAAACTTTAGAATTTCCCAACAATTCATCACAACCGAAAAAACCTTTTATGTGCCCCATATATTGTTTAAATTGATGATTTTTATACATTAGACTATAATTTACCACAAAAAATACTTTACTCTGTCGACGGGGGTTAGACTACGATGACTGTATCCCCTTTAGATTGGTAAGACCCCATTCCTCCAAAAAAGGTGTGTCCTGGATATGACATTAAGCTGCATCTGATAGCGAGAGAGCTGAGGAGTTTGGAGTACTCCTTCTTGGCCATTGCTCCCTGGATCACTCTGGCCTGGAATGGTAGTACCTGTTAGGATAGTTTTTTTTTAAATTGTTTTTATTCAATTGGTCCATGTGTAAAAAAAGAGAATGCAGTTAAGAAACAAATACATAAAATATAAATATGAACGCACAATACAATAACTTGAAACGAGTTGACATGCCGATTGACAATCAATCAATCAATCAAATATATATATATATATATATATATATATATATATATATATATATATATATATATATATATATATTAGACTAAAATTTACTACACAAAATATATTTTGAAGGAGTGAAATACAAACGACTATAGTTACAAAAGATATGTCTTTGATAATGATAAAAAATTGTTGTTCTTGGACTCTCCAAATATTTTTGATTTATTTCATTTATACCGCTAGTTTGCGACGTAAGTCAACTTTTTTTGTGGGGCTTGGGTAGGAAGAGAGAGTCTCCTCTGTCATCAAATGGGCTTACGGTGTATTGTAAAATTAACTTTATACCAGTCCAATTGTACGTTATAATTAAAGAAAAATTGTTACTTTGTCTAACTTTTTCTTTCCAGCCAAAAAAAACAAAAACAAAAAACAAAACAAAACAAAAAACTAAAAAAGACATCTTTATAAAATATATTTTTAGAATAGGGTATTGATTTCTCAATGAAAATTATGGACATATTAGACAGGTTTTTTAGTATCCTCAGATAAAACCATTCGCCGGATAGCAAGTCCTTAATGTATTTGGTTTCTTTGCTTTCTTTTTTTTTTTTTTTTTTTTTGAACATCTTTTACCTTAACTGTAAGTATGTAATAATTAAGTAATCATCACCCTGGCTGTTTAAATTTCCTTCCCCACACTCCACACTGCTACCAGTGATTAAGAACGCAGCAAATATACCGGATCGTTGACTGTAAATCTTTAGTGAACTGTTTTTAGCGTAGGTGTTTCTGTTGGTATAAAGTTTTGTATACAATTGCCCATACCATTAGTGCGCAATTTTGAAAAAGTGCGTATGAGAGAGAGAGAGAGAGAGAGAGAGAGAGAGAGAGAGAGAGAGAGAGAGAGAGAGAGAGAGAGAGAATAAGTTATCCTCACTATAGCTGGCCCGGTTTACTCTCCGTCTTTTCTCTTTCTCTCTCACTCATTCACTCACTGGGGATGCGCATATTTGTAAACAAAACAAGTCAACCCGATTGCACTGTCTCTTTCTTTTCCTTTTTTTTTTTACCTTGAAAGGAAATCGACCAATTTAAAATTCAAGCAAAAACAGGTGGAATTATGAAGTGGAATAATTATTTTGCTGTTTATTTTTTTCTGTTTTCATTAGCAGTTATGCTTAGTTTTGCCGGGACCCAGGCGACAAATTCAAACAGAGCAACAACGACCATGGATCCACCCAATGAGAAGAAATGCCGGGTGAATCATTTTATGGTTCAGAAAAACTTTAATGCATCCCTATACCAGGGCCATTGGTTTATGACTTCTTGGAATAAACGTTCGTTTTTTCAAGTAGAGCAGCCTTTCCTGTCCAAATTCATTAGTATCAGAAATGCAGAGGTTTATTATGCATTACGTCGTGATGGAAACTTTAGAGTCCTCGTCGGTAAGAAAACTGTTTCTTTATCTTTTCTTTCTTTCTCTATATATTTATAACACGGTGTTACATGCATGCATATACACATACATACATAGACACAAAAGAAAGAAAGAAAGAAAGAAAAGGGTATTAATATTCATTTTTTTTCTTTGTATTGAGAGTGATATTTCTTTTTTTCATAAGGAAAAAAAGAGTAATTATCATTTCATTTTATATTGTCATACATTTTAAACAAAAGTTGTCCTTAAAAATTGTAGAAGTTTTAATATAATTATTCCTCTTTGGGGATTTTGGTTCTTGTCTAGAATATCCCGCTAAGAAAATATCTGCAGTAATGTACAAAATTTTTTATATAATAATATAATATTTATCAGCTAAATAAGAGTATTTTCAATCATTTTCTTCATTTTTTAAATATTTTTGGCTGAACATTTATATTAATCACACACACACGCGTGTGTGTGTGTGTGTGTGCGCGTGCACACACACACACACACACACACACACACACACACACACACACACACACACACACACACACACACACACACAAACATTTTAACAAACTAAAATTCACCCATTCCTAATCACTAAAATAATGTCAACTCATAGCTTACTGCTAATGTATAATTTCGGGCAGTTAACTATAAAGGTTTAGTAAAAAAAATTTAAATCATAAAATGAAGGAAATGATTGAAATTTACACTTAACTTGATGTAGAATATAAATATAGCGCGCGCGCACACACACACACACACACACACACACACACACATGTACAGAGATGGAAAAATACAAGGTCTTTGGAGGGTGATTTTATTTATAGAATTATTTGCCAAGGTTAAACGTTTCGGTTTTTGAACCTTCATCAGGGCATGTAAGTTATATATATATATATATATATATATATATATATATATATATATATATATATATATATATTATTCGAAAAAACATTATCCCTGCCTTGTTTTTTTGCTAGTGCTTTTTATGTAGATAGCTTATGTCAAATCATGTCGGGTGGGAAGCACAGATAAATACCGCTTTTATGCAGATAGTTTTCTTTAGACAGAATATTAAGTTACTCTTTAACACATTGTATATTGCAATTAACTTTTTGAATTTTAGGGAGGTTATTTTTATTTCATTTTATTGATATTGACTTGGTCATTACAAACTTGTCCATATAAAGAGACCAGGTGTGAAGAAGCATGTATGGGTGTGGCACTTTTATAGTTTGTTGAACGTGGAGAGCCTTTTTTATATTTTATTTAAAAAAATCTACAAAAGTTTCACTACCACACATACTTGTCCACATCTGGCCTCCTTGTAGGCACAGGCTTGTAATTAATGAAATAAAACTAACCCACTAAATTTAGAAATTTAATTGTCATAATATGTGTTTAAGAATTAACTTAATACTTTTGTCTGAAGAACGCTACCATTTTGAAAGCTCTTACAGAAAACTGAAAATTTAGCAGAAACAATATTTTCCCCCCAAAATCATAAAAAACTATATAAACTGTGACAAGATAACCTTTTCCGAATATATATCCTCGCTGACAAATCTTCTGGGGGATATTCTGAACAAATTCCAAGTAAAAGTTTATAGATTCGATATAAAAGTTAAATTCGACATAGAAGTTAAAATGAGTGTTAAAACTGTTTGGAGCCATAAAATAAAATCAGACTTTGAGGGACACAGCAAAGTAGTACTAGCTAGGGTCCCCTCTATGGGTGAAATCTGGTCAAATAGATCTGTTTAAAAATTATTCGTATTCAATAGGACCATGTGAAGAAGAAGAAAAAAAAGCTATTAAGAAACAACCACACAAAAATTTAAATATGAACATGCAATGAACGCGATTCTGTAACTACTAGACATAAAATAACCCTAGACGGGTTGACTTGCTGTTAAAACCAATCAACCGAAACAAACCATAATTCTCGATATAACAGGAATAACAATGAAATGTTGGTTAATTTTTTAAAATACTGGGCAACCCAACAGGTTCATAGATTCATATGACCACATAATATTTGGATCTATAAATAAATTAAGTCACAATAGCAAAAAATAAAAAAGAGTTTTCTTTTGGTTTGGTTTGGTTGGTTTGGTTTTATGGCATATCAATCATTGCAGGTTATTTCTTGCCTAATTCTGTATACACATATATTAATATATATGATTTTTAAACAAATAGTTTATTGATGATTTTTTAAGGAGCCTGAGCTCATGTTTTTGCACACATTTAAATGGTTTGAAGTAATGCCATATAGCAGTAGCAATTTAACATCAGTCATGTGTTTGCACAGTTAAATAGTTCCCAGTATTGCTGTGTATCACTAATAATTCAATAAAACATCAGCCATTTGTTTGAACGCAGTTAAAATTATCAATGTCCTATTTTTAACAACTCAATTTAGCATGTTATTTTTTGCACTGTTTAAATAGTCAAACTATTAGAGTCATAGATCGGACCCTATCTGGTGTAACCACTCCTGACCAGAGTGGATATGGGAGCAATGGCAATGAAGGGATACTCCATATTCTCCAGAGCTCCACTGACTGGAGCCTCACTATCAAATGGTTTAATGTCATACCAGGATACTCGTTGGTGAGAGGCCTTACGCCTTTGCAAAGATGCAGTCGTTGTATTCTACAGCCCCTGAGTTCTCTTTTCTTTAGATTTTATTTCTAATGAAAATTTCTGTATCACCAGTCATGTTGTTTATGTTGTATGGGGCAAGGAATTTTTGCTTGGGTTTTTATTTTCATTTGGTTGGTAGTGGTTCGTAGGTTGTAGTATCATTGTTCTTCTTATCCCATTTAACTTATTGGTTTCTTCTTTGTCTGTGGAAGGCTATAAGAGAATTTAAGGAAGGAAGGAAGGAAGGAAACGAAGATATTTTTAAAATTTGAACTTTATTTTAGGATTAAAAACGGCTATTCTGTAGCCGGAAGATGTTTTCCTGAACTAAAAGACGTAGTCATGTTTCCCAAACATGGCGTTGAAATATATTAGTCATTTTCGGTGAGCGATGATTTTAAAGTCTGTGGTTATATCCAATAGGTGTTTTTGTGAGGTATGTTAGCAGGGACGTCTAACAAGAGAGCCATTTTTGGTGAGTTGTTAGTTTGAACGTCTGTCCTATTGTCTAGTAGATATGTTCAGCAAAAGCTGCGACTGGTGGGAGAGTAAGCCAGCGTGCCGCTAAGCAGATACGTGGCCTTCTCTACCAGCAGCAAAACAGAAGTAATTCTTTGCAGTCCAAGTGGTCACTGCTGAATGAGAACGGGTTCCTTTCTTGGTGCCAGTATGTCTGTTTTTCATGTATGACGGGATTTCGCTTCCTGTCCGAGTTTCTGGGAACTGCTACACTTTTGAATTTATTTTAATTTTTTATTTTTTATTTTCATTAATCTCCCCAGTTGCCAAGTGTCAAAAATTCACAAAAAGACTTTGGCTTGATTGAATGATTTTAACGACATGCCAACCCGTCTAGAGTTATTTTATGCCTAGAAGTTAGGGAATCGTATGTACATTCATATTTACTTTTTGTTTTGTAGTTGTTTCTTAAAACAGGTTTTTATACACTGTCTTATCGAATACGAATAATTTTTAAACAAATCTATTTGACCCATAACAGGTACTCCCACTTCCGGGTGGACCTGAGAGTAATGGTAATGAAGGTTTACTCTACACTCTTCAGAACTGGAGACTCATCATTAAAGGTAGTTTCGTATCTTATCCAGGACAAAATTTGTGTCTGTGTGTGCAGGGGGCATATCCCTCTTCCGAGGATTTGGTCGGTATATTCTAAGCTCTGTCGACGACACAAAATTAATGTCGGTATTAAGTAAGCAGGCACAAAAATACGTACTTTTTAACGGCAATGTTATGATTGTTTTTATTTAAAGTGAGCGCCCTTTCTTATAAAGTATGATTGACGAAAAACGTAATAATAATCCGTGTTTTTTGTTGTCAAATGAATTCTCGTAAAAGCATTATCTCCCACGTGACGCTTTTTATTTCGGTTCTCTTGCAAGCCTCTGTAAAAAAAAATTGTCTAAGAAAAAATACATTAAAACAATCAAAAATTAAAAAGGTATTATTCTAATAAAATACTTTTTTATGTACTCAGTTAAATTTGTTTATTCAATATTTTTACGTTAATTAACAACATCCCAGAAGATTAATGAATAAGTAAGTAAAGTTGGCGACCTTAGTCGAGGGTGACCCAAAGGCTCCCTTTTCAATAGCTACTATACCAAGGTGTAGGGGAGGGCGCCACTCCATTCCCTGGATTACTCCACTTTACCCTAGATCCATACCTTATAATGCTGAGTGTTAAGCAAGGCGGTATCAAGTACCATTTTTTGAGTATTTGGTATGACTCGACCTGGGATCTAATCTCCCGGACCATTGGCGAACATTCTACTCATTAGGCCAAGTAAAAAAAATGCCTACAAGTAAAATATCGTATCTTATTTAACCAGTTTTTGAACTTCAAAAATAAGACATTTGTACGTGTCAAGAGTAAAAATGAAAAAAGAAGATAATGCTCTACTTATTTCATTTTTCTTTATGAGATCTTAGGATTAGGAATTTGTTTTAATGGGGTGGATCAATAAATCCATTGCCTGATACTGGTATTAACTGAATTTTGATCTGAATGTTCGAATGTAATGAATAAAGAAATTATATATATATATATATATATTAAAATGAATTGCTCCACAATAATTTGCTTTTAAATTTTTTTTTCTTTAACACATGTTTCTGACGTTTTTATGCTAATGTATCTCCATGCAAGACTCCAGTGATAATATCAAATAAATCAGTGTTGAGGTCGATTGAACAAACCATTGCCTTCGTGTCTTTGTAGAGTATTATTATAACAATAACAGTTTCTTTGGGGAAACCATATGATAGAAGTATTTACTTCCTCTTTCATGCATGTGCAGACTCAAATGTCATGGAGAAATCTACAAATAAAAGTGTTGCCTCAAGTTTTTTTTATCATACTCCTTCAATGATTTGACGAATTGTCAGAAGCTGTGAAGTTATGGATTGTTTTCCCCAAAATCCATTCTGATTTTGCCTTAGAATTTCTTGACTTCGGGTCGGACATGATTTTGAGGGAATGCCTTATAAACCTTGGCAGCAATAGCAGTAAGAGTTATGCCTCAGTAGTTCTTTATGATTCCCTGGTCGACTTTCTGGGAGAAGGATAGAATGCAGCTTTTCGCGCATTTCTCCATCATGCTTCGTTTATACAGAGCGTTGTATAATCAAAGAAGTATGTTATAAGATTTTTCTTGTCTTCAACACTTTAGCAGGTATTTCAACTCTGAAACTTTTCCACTTTTGATTGTTTTTACAACTGTGTTGAGTTCACCCTTCCGTAAAGTGTCCAAGTTTGATAACTTGTTGGCAATTGATAATTTTTTTAGTAGGTTTATCTGATTCAGGAAGGTTTTCAAGCAGATCCTTAAAGTGTTTTTTCCACTTTTGACGTCTTTTTTATTGGCTGGCAGCTTTTAGTTTTGATTTCAAGGTAGTTCTGCAACCACTAACTTTCTTTACTGTCTGCCATGCTAATGACAGAATTCCTAATTGCCATGTTTCAACAGAATTTTTTATTTCTTTTAATTTGGCCTTGAATGTATTCTCGTTGTTCTTATTGGTATGTTTTTTTTTAAATTCGTAGACCAGTTCACATACCTTGGTAGCAATATCTCATCTACAGAAAGTGATGTCAATATATGCATAGGAAAGGTATGGACTGCTATTGACAGGCTATTGATCATATGGAAATTTAATCTCTCTGATAAAGTAAAATGGGATTTCTTCCATGTTATAGCCAAACACGTATTATCGTATGATTGTACCATTTGGATTTTAACGAAATGTTTGGAGAAAAGGCTACGTGGCAATTACACAAAAATGCTGCATCTTAAAATCTTTGAAGCAGTACCCTACAAAAGAGTTGCTATATGGCCACTTACCTCCCATCCCACAAACCATCCTAGTAAGATGAGCAAGATATGCTGGGCACTGCAGAGGAAGTAAAAACAAAGTCATAAGCAATGTTCTCTTATGGACTCCTACTCATGGACATACCAATATTAGCAGATTAGCAAAAAACTTACATTCATCAACTCTGTGTGCACACTGGACACTGCTTAGAGGACCTGCTAAGATTAATGGCAGATAGAGATGGATAGTGAGAGAGCATCAAGAAAATCCATGCTATCAGCACGACTTGATTATCTATATATATATATATATATATATAGGTTGTGACAGAAATACCTCCCACATTTAAAACTGTCAACTCTGTGGAGCAAGTAAACTTAGGCAAGTGGCAATGGTAGCTTCATCAAGCTAATGTCTTACCATTTCTTTTTAAATATGATCAGTTGCAATCATAACTTGGATAGATGTACACTATGCATTTGCTGTTCAAATGTTTTTTTAAGACTGGTGAATCTGTAATTGCTACACAGAGATTTTTGTCCTCACTTCATGTTATGTTGGAATGATGATGTTCTGGATAGAAAACTGATATATATCAGTATTTTATCTGGAACAGCATTATTTATGCCCCACCCTAAGGTCATTTGCAAGAAATAAAATGCAAACTGCCACAGAAAGGATTTGAATTCGGATTGCAATTCCATGACTCTAAATATGCCTACAAAATCTGATAATGTAGACACTAAAATGTGTACAACCATATTGCAAATTTTGAGTTCTTTTTTGTTTTATAATGAATTGTGAAGGTTTATAACAGTAATGTTTGGGATAATGCAGTGACACATGTGTATTATATTAAAAAGTTTATTAATCTGTACCCCAAGAGGGGATATATATAACAACAACAACAAAAGGGGCACATCTCTATAATATCCAGATGTACTCATCAGTAATTCTTGTTATAAAGTAAAGTTGGCGAACTTAGTCAAGGGTGACCCGAAGGCTTCCTTTTCAATAGCTACTACACTGAGGTGTAGGAGAGGCTACTTCTCCATTCTCTAGATTACTCCACTTTACCCTTGATCCTTACCTTATAATGCTGAGTGTTAAGCAAGGCAGCATCAAGTACCACTTTTTGAGTCTTTGGTATGACTTGACCTAGGATTTAATCCCACTTTCCCAAACCATTGGTGAATACTCTATTGTTATACCCTATATCAAATTTCATTGTGATTCATTACTCTTCATCAGGGTCCCAAAATAGGATTGTATGTAGCCACACTGAACACTGGCTAACTGCTTACTCTATAGATGTGATCTGGAGGCAGACCACAATACCCTCCTTGACCAATGAGAAGGTAGAACCTCTGAGGCATATATATATATATATATATATATATATATATGGTATCCACAGTCCTCTCTCTATGCCTTTGACAGCCAGCCAATACACATCTCTGAGGCCTGGCTGTTACACATATGCTAGTACATTGGCCCAGAAATGAGATGCAACCTTCTTAGCAGCGTTCAACTAAGCACATCAACAAATTAACAAATGCATTGAAGGAGCCAGAAATTCCTGGACACTGCTATTATCAACTTTGTGACTCATTCTCAGACAGAGCTCTACACAAGTCCTGACGGCAGAAGCATGCAAACCTAGCAAGTCTGTTGGCATCTTAGCAACTGCAAATCCATATAGCTAGGACACTCACAGCCATATCCTCTCTTCCCATTCGCAGCTCAAGAGACCTTACATCATTATCCATCACACTAGTGCCATATAAAAACCATTCAGCTGCTATCCACAGATGCAATTAATGGATCCTCACAGTTATATCCTCTCTTCTCATATGCAGTGCAAGAGACTTTACATTGCTATCTACCATACCAGTGGATTATATCAATCTCTCAGCTGTTATATTGCACTTGCACCTATCTGCAGCAGACCCCTCAAAAATACTAGTTTGTACCATCCATGAAGCAAGAATGAAACCAGCCATATCTTCAACTACTATCCATTCATCTGTAATTACTTCTAGTCAGTCTATGCTATGCATGCTAAGCTGAAGCCCTTGGTGCCAAACTTGTCCTTCCTTCAGCTATTGTCCATCCAGACAACTAGTACAACCACAATACAAACAGAATCCTTTGTCAAACGGACCTTCTTCATTCTGTTTTACCTTTTTTTATTGTATTCGTGATTATTCCTTGTTTTTAACCCTTGTTATTTGTCATTAATTTTTTTACTCCTTATCAACCCCTCTTTGTCTGGCCAAGTTGGATGCAGCTGTTGAATACACTGCAGCTCTGCAGAGAGGTAAGACTCCCCCAATAAGTGTCCTAGATATGGCATTAAACAATCTGATGGTGAGGCTCCAGTAATGCTAGAGGTCTGGGGAATATGAAGTACTCCTTTATTGTCATCACTCCCAGGTTGACTCTAGCTCGGAGTGGTCACACCTAATAGGGTCCTGTCTATGGGTTAAATAGAACTAAACTGTGTACTTATGCTAAACTGAATTGCTCAAAATAGAACTGTTTATATTTATGAAAATGGATTTGGCATTAAATAACCTACAATGGTTGATATGCCATAAAATCAAACCAAACCAAAGTCTCTTTGTCTCCTCATCTGCATTGCTGCGCATGTATTATAACCTTCTTATGCATTACTTTTTATCACACATTTTTGACTATACTAGCCATTGTCAGAAGAAGAAAGTTCTCATTTTAAATTTTCCATGAAGAGAAATAAAAAAACTATATCATTCTTGAATGTGTCTTTTATTGAAAGAGTCTTTGTCTACAGACAATGAAATTTTTTTTTAACTTTGTAAGTACAAGCGCTCTAAGTTTCCATACATGACATAGCATGAAGGAAAAACAAAAAGACTAGAATTGATTGTTTATAGCCTTTAATAGTAATGTGTGATGTCATTTCAATTTGATATCAAAACTTCTTTTTGTCTAAATTCCTGAGTTGAGGAATTATTAGTAGTATGCAAGCCCTAATGCATTTGATAGAATACATGCCTTATTTGATAAAAAAACATTGGTTAAAGCTAACATCTAAACCTCAAGGACTCAAAGACCATTGCATCAAGAGGGAGAAGCACAATGGGCAAAAAGTGAGTGGGCGTGATTTCCGCCAGTTCTAATGCTAATCTACAATACAAATGATAGCCTGGTTTTTTTCATCAAAATGAAGACGCATATGATAGTGAGTAGAATATGTGAATTAGTACAAAATGTAAAATTTTCCTTGATTTCGTTTATACTTTTGATAAATTCCATTTTTTCCCATTTTATTGTATTTAATAGGTAAATTGCAATAAACTGTACAATAAATATCATTAAAACAGAGAAAAGAAAAGCAAAATTTTAAGTTTAATCACATTTAAAGAAATAGCAGATATAATTTCTGTTTACTTAGCAATCTACTCTCAAACACTTTTTTATGATTTTCTATTTGTTTATGTGGTCTGTCATCTCAGGTACACCTTCCCAATGCTAATAGGAGTTGACAAGTTCTTATGTTATAAAATCAAACAAATTTCCTTGTGTTCTGCTGTGTATGTTGTCTGTCATCTCAATTACACCTTCCATGCCAATATGAGTAGTCAAATCTACCCCTTCTTACATTATGGAAAAAAGAAAAAAAATGTCTCAATGTTCTGTTATGTGAGCAGTTAGCCCTACTCCATAGAAGATCTTTGATTCAAGCCAATTTAGATTTCACTAACATTCTTATTAAGAATGTTTTTTATTTGTTTTTTTAATGTATATAAAATTGGATTATTTCAACTTTTCAATTTTTGATCTTGAAGTGAAAGTGACTGAAAAATTAAAGTACATTTGGACTTTCTCCTGGGAGAAACTTGGTCAGGGATAAGGTACAAATTACTAAGTTTTAGAAAAATATTCTCAAAAATTGTTTGGCAACATGCCATAGAAAAGTAGTTTGCAGGCCACATGTTTGAGTCTCTTGGGTTAAAGTGTATTTAGTTACTTAGATTTTAATCAGTAATCTGATTATTCATTATATAGAAGTCTATCTATCTATCCCATACAGGAGAATGGTATATAAGTGTCAGTTAAAGTATCAAGTTACCTAGTGGTTGTGAGTTCAGTACCCAAATCAGGCAGTACATTGTCATCTACTCTGGTTCACTGGATAGACTGACAAATGACATCTTAAAGATGAATTAACTAGGAAGAATTAACTGATTCAAAATACCTTTTAATCATTGACAGTAGAATGAAAACAATATATCATGAATTGGTTTCAATTTTGGTTTCTTTTTTTTATGATATATCAACATTTATGGATTGATTAGTGAAAAACCACCCTTGTAGAATAGTAGTGGTACTATTTAACCCATAGCTGAGAAGATAAGAGAGTTCATACCTTTCCCAAGGGTATGAGTTTGAAAGTGAATTGTAGAAATTTTGTTAAGGAACTGGTGATCCTGTTTCACGGAATATCAGCAGCCCCTTGGGGTCACATGGCGTCCATTATAAAAAAGAGCTCCACTGGAGATTCTTCCTCTTATTTCCTCTCCCACCGCTGTTAGCAACAGGTCCTTTCGTAGCACCCCTTGACGGCAAACATATTTGGTACCTTCCATCAGCCAGGACCCAAGAGCGATGAACGCACGTGCTGAGTTAAAAGGAACAGGACACACAGCTAAGTTCCAGCAGGCATTTTGTCTGCAAACCTTCACATAACCTACCTAACCTTACCAAACCTTACCTTACCTTAAATCGTTACCTTATAACTTTACCTTATAACAACCTTACAACTAAACCTAACAAACCTTACAAAACCCTACCATCTATCGGAATCTTGAACTCTTTTGTGAATGCTTACATATTCGTTGTTTGTTCCATTTGGTGTAAAACCCTGTTTATTGTTGTTGTTGTATATAAATTTTGTTGCACTAAAAGTTGTTTGTCTTCCTTTCTTCAAAAGCTGTCACCAATTTCTCTACTGCTATTGAAGTACGGTTTATTCTTTTACAAAACGTAGGAATAAACCGGGCTTTTCGGGGCTTATAAAAATCCCTATGGAATGTAATGGTGTGATTAGATTGAATTCGCTTACTACATTGTTGAAGTTCAGCACATTAGCCACGATACTATGGGGACCTCTCTCCATGAATTGAATAGACATAAATGCCAACAATGAAAATAACAACCCTTTACTAAATTACACATTAATTTTAGTATGTTAAGTTATAAATTTGTTGAGACATTTTTTCTTTCTTCAAAATGGGTCACATGAAAAGGAATAAAAGTGTAGGTAATATGTTGACAAGTGAAGAACATTTTAACTTCGTGAAATATTCCACAGAGAATAAAAGAAGTGTATTCTACTGCTTGGTTAGTCTCAGTTTGAGCAGAAGACTACTTTGTACTTAAAAATATACTAGTAGGGTTTTTCTTTTTTGGCAGGAGTGTTTACTTCAAGTCATTTATAACATATAATGAAATAAATAAATAAACATATAGATATTCCTATTTTCCATTATTGCATTCTTGTCAGCTATCACATACAGTCACTTATCTCTTATCTCACAAACCATTCAAGTAAAACTAACAAGACATGCAGGACACTGCTGAAGAAATAAAGATGACCTCATTAGTGACATTCTTTAATAGACTCCTACACATGGACACATTGGCCAACTAGCAAAGACTTACATTCATCAATTCAGTCAGCATGACCTACCAGGAGGGATGGATAGTGAGAGAGAGTCTGCGAAATCTGTGCTGTCAGTGGGATTTGATGATGAAGTTATAAATCTAAAATGCATTAGAAATAGTTTACTTTTATATCTAATAAGTAATTTTTATAATTTTAGTCACTTCCAATCTTACCTACTTTCTCTTTAGCTCTCTGCAGATAATGAATGCTAGTAGAGGTAGACAAAGATTGAAGCCCTATGCGCATAGATTGTAAATTTAGTTTTTTCTTCTCCCAGTTTGGTTGTCTCACCAAAGCTAAAGAGCTTAGCCTGCTCTACTATTTACTCATATCTAAGGGAAAAAGGGCAAGATCCATGCCTTTCCTAAGGGAATTAGCATGTAGTAAAATATAAACAACTTTATCCAGGATTTGAACTCAGTTGAGTCCATTTCCAAAGGTGATAACCAATACACAACAAACACACTTCTTAATCCATACAACATGTCTCTGCTGTATATTAGGTCACTTCAAAAGTTTCCAGTGTTTTTATTCTTTTTTAAGTCGTTTTCTACTGTATATTTAATCTCAAGTTTTTAACCCTTAGAATCTTGAACCTCCTATAACTGTGTCCTCTCCCAAAGGCATTGGCTCCTGGATGAAAAATAGCTAAAAATATAGAATCTTATAATCTGTAATTTACAAGCTAATTGTGTATTTACTCTGCCATGGTAGGATGCAGTATAACATTAATATCTAAGCAGAGTACAGCTGATTTGAATTCTAAGATTTCCTTCTCCTTAGTTAGTTGCTATTCTAAGGCTAGTGAATAGACAGGTTCATGCCTTGACCTAGAGAATTAGTATAAACTGCAATGCAAACAGACTTGGGCAATCGTAATTTAGAAATGAAGATTCCCTAGCCAAAATTCTGGCCATGCAGGTTTATGTACTTTTAAGTAATGGTATACTGTCCACTTGAGTTCTAAGGACCTAAAAGGAAAGAACCAGAAACTTTTGTTTGTACCTAATATTCATATAAAACATTTTTCAGAAAATCAATTTCATTTTTACAAGAAAAATGTAGGCTTCATTTTGTAAAGTTAATATACTTATTTACTGTTTCAATTATTACTCATTTAAAAACCACTTAAAGAGGTCACTAAGCTCATGTTACTGCCCTACCAGTAAGGTATAGAATACACTATCTACTATCTAGGCACCTCTGGTGGTGTAATGGATAGCAAGCTCGACTAGCAATCCTACACGAGTGAGTTCGAGTCTCATTGGGTGCCCCTTTCATATGGCCTTGTGCCACATCTAAGCAAAAAGCTTAGTAAATTAAATTACCACTATCTACTCCAGCTATGAGTAAATAGTAGGCAGGCTGAACTCTTAAACCTTGCAGAGGAGTAAGACCCCCACCAAATAGGTATCCTGGGGAGATCTGGGAAGTATAAAGTAACTCTTCATTGCTATTACTGTCAGGTCCATTGTGACCCAGAGTGATAGCAACTGTTAGGGTCTCATCTATGGGCCAAATAGAGCTATTTAGAAATTATTCATATTTGATTAGACAGTGTGCAAAAAAATGCTGGTAAAAAGCAGCTATAAAAACATTTAAATTTGAGTGTACAATGAATGTGATTCCCTAACTTCTAGGTATAAAATAACCCTAAACTGGTTATCATGCCATTAAAATCAATGAACCATATTAAGATCATGTCAATTCACATCCTATTTGTTGAATCTATATTATAATTGCAAATAAATATTTGTTTTGTAAAGTTAGCACCCGTAGTGAAGGTGACCAGAAGGCTCTCTTTTCAATAGCTACTACACTGAGGTGTAGGGGAGGGTACTATTCCTGTCCCTGGATTGCTCCACTTTACCCTTTATACATACCTTATATTGCTGATTGTTAAGCAAGGAGGTATCAAGTACCATTTTTAAAGTCTTTGGTATGACGCGACCTGTGATTGAACCCAGGTCTCCTGGACCATTGGCGAACACTCTGCCCACTAGACCAATGAGCTGGTTCAAAATATTCTATAATTAGCATTTATTTCTTTTCATTGAGAAATTATAATGATTAGGATAAGCATGACAGCAAGCCCCATATTATTGTAAGCTGTAAATTGGATTAGAAATTACTTTATTCTCTACATTAGAGCATTTTTATGCTATTACAATGTGAGGATTTGGAAATTATCCCAATGTTATCAGGTACAGGTTGAGGAAGCAGAGGTGTCATTGAAGACACCAGGGAAGAAGCTGAAGTATAAATAGTATGGAGTTGGCATAAATATAGGACCCCTACATTTGGTGGCAGATACTCACTCACACATTGGAAAGGAAGGTAGTGAGATGCATACTACCAAGAAAAGAATGAATGACTCAAGGTAAAAGGTCTGCCTAGATTAGAATTAACAGGTAACTGAAATTCTCTCCAATCCAAACAATTAACCTGAAGACCTGTGAACTATATAACCAACTGGACGAGTAAAGTCAGTTTTTACCATTGTTTAAAAGATTTTTTGGCATTTTCCCACTCAAGATAATCACCCAAGTATTCATGATTGATTGATTGATTGGTTTTAATTTCATGTCAAGTCAATCTGTCTTGGGAGATTTTATACCAAGAGGTTAGGTAGTCACATACATTGTATGTTCATATTTACATTTTTTGTGTAGTTTTTTCTTTAGAACTTTTTTTTAGATATTTTAAAGTAGTTATCAACATTAGTTTAAAACTGGGCATCTCAAATGATGTAATAGTAGCTCTTTGTTAGTAAGCTCAATTTTCACTGGATGCTCCATACTTCTAACCTTGTACCAAACTAAACTTAGTAAATGACTTCATTGGTTTAGATCTAAATCTAAAAGAATGATTATTATTGTGTGATCATTAACTTTATCCATGTTTTTTAAAAATATTTTTTAAAACTCTAAGTTCTAAACTGTGTGTGGAGATATTGATAATCACTAAATACAAATTCTTTCATTGATTATTAACTGATAAAGTGAAGCAATCCAGGGAAAGGAGAAGCGCCTTCCCCCTACACCTCAGTATAGTAGCTATTGAAAAGGGAGCCTTCTGGTCGCCCTCAACTAAGGTTGCCAACTTTACTTACCAATAAACTATGTATGCAAACGGATGACAGATGTTAAATTGTGACTGTTATATAGCAATACTTGAAACTATTTAACTGGGTACAAGAAAAGAGCTCAGGCTTTGTGTAAAGAATGACATCAACAAAATGTGTTTATAAATCATATGTTTAATATATATGTATCAATAGGATTTGGCATGAAATAACCATCCCATAAAAGCAAACCAAACCTAATTATTGAGTAAATTTTTCATTGAATTGTTTTTTTTATAAACGTTTTGAATAATATATTTAGTAACCCTAAAAAGACTTTCGTAATGTGTTGCAAAAACTTGTATTTTGAAAAAGTGTGTCACAGTACAAAACATTTAGAAAACTCTGGTCTAACCACTTGATTATCAATACATAACAAGTCAAAATACCTGACATACATTCACATATATCCATAATAAAACCCAGCAGTTTTATATAAGGTGTGTTCACAAAGAAACCAATATTTAAACCAGCATGTCAATGAGATATTTTAACTTATTACGACTGAACTATTGTGTAACAATAACCTTGACTTTTTTAGAAAAACAGACAAACTATATTATGTCATATTGGTTGGTACTGGAACTTCTTTTCCAAGTTGAATGACAAAGGTTTTCTGAGTGAAATTGCTTTAACTTGGGAAAAATCTTTTCAGGGACTTTTTAAAAAGAAATGTACAAGCTTTTGGAAGAATTGTTTGAGTTGTAAGCAATATGATGAATGTATTTGCAGTTCAAATCAAGAAAAATTACCAAAGATGATCTCAAATCTGAGTAACCTTCCATGTTAATGGACAATGATTGTTTGATTGATTCTAATGGCATATCAACCCTTCTAAAGTTATTCTATGCCTAGGGGTTGGGGAATCACATTCATTGTACATTCATATTTACATTTTTCTGTCATTTTTTAAAGGTCTTACCTCCCCCCACACACACAACACACACCTCCTGCAGTGGATATAGTCAGCATATTCAAAGCCCCACTAACAGTGGAAGAAGACTGAGTAGAAGGAGGAGGTAGAAGTTATGAGAAAGAAAAGTATTGGAGATATAAAGAGAAAAATTGTGGGAGGAGATAAAAAAAAGGATTTACTTATATGTCAAATAGTTTTCAGTCATATATTTGTTTTTCTTTACACTTAAAACTTTATTTGAAGGCATTACTTTATTAATTCATCAGTTTTGGTCGAGAAAAAACACTTTGCCCCAGACAACATCCAGATTTAAACAGGAATCTGTATTTAGGTTTTCTCTGCCTTATGGCAGAACTCACTGGTGCTGAAATTTTTGATTAGGACTTGTCCCTCTCTATTTTACAAGTATTATTGTTCATATTTTTGTTACATTAGTTTATACAATATAATTTATAAGGTGTGTATGTGATTTTTATAGAATGTTAAACAGACAAATGGCTGTAATTTTCACATCTTTGCCATCTGCTTTTAAAAGAGCTTGAAAACAACTTTGAAAATATGACTGGATTAGATGTTATTACTTAAGATATTTGGACTATTGACCTATCTTTTTTGTTATACTTACAACACTATCAGGTGATATGTCCTTCAGCCTTCTTTAGGTGTTTCATGTCAAACTCAGGAGCCCACACAGAATCTCTAACTGAACCATTTATTTGATCCACAGGGGCTGGTTGGTTGGTTGGTTGGTTGGTGGGGTTTTTATGGCATATCAACCTTTGTAGGTTATTTAATGCCAAATCTATTTTTATACAAATAATCAGTTCAATTTCAAACAGTTCAGTTTAGCATGAGTACATAGTTTAATTGTCAAAAACATTTCTATTTACAGCTATTCAGTTTAGTCAAACAGTTCTAATTCAACCAATTCAGTTTAGTACAAGTATGTAGTATTTGATTAAATATCAAAAACAGTTCCATTTCAAACAATTCAGTTTAGCATAAGTATGCAGTTTACATATCAAAATAAATGTCAAAACAGTTCTATTTCAAACAATTCAGTTTAGTGTAAGTACAATTTCAATGTCAAAAACTTCTATTTTGACCAATTCAGATTAGCATAAGTACACAGATTGAATGTCAAAACAGTTCTATTTCAAGCAATTTAGTTTAGCATAAGTATGCAGTTTAGTTCTATTAGACCCCTAGATAGGACCCTTATCAGGTGCTACCACTCGGGGCCAGAGTGAACCTGGGAGTGATGGCAATAAAGGGGTACTCCGCATCCCCCAAAGCTCAAGCACAACTGGAGCTTCACCATCAGATTTTTTAGTGTCATATTCAGAACACTTGTTGGGGGGTTCTTACCCGTCTGCAGAGAAGCAGTCGGTGTATTCTACAGCCCCAGCCGACTGGACAAACCACAGGGGTAGACAGTCCCAATTCTGTTAACCATGGCTGGGTACAAGTGTTAAGTTTAAGTAACTATTCCTTGTTATTCTTACTTGTGGTGAGGATTGAACCTGCAACCTCCACATGATTTCACTCAGAAGCCCTTTCTAACCAAACACCTTATCCACTGCGACATGTGTCATCATCATTATCATTATGGCATGCCAACATTATCGGTTCCTTTGACTTTCTTTTACCATCTGTTCCTATTAGTCATTACTCTTGGCTGGTCCTCTAGACGGTACCCACTGTCTGCACAGTTTCTGCTGTTTGGACAGTAATGGAATGTTCATGTGTGAGATTTGAAAGGAGAATGTTACATGTTAGTTTGTTCTTATTTCTCCAGCAATGGACAACTTGTCTTGCTGGTCTTACGTGGATGGTTTGTTAGAAGCTAAAGTGGCTGTACAGATGTTTTGTAGGGTGCTACTTCTAGGATTTTTTCAAAATATCATACAGCATTCTAGTACAATTCCCATCTAGCTTTTTGTCCCAGCATTTTGTAAGAGTCTAAGTGGTGCAACCATGCAGTAGTACTGACATGAATACAGCTTGGAAGAATTCCCATTTTATTTTATCAGAGAGGTCAGGTTTCTATCTGGTCATTAACCTACAAATAGCACTCTAAGCCTTTCCTATGTTGACATTACTTTCAGTAGATGAGAAATTGCAACTGAGTCATATGAACTGGTCTACTAATTTCAGAGGCTCGCTATATATATATATATATGTATATATATATTTTTATCATTTAGGTTTTTTAGACTATTGTCTTTATCTTTATTGTTATTTCCACAATGTTTTGGCTGATATGTCCTCCAGCCTTCTTCAGGTGTTTGTCGAAGTCGGGAACCTACACAGAACTTCAAACTACATCCTTTATTGAATCCATTGGGGTCGCTTGTTCTGATTCTGTTACCCATAACTGGGTACAAGTGTTAAGTATTCCTGTATTGTTACTTGCCTGCAGTCAGGATTGAACCAGAAATGTCCAGATGATTGTCTCCTTAGAAGCTTAGGGAACCAATGCCTATAACTGTTACACTATGTGCCCTGTAGGACAGTTTAGAGTGAATTTTTTGGGACTTATTAACTTAATGTTCTTACTTGACTAAGATTACTACTATCATGTATGATATTTTACCTGTGATCCTATTCAGATTTTTTTTTCTTTATATATATATATATATATATATATGTTGTATAGTGGCTCATACCACGTGACTTCCGGTATCGTGGAATTATAAAAGTCTCTCAAGTACGGGGAAGCAAAAGCAGAAGCAGAAAGAGAAATGGAGAGATAGTTCTGAAGGATGTTGGTCAGTAGGAAGACCAACTTCGGATGTAACACCAACAGTGCAAGACTTATAATACTAGTTGGACTGTACCACTTGAGTTAATAAATAATTAACTCTGTTTCACTAAGTATCTTTTCCTTACCCCGATACAACAATATATATTGAATTTGAGACAAGGATTGTTTATTGAATTTGCTTGATGGCAAGTAAATGTAGATCACGGCTGTTTAAAATTTGTCGAGTTTTTGTTGTTCAAGTACATTCAATAATTAGAGATCATTAACATTGGTCTAGTGGGTAGGGTGTCCACCAATGATCTGGGAGACCGGAGTTCAATCCCAGGTCAACTCATACCAAAGACTTAAAAAATGGTACTTGATACCGCCTTGCTTAACACTCAGCATTATAAGGTACATATCAAGAGTAAAGTGGAGCAATCCAGGGAAAGGAGTGGCGCCCTCCCCTACTCATCGGTGTAGTAGCTGTTGAAAAGGGAGCCTTCAGGTCACACTCGACTACAGTCGCTAACTTACTTACTTTACTTACTAACAAGAATGGGGGTGTTGTATTTGAAGTCCAGAAAATTGTGGTCTTAACAAAGAATGTTGCAAATTTTTAAATGGGTATTTTCATCACATGCTGAATATCTAAATAGTTTAAATTATAATGCCAGATTTAATGCTTTGAAATAAACTATTAGGGATCACTATTATGCCACTGTGACTTTGTTGAGAGTGTAGAATATTGATAGATTCCCTTCATCCCTCCCTCTTTTTCATATGTATATATACATATATATATATGCTACCACACACACACACACACACATATATATATATATATATATATTGTAATGGTTTATGGTAATCACTAGCTCACTTGGTGAGTTAATGGTGGACCAAGTTTTGTGGTATGGTGGTGTCTGTGACCCTGGGTTTCATGCTTTATGTATTCATCATGCTTTATGCTGTATTCATCATTCATAAGACTCTGTCTGAGGAATGTGTAAAACATGAAACCCAGGATCACAGATACCACTATATATATATATATTTATATAATTATTCCTCTCTCTCTCTCTCTCTATATATATATATATATATATATATATTCAAATTTTATCATATAATGTGTGAAAATGTGTGTGATACCATGTCATCATCTGCCACTGACCAGAGATGATACCACAGTTTTGGTGGCTAAGGCAGCACTGACACCCCTGGCACTACATGCAGATTTTGCAACTGGACAGGGTATGAAGACAAACAGAGCGAAAGTTCCTCTTTGTAGCTTAAGTTTGTAATGATGTTAAATGCGTTTGCTTTCAGATGTTAATGATGTGTTCTTAAAAATTGTTATTAACAATCATTCATATAATGTGCACATTTCAGTTGTGCACCTTAGGCTGTGGTGTTGTGCAAATTCAATTTTCTTGATGTTTTTGTTGATTTGGTCGTTTTTTCTTCTTTTTGTCATATATGATTTTACAAAGAACTATTCTCTTGTCTAATGGGACCCTTAAGATTGGTTGTAAGGATAAATGAAAGTGCTTGGTCAAGATTTGTTCAAATAGCTTTCTGGTTACCTTTGGGCCACTGGATTCTTGGCTTGCTTAGAATTTCTTTGGGTTGCTGTTGCTCAACAATGGAATCCTGAATGCTGTGGATGTATTCCAGATTCACCATTTGATTTACAATCATTGATAGGAAAATTACCAGCATGCCTTATGGACATGTAAACCTCACAAACTGTTAAATCTTCTGGCACAATCACATGTTGTAGCCAGGTCAAGTTCAAGGTCATTTTCTTTAAAATCAATCTGATGAGTAACATATTCTCCCTCCCAGCTACAGTCACCTAGAGAGCATTCTGTGTCTGTTGTGCTGTTCATGATTTGATTTAGCTTCTTGTCTTTTCAAGATGTCACTCTAACTTTCTAAAGGGTCACTTTGTCTTTCCAAAGAGTCATCTTGTTTTCCAGAATTTTAGCCTTCAAATTTTATCATACAATGTGTGAAATCATGTGCAATAACCTGTCCTCATCAGCTACCAACCAGAGGTGTTACCACAGTTTTGGTGGCTAAGATGGTACTGCTGCCCCTGGTGCCACCAGCAGCTTTTGCCATAGGACAGGGTATGAAAACAAACAGAGTGATATATATATATCATTCAACAAATGGATATGCTATGCCACCAGTGTATTTTTTGTTGCTTCACTTATAGTATATTAACTCTTTTAAAAACTTTTTTCAATAAAATCTTTTCTCCGGCTGATGATCTAAAATTGAAATTAGTTGCGAACAATCAAAAAATAAATGTTACAAAAGAAATATTTCTATTTGTCTTATCACTTTTGTTTATATATATATATATATATATATATATAGCTGATGGTTGTCTAAGACAGTTGCATATTTATAGCATGACCCAGGATCTCAAATACTGGATTTGAAACCATAGTGTTTGATTTTACATTCAGCTAATGTAATAAAATTAGTTATGGTTTTCCCCAAAACCTAATACTTGATTGTAATATTTAAACACACACACACACACACACACACACACACACACACACACACACACACACACACACACACACACACACACAAATATATATATATATATATATATAAAGTAGTTAAGCCTACAGTCAGACCAATCTACCTAGGTTTCACCTACTGGATCATCAGGAAGAATCTGACTTTTCTTTTTTTATTGAATTTTTCCCCAGATATTAGTTTGTATAATCTTTATTTGCAAATTGTATCATCTGGGGTTTTCCCCCCATCACAATCTTATAGGTTGATTATATATATATATATATATATATATAAAGTTTCTGGAAGGGAAAATTGTCTTCCATCCTGTTGGATATTGTATCCTTATATTTATTCATATATGTATCCATGATTTCAACAAATTTCAGTTCAGTCTATCGGATAATTTTTCTCTCTACACATATACACTGAGATTTAAAAAAAAAAATTTACCAGTTCCCTCCTACAGATAATAGAAAAAAGTTAAAGATAAATACATGTGTATATACAGTATTCTTAAACAAAGATACCAAGACTTTGTTATTTCTAGTGAAACATTATACAATCCAAACAGATATTTTTAGGTATAATTTATTAGCAAACTCTGCTGCATTGAAACTTTGTATGTTGCAGTCCATTAATACATACACCTCTAATACTTTTTTTAAAATAAAAAGTTAATTTTCTAGTGGAACATTATACAATCAAAACAGTTATTATTTTGTATTATTTATTACCAAACTCTGTAACCAAAAATAAAATAGCAACATTTATGTAACCAAAAATGAAATTATATGAATATATATAAGGGGTGTATTTATTTTTGGACTGCTACATATTTATATTTTTGTTTATAGGGTTTCCATGTTGGAGAGTTTGGTAATAAATAATACTAGATAATATGCATTTTGCATGTTCCACCAAAAATGATAAAATCTTTGTGTGTTTGGTTTAGAAGAAAATTAACTTTATTTGAAATATTGTTAAAGGTGTACCTATGGGCAATATTGTATATTATTCAACAAATTTCACTACAGTCTAATAGATTAGAGACACTTGTGATGTAATGATTATTGTCATCAGAAGTTGACTTAGCTACCTGTTATAGTAATTTATTGATACATACATGAACTCTCCCAGCTATAAATAGCTGCAGGTACTGCTCTTAGGTAGAAGCCAATATTCTAGCAGACTGCCTTGACAGTCGGACTGAACAGTCTCACTGGTAACCCTCTCATTTGTATATGTTGTATTACTGTTCTTTGTTAATATATTTGTTTAACTCAATTCCTCTCTTGTGTCTTTATTTCTGTCCCCTAACAAGGCTACAACAACTTGAAAATAAGGACCCTTGAGGACCCCAAAAGGACCATGTGGAAATTGTTGATATTGGTTCAACATTGGATGCGCAAAATTCTATTTTCGTCACACTTTGTTCTAATCAAAAGTACTTGGTAATCCAGAAAAGGACACCGAATGAAAAATGTGTAACTTACACTGAACTTGAACGTGAGCTGCTCAACTACGACAATTCATGTCTTTTTTTTAAAAAAAAAGCACTCATGATTCTCTGATTGAGTAAGGTATTAAAGTTTTCTTTAAAATTTTATCCAAAAAATAAGCACTCGTGATTCCCTGAGTAAGTAAGAAATTAAAGTTATTTCTTTTTTTATTAAAAAAAAAAGAAAAGTTTTTCACCTAAATTAAATACCATTTCGCTTTAATCCTAAAAAAGACATCGACAAACATTGGCGAGTTTAAATCCACCATGCTCAATTTTCTTAAGTTCCAACATGAACAGCAAAAAAGAATGGAAGAGAAACAACTTAAGCAGCAAAAAAGAATGGATCAACTCCAGCTGGATATACAAAAAGAATGGCTTAAATACAAATACAAACAGAAATCAAACAACAAAACCTCGAAGAAATTTTACTTCAAACTCATCAAGAGCAAAGAAACTTGCTTGAACTGACAAACAGGAGTCAAGTTAGAGAAAACGAAAACGTGTTCTCACAAAACACGATCTGGAGCTTAAATAGACAATTTTACATATTCCCCGGATATGGATATAATGGATATAACCTTCGCTTCCTATTTTAGAAGATTCGAGGATTTATATACCATAGATTGTGTGAATTGGGCAGACGCTAAGAAAGTTCGCCTACTACTTCAAAAACTAAGCACCACGTAGCACACCAAATTTGTGAACCATATCTTACCCCGTAAAACAGGCGAACTGACATTTACCGAAGCGGTTAAACTTCTTACAGAACTTTTTAGTCCTAAAACTTCACTCTTTCATAAGAGATGGAATTGTATGAATTTAAGTAGAAAGGATAGTGAAGATTACACTACATTAGCGTCTGTCGTGAACAAGCATTGCGACGATTTCAAATAGTCAGAATTGAGTGGAAATAATTTCAAGTGTCTGATATTTGTTCAGCTAAAGATGCTGAAATCAAACGTAGAGTTCTGAATAAATTGGAAAACAAGCTAAACCCTACTCTCCAACAAATAGCGGAAGACTGATAGAGATTCGTAAGCGTACGCCAAGATTTGAAAAATATTGAGGAATCTGGCATAGTACACATAAAAAAGGTACACCAAAAGTATCTTCAAATACCGGTGGAGGAAGAATGTTCTAAGTTGCTCTGTATCAACACCCATCATGGGTTGTACAAATTTAGACGTCTTCCGTTCGAGGTCAAGGTTGTGCCGGCAATTTTCCAACAAGTAATGAAGACTATGCTGAGTGACCTTGACTTTGTGGTTGCATATTTGGATGACATATTAATGAAGTCAAAATGTAGAACAACATAAGGAACATGTTCATAAAGTCTTCTCAAGAATTCAAGAGTATAGTTTCAAATTGAAAGAATCCAAATGCGACTTCTTTATGGAGAAGATTAAATACTTGGGGTACTTTATCAACAAAGATGGCAGATGGCTAGACCCAGAACGGGCTACAACTATCAAAAACATGCCAGCTCCCATAAACGTCTCTTCCTTACAAAGTTTCTTAGGACTGGCAAACTACTACCGAATGTTTATACCTAATATCCACAACTTACGTGTTCCTTTAAACGAACTTCTGAAAAAGGGCAAGGATTGGGAGTGGACACCTGAATGCCAAGAAGCATTTGTCAAAATAAAAGAAGTCTTGACGTCGGACTTATTTCTCACCCACGATAACCCAGACCTGGACATTATAGTTGCCAGTGACGCCAGCTCGTATGGCATTAGAGCATGTATTCTGTACAAGATGCCAGATGGATCTCATAAACCAGTTGCTCATGCGTCGAGGACACTTCTTTCTGCAGAAAAGAACGACTCCCAAATTAAGAAGAAGTCGTAAGGGATTATTTTCGCAGTAACGAAGTTTCACCAGTACACTCACGGTAGACACTTCACATTGCAGACGGACCATAAACCATTACTTACCATCTTTGGTTCTAAAAAAAGGTCTGTGCTTACAGAAAATAGACTGCAGAGATGGGGAACAATACTCTTAAATCATAACTTTAAAATAGAGTTCTTACCATCTACAAAACGTCATGCCGATGGACTATCCAGATTAATCTTGAAACACAGAGAACTTCTTGAAGATACTGTGATTGCTTCTTTTCAAACAGAAGGAGAATTTAAAACTAAATTATGCAACACAGTAAGGGAACTCCCTGTAACTCTCGACTAAATCAAACGAGAAGCTCTAAAAGATGAATTTATCAGGAAAACCAAAACCAAAATTTTTGAAAAGGACCAACAGACTTCAGATATTTTCTTCATGTGTGAAGTACTGTTAGATAGTGAGTGAATCATCATTCTCACAATACTACAAAGGAGAATCCTGAAAGATTTCCATGCTGGCCACCCGGGGTTTACAAGGATGAAAAGCCTTATATGCAGTTATGTGTACTGGCCGAACAAGGCTTAGGATATCGAAAACATTGTAAAATCCTGTAAAGGCTGTACCTTGGCAGCTAAGGCACTGCCAATCAAATATAGTCCTTGGCCTAAAATGGACCCACCATGGTCCCGAATACATATGGATTTGTAGGCCCACTAGACGGATTCTACTATCTTAGAGTAGTAAATAGTTTTTCGAAATAGCCCGAAGTCGTTAGATGTAGAAATCCCTCAACAGAAGTTACAATCGATTTCCTCCTTGATCAGTTCACCAGATTTGGGGTAGTTGATTATCTAGTGTTTGACAATGGGACACAATTTACGTCTGGCGACTTTAAGGATTTTTTTGAGACCTTCTAAATTAATCATATCTTGATTGCTTCATATCACCTAAGGTCCAACAGACAGGCTGAGTGCTTCATTGACACGCTTAAAAGAGCCCTGAAGAAAGCTAGAGGCACACCCACAAGAAAAGACATACAACAGTTCCTTCAGGTATATAGAATTACACCCAACGACATCACACCATCATCATTACCCCCAGCCGAGGTAATGTTTGTGCATAAAATCAGGTCTGTGTTCGACAAGCTATTCCCCAAATAAACAAAAAACCCGGAGAAACATTGTGCCCCAAAAATGCTACTAACTTGGAGAGAAAGTTTTTTTCCGGATATTTCTTGATAATAAATCTTTCTGGGAAATGGGTACAATTGAGAAATGAGTAGGAAATATGATCTACATAATTAAAGGTCCCCAGTTTACTCATAAAATACATTCAAACCAAATCAGAAAACGCCAGTCAGACGATGCTAACAGCAGTCTTCCTGAAAAGAAAGAAGTCATGGATCTCATTTACAATACTTTTAACCTGCCAATACCGCAAGTGGCCCTGGAACAATGCCATTTAAAGAGGAAAAGGAAAATGACGGACTTTATCGTTGTTAACCCCAGGAGAAAAAGGTATTGAGACTCCTGCAGAGTTAATACTTAAGAGGGAGGTGTTATGATAATTTACCCATGCATGCATGAACTCTCCCAGCTATGAATAGCAGCATGTACTGCTCTTAGGCAGACAGCCTTGACAGTCAGACCAAATAGTCTTACTGGTAACCCTCTCAGTTGTATATGTTGTATTACTGTTCTTTGTTAATATATTTGTTTAATTCAATTCCTTTCTTGTGTCTTTATTTCTGGCCCCTAATAAGGCCACAACACTACCCCAGTTCAAATCCTGAACAAGGCTTTATGCATTTCACATAGTGCTAATACCCTAGGGAAAGGTATGAATCCAAGTAGTCTCACTGCCACTATGAGTAAATAGTAGAGTACACTGGGATCTTTAACTCTGGTATAGCAACCAGTTTAGGAGAAGGAAAAGTCTGAACTCAAACCAGATCTGGAGCGGGATAGGCTCTGCCTACTCAAGATATGCTACATGAGAAGCACACCCACGATCAAAGCAGGTTAAGGCATAAAACTTTTTTCTTTTTTCTAGCAGATAATTTTTCTCTTTATAATGGTCTCACTCTTTCTCTCTTTCACACACACACACACACACACACACTGAGAAATATACACATTCAGTCTTTTGTTTACCAGTTACTTATCATTGATAATAGAAAAAAGTCCAATGTGTATATATGTATTTTTAGGGATGTATTTTTTTTTATTTGTATACAGTTATTTGTATACAGTTATACAAAAATAAATTTGTGTATATACAGATGGTAGAATCATCAAAAAATTCTTGTTTTTAAATAAAACTAAGATGGCTTCCAGTCTTTCATTTCAGAAACTTCTCCCATGGTTATTCCATTTCTTTCTTTTTATATCTTTATTTTAAAGTCAGTGGGAAATCTTTTTTTCTCTGTACAACTAGAGAAAACCAGCTTACAATGAAAGCTTTGAGGTGCAATTAAATTAACTCAGTGAAGATAAGTTCAAAGTCATGATAAATCATTTGTTAGCTTGAGTCAGAAAGAACCTGAATTGTGATTCAAGAACTAATGGTTTGTGGGTTCCTTGCTGTGAGGATTTTCATACTAGGTTAACAGTTTTTGTGAGTTTAATTCTCATCTGTCTACACATAGTTTGGGTCTTGTGCCAAACTAGGAAGAGCTTAGTAAATGACAAAGATCAACTTGTTTATGATATTTTACAGTGACTTATATAAACTTATGTTTAAGGTGTGTTTAGTGTAATGGTTTTTATCATGGGAAAAATAGCATCAGTGACCTGAGTTCAAGTCCTGGATGAAGCAGCTTGTATTTCACTTCATGCTAATAATGATGAGTTGATGATTAGTTTATAATATTAATAGGTTTGATTAATTGTAATAGTAATATTAATTGTAATGATAATTCTTAATATGGTACTATCTATAATACTTGGTATGATTTTATTTATAAATTTAAGGATTTGAGGTTTAGTAAGAGATAGATTCCTGCCTTTGAGAAAGGCAGGAATTCATCTCTTCTTCCTCGAGCTATTGGTAAACTAGTATGACAGGCTGGGTTCTTTAGACTTGGTTAGACAATCAATCTAGGTGAAGGAGAATTCTGAATTTAAACTACTTTTAATCCACTTTGAAAATATATATAGTTTCAAGTAACTGTTCCTATTTAATAATAATGAAAATTTGTGAACACACAGATGGTTTCAAGAATTTCTATTTGATATTAAAAATTTACACATAATTATATGGTTTCAAGCATTTCAAGCAATCATAACTTTAAATAACTTATTATAATAATCCTTTGCAAGCAATTATAGTTTCAGGTAACAATTCTTAATACAAATAAGTTGGTTGGTTGGTTGTGTTTCATGGTATATCAACCTTTGGTTATTTAATGCCATGAATTGTTTTACTCATATTTTTTTGTAATAATATTTATTTCAGCAGGCTCAATATTTTTAAAAATGTTAGCTCTGCATCTTTAGACAAAGAAATGAGAAATTTCTAATGAAGATTTAGAAAAACGTACAAAATTCCGGCCACCCTATCTCTCTAACTCAAATTTGATTTCTTTTTTCTTTTTAATGTAAAGACCAGACCATTTGTTTTTCCTGTCTGGTTGATACATGCCATTCAATTCCTGTATCAAGATGTATCAATTTTTGGCTCCTCTTTCCTTTTCATCTCTTTTTAATCTAATGGCAAACAAACGTTTAAACCCAAACAAAGGAAATAATTTAAAAATATAGAATAAAGGAATAGATGAATTTGGGGAGAGAAAATTATCAACTATAAACAACTTAAATAGGTATTGATAACCTCTTAACAAAATTGAATTATATTATAAAATATTATATTGTATATTAATATTATTTCAGCAAAAACTAAGAAAATTATCATACCAATATTTTTATACTATTCAATATAATTGATCGTATTAAATTTATAAATAAAATCATACCAAGTATTATAGATGATACCATATTAAGAATTATCATCACAATTAATATCACTATTACAATTATTACTACAACTAATCATCAAACCTATAAATATTATAAACTAATCATCAACTCATTATTATAATAAATATTAATAACATCAATGCTAACAAAAACATTAACAGACATCAACAACTATCACAATATGTTATTACTTAATATAATAATTAACATTTAATAATTAATACCAATAACAAATCATTCTAATTGATATTAGTAATTATTATTATGTGCAACAACATTATAACAAAAATATCATTCTTAATATGCACTCTGTAATCAATACAAAATAATACCCTATATCGCTTATAATATAATTTAGATAAATAAAACCAGTTGTTTAAAATATAAGAATTAATTTGGATCATATCTATGGGCCAAATAGAACTATTTAATCATTCACTATACTTTAAAAATAATGTTACATATATATATATATATATATATATATATATATATATATATATATATGAATGATTTGTAAGTGAATAGATTGTAGGTAACATTATTTTTAAATGAGCCAGAGCTCATTTGTTTGCATAGAATTAAATGCTTTCAAGTAACCCTATCAAACAGTCATAATTTTATTCAACAATATTCATTCGTTTGCATGTAATTAAATGATTTCAAGTATAGTAAATGATTAAATAGTTCTATTTAACCCATTGATGGGACACTAACAGGTACTACCACTCTGGGTCAGAGTGGACCTGGGAGTAATGATGACGAAGGAGTACTCAATACTCCCCCAAAACTCTAGGACTGGTGTCTCACCATCACATGTAGTTTTGTGTCATATCCAGGACACCCATTCATAGGAGTCTTACTTCTCTGCTGAGATGCAGTCGTGTATTCTATAGCCCCAGCTAACTGGGCTGACAAATAATTTGTATATAGCTATATGGGTTCAACGAATAACTTAACCCATAGATGGAACCATAACAGATACTATCATCACAGGTCAGGGTGAACCAAGGAATAATAGCAATGATACTCCCCAAAGCACCATCAGCCCAGTCGGCTTGGGCTGTAGAATACACCAACTGCATCTCTGCAGATGGGTAAGACCCCTGCAAATGAGTGTCCTGGACATGATACTTAACAATCTGATGGTGAGGCTCCAGTAATGCTAGAGCTTTGGAGAATGCAGAGTACCCCTTCATTGCCATTGAGCAGGGGTCTTATTCTTTTGCAGAGGATACTGTCAGTATATCCTAGGCCCTGCTAACAGAGCATTTAGGGATGGAATTCAGTATATAGATACAGTATATTCTCTGACAGGGAGGCCTACGACTTATTCCCATGGAATTTACAACAGAATAAAAAGCATAAGCATTTATATGTGCTGAGTCATTTTTATGAGGATGAACATATTTTGTGTGTAAATTATATAAGAATGCATGTGATGAATTTAATGAGAAATTTCCCCAGTCTACACTTCCTAATAAGCCAACAATATTGCATTTAGTAGATAAATTTTGTGAGACTGGGTGTTAACAGGATTGAAAGAGCTTAAGTTAGCCATCTTTCATTAACTGCTAAAGTTTTTGATGAATCCAAGCATTTAACTGACTCACCCCGAAAAAACTATTTGAAAGCAATTGCAGACTGAGGATGTTTTTTTTATATTTGAAATAATTTAAGTACAAATTGTCAAAAAGACAGTTGTATTCTTTTTAAAATGTCCTTAATTGATAGGCTTTACTTGTCTAGGGTTATTTTATGACTTGATCAGGCCAAATGAATAAAGTGTTCGCCAATAGTCTGGGAGACCAGGGTTCAATCTCAGGTCAAGTCATACTAAAGACTCAAAAAATGGTACTTGATGCCATGTTGCTTAACACTCAACACTATAAGTTAAGGATCAAGAGTAAAATGAAGCAATCCAGGGAATGGAGTAGCGCCCTCCTCTACACCTCAGTGTAGTAGCTATTGAAAAGGGAGCCTTCAGGTCACCCTCGACTAAAGTTGCTAACTTTACTTACTTATTTGTGAATTGCATTTATTGTACATTGATATTTTTCTGTAGTTGTTTCTTAGGATTTTATTTGCATACAGGCTTATCAAATACAAATAATTTTTAAACAGAACTATTTGACCAACAGATGGGACCCTAAAAGCTACTAACACTCCAGATCAGAGTGGACATCGGAGTAAAGGTAATGAAAAGGTACTACACACGCCTCAGATCGCCAGAACTGGAGCCCCACCATAAGATGCAGGTTAGAGTCATACTCAGGACACCCTTTTTTTGTGGGGAGTCTTTCTCTTCTGTACAGTCCTGCTGATTGGGTGGAAAACATCCTTGAAGTACATCAACAAATCTATAGTCTAATAATAAAAATGATGCTTTATTTTACCTAATAAATACTCTTTTTGCAACATAGTCTCTTTCCTTATCAATGCACTTAACCCAACACTTATCAATTAATCATGTTGTTCAATTTGGTTTTGTTTTATGGCATATCAACCATTGTTGGTTATTTAATGCCTAATCCATTTTCATACATATAAACAGTTCTATTTCAAACAGTTCAGTTTACTATAAGTATAGTTTTTTGTTTACACCCAATTAAATTTCAAAACAGTTCTATTTCAAGCAATTCAGTTTAGCATACAAAAACAGTTCTATTTCAAACAATTAGATTTAGCATAAGTACACAGTTTAGTTCTATTTGACTCATAGATAAGACCCTATCAAGGACAGAGTGGACCTGGGAGTGATGGCAGTGAAGAGGTACTCCACATTCCCCAAAGCTCCAGCATTATTGGAACTTCACCATCAGATTGTTTAGTGTCATATCCAGGACACTTTTTGGGAGGTGGTTCTTACTCATCTGCAGAGAAGCAGTCAGTGTATTCTACCGCCCCAGCTGACTGGGCAAGTTGTTCAATTATTATTGAATGTTATTCAGTGAAACCTTCAGATCAAATTTCACTTATAACTAAGATTTAAGTCATGGACTTTTTATTATATTTATTAGAGATCATCTCTCTTTTTTTTCACAAATGTGTGAATGTATGAATACATAGGTATCTTCATGGCTTTGACATGTGGTGTAATTAGTTATTGTTACAAATGGCTTTTTGCATTTTACTTTGGGAAAGGCATGAATCCATTTCTTCTTTCTCTAGCTGTGGGTAACAGCAGGTCAACTTGTTTAGAAGAAAGAAAACAATGAATTCAAACTACGTTACTCATAGATCATGGGTCAACATGGTTGGGTAAAACCCGATACTCTCCATGTTTTACAAATCTTGAGAAAAGTCAAAGTCTTATAATGGAATGAGAAAAAGTCTAATGGGATGAGTATATATAGGTGTATTTTCCTTTCTCTAACTCTCTCTCTCTCTCTCTCTCTCTTTCTATGTATATAGGTACATTTATATAATCTGAGGAAAAAATATTTTTTGTATAAAAATCAAAAGAAAAAATTCAATTCTTTGGGGTCATTACAAATTTATTTCAGGCCTTTTATGACCCCTTTCAGATGGTGAACTACAGTTTAGTATTTGAATTATAGTTACATACAGGTACATTTCACCATTGTATATATATATATATAGGTACATTTTACCGTACTGTAATGGTGAAAAAAATCCATTTATTTTACCTAAGAAATATTCATTTTTCAACATAATCTCTTCCTTAACTTTTCAACATAATCTTTAGAATATGCAATTAGTATTGATAATATTAGCTAAAAACCGGCTCCACAGGCAAGAATTTAAGCTACTAACACTGAATTATAAACTGTGAGGACTTTTAAGCTAATGAACCTTATTGAGAGGTTAATGTTTATGGCCACTTGGTGGCCATTGTTCATACTGCAAATGTAAACACCCCCACATCTTTTCTGAATCTTGATTTTCTTGTAACTTAAAAAAATCAAATAAAATATAATTTTGATTTCTTGTGTTGAAATTTTCTGCTCAATGTCAATTTTTTGCTTGGTATTAACATAAGTAGCTGCTACAGCAACAACAAAAAAACATGAAGTTGGTTTTCTTTCTCTCAGCATGCAATATAGAAGAAAACATCAGTTTTGTTCCTCTGTGGATGCATCCTTTAACAGACTCAGTGCTTTTGTGCCATTGGCTCATACAAAATGCTACTTTGCAACATTGTCCCATTACAGATGCCACATGTGTCATCAAATCTAAAAAGAAAAAAAGACCCACATGTGTCATGGTTTCCAGAAATAACTTTTCCCTATTTTCACTGCCAAGAGCTGGTAGGGCTGAACATTAGCTTTTTCTTCATTTGTCAGTAGCAGTCCAGCAGTTGCAGAGTGCAGACATTAGAATCTATAAACCTAACCAAAAAACATCAGTCACAAAATTTTAAGATGGTAATCAAGTTTTATCCTCGAAGGAATTTCAAGACTAATACACAAGTAAGCATGTAAAAAGAATGCTAAAACAATTATGTACATTGTACTCATAGAAAAATTAATGTTTATATTTTTTGGGGCTGTAGAATACACCGACTGCTTCTCTGCAGAGGGGTAAGACCCCACCAACAAATGTCCTAGATATGACATTAAATAATCTGATCGTGAGGTTCCCCTTCATTGCCATTGCTCCCAGGTCCACTCTGGCCCAGAATGGTAGCACCTGATAGGGCCCTATCTATGGGTTAAATAGAACTAACTGCATACTTATGCTAAACTGAATTGTTTGAATAAGAACTGTTTGACTAAACTGAATAGTTTGAATAGAAATGTTTTTGAACTGTACTTAAACTGTACTTACATTTAAACAGTGTGTTTATGCTAAACTGAATTATTTGAAATGGAACTGTTTTTAACATTGAAACTATACTTACACTAAATTGAATTGTTTGATATAGAACTGTTTTGATGTGTGTAAACAAAATCTGTACTTATACTAAACTGACTTTGCTGAATTAGAACTGTTTTGACAATTAAACTGTGTACTCATGCTAAACTGAATTGTTTGAAATAGAGCTGACTATTTGCATAAAAATAGATTTGGCATTAAATAACCTACAAAGGTTGATATGCCATAAAATCCAACCAACCAACCAACCAATGTACATATATTTTAGAAGTTGTTGCTCATTACCAAAAATGATATAAGGTGTCCATAAAGTCCGTGTACACTTTAAAACATTTATAACTTTATAAGTATTTGTGCCTGAAAGAATCCATAAAAATATTAGAGAGAAGAAACACTATAATTTTTTATTGTTTCATAATTCTTTTTAAGTTTCTACATGGCCAGCATCATTAGTAATACAAAGGTTAATATGATTTTGCCGTACTCCAAAAACACTTGCCAAATGATTAACAGTAACACTTGAAATTACATTAGTTATTTTAGCTTTCAGTTTTTCTAACAAAGGAAGTTTGGCTGCATACACAATTGTATTCACATGTTCCCATTGTCACGTAGTGTCCCCCTGAGAGAAGAGAAATAAGGAATTTCTACTATACCCCGTGGTTGAATTGGCAAGCCGTCAAAGAATGACTGTTAAGATAGGATAGTAATATGGCCTGTCAGAGAAAATGTGGGTCAAGCTATCTGTACTTGGTAACCTGACTCGGGTGACATAGTAGCCCTAACGAATCGCCTGACCAGGGGAAGGAAGAAGATAGAAGCCAAAATGATTGGCTAGAACCCTAAGGCGGAAGTGGGAGCTCCTTCCGTCAGCAGAAGTAGGGAAGAAGAAAATCAGTTGTTGGACAGAGGTTGTGGCGGACGAATCTAAAGCCAAGACTCCGGGTAAAGGAAGACGAAAGGTATCTTGGACAAGAAGGAGCCATATCTTCAAGCCAGAACTAAAAATAACCTAAAGTCTATTAGCCCGTAAAAGAGGAAATATTCTCCACAGGAATCCATCGGAATAAGATAAGTAAACTTTGAGACTGTTCCTCCCTATACCCAATTATATATCCTCTCTCTCTCTCTCTCAATTTGAGGAGAGACTAAAGAAGAAAGAAAAGAAAAGAAGAAAGATATTTATGTTTGAGTACTATCCGTTAATAATAGAGCCAACACGTTGAATTTGTGTATCAGTGTGTGTAGTAAAAAGATTGACATATTTTCATATTCCCACATGTTGAAGTTGTTCATTTGTGTCATCTCCTACCCAGTTGTTATTTCATGTTTCTATTTCAGCTTCTGTTCGCCTTATCCTCGCTTAATTTGTCCTATTTGAATTCCTTTAAAAATATCACATGGGAAACCGGAGTTGTCGACTACTATAATTAATATTACTTCTAAACCTAGAGGTCCATATCTTCCATTATTCTAGGGGAGGAAGAACTAGTGGCCTTGGTGGGTGTGTGTATAGTGTGAAATTTGGAAACCCCTTGCCAACGGCGGTCAGTCTAGCCATAAATTAACCCCCACATAATATGCCAGTTCCTACATGCCTGAGAAAGGACTCTGAACAAGGACTTATTCTACAAGGGATCAAGTGCCGGTCTGCCCTGTTTTCACATGGGTGAAAGATAAAGTCCCGTTTTGGGATTTTAGTAAATTTGCCATCACACCATAAAAAAAAATCTAATGGAGTTATGGCTGGCAAACACGGAGGCCAAGAAATGGTCTACTTCTTCCAATCCACATATTTCTGAAAAAAAGAAATAATTTTCAAGTTTCAAGAAATCGCTAAAAATATTGTGTTGAAGAGATACTAAACATTTCTTTTAAAACTTGATACATTAGAATAGTTTTTACAGATTCTCTCCCGTACAAATACAAATAAAGTTATGAATTTTTAAAAGTGCATTCAGATTTTATGGATACCCTGAACATAAAAAGACAATATATGTTTCAACTCAACCTCCTGGTATTAATTTTTTTCTATTAACTTGTTTTACTTATGATTACTTTTCTTTTTGCAGTACCTGGAAAACTCCTCAGCAATAATATCAAACTACATTTGTTATAAATTCATTACGCATAATTTGCTACAACGTTCATGCTATCCTCATAACACTTTTATATTATTTATCATATTATTGAATTACAAACTTGTCTATTGATAATTGGTCATGACCAACATAACTAAAGGAAAATTATTATGGACCACATTTCCTTAATTTCCCACACACACACACACACACACACACACGCATACTTCTTTGCTTTGCTGTAATTTCATTTCTGATATGATTACATATTAATAAAGTTGTTATAAAAATTATCTCTAGAAGTCCTTGCTAAATAGAACACTCTATGAGTTGTATGCATACTATAAATTACAAAGCACGTAAACTTAATATTTTTACCTGGTTAAACAAAGAAAAAGATTCAGTTTTGCTAACCTAGTGGATTTATGGTAAGAGTCCATTTACATTATAAATCAAACACCACACTAAAAACGTTTTTCTTTTAAATCTTCAAATACTAATGCAACAACATTCCTTAGGGGTCTATTAGTAAACATGGAAAATGTGGTAGCCATAACTTTAGTTATTCTTGAGTTACATGATGAGATAGATGAACAAAAAGAACATTTGTTGAATTTTAGTAAAGTTTGTAATACTTTAAAAGAGACTTAGGATTGGAAGTGTATCTTTTTTATTACTTTTTAGTTTGTGTCTGACTCAAATGTAAAATTTTAAATGATTTTATGTAAAAAAGCCAAAAAAAAAAAAAAAATCAAGAAAATAATCAAATGTAAATCTCAAAATGTACTAGTTTATCTAATGATAGTTTTTAGAAGTAGATTTAAAACTAGACATTTTGCTTCTACTCCCTGGGGTAACTTAGCTTTACTGTTGAGTAGAATAGAGATATATTAATGATAACCTTTCAAGATGAAGTAAAAAATACAGCATGATCAGGTTCTATTTCACTTAATTATAAGATTAATCAGTGTATGCCAAGAGGTGAATTTTAGAGGTATAAACACATACCTCACACATCTATCTATCTATCTATCTATCTAAATAAATGGCACAAAGCGGGATATATGAGGCACCCTGTGAGAATCGAACTCCCTAATAATGATATGCTAGACATACTCGCTAATCATATTGAGAGATGCAGTAGGTGTATTCTACAGCTCCAGCCGACTGGGGTGTTACTACTATGAGGCGCCTATCTGAATTTAATGGTGCAAGCACAAAATATCCTATTCGTTTGGCGTTTGTAGAACAAGAGGAAACAACTAATACAAAAAAAAAAGTTACTTCCCTTACAACACAAAACGAAAAACAGAAGTTCGCACCAACAAACCAAAAAAGGTTGGTTTAGTTTCGTTATTTAATGGCATATTAACTTTCGTGGCTTATCTAATACCAAAGCCATCTTTGTAGGACAGTAGTGGTACTATTTAACCCACTGCTGGAAGTATAAAGGGTTCATACCTTTCAAAGGAGAACGCAATAGCACGACAGGAATTCAAACTCATGCCACTAGGACTTCCCCCTAAATCAAAAAGTTTTTTTCTTGAGTTTTGGTTTTAAATTTTAAATTGTTTGATAAAAAAAGGGGGAATCTACAAAAATTAAGATTTTTATTCATTATGATCTCTTTTCAAAGAGTTATATATGCTTTAAAAAGATTTAGGAAATTTCAATTTGATTTTATAAAGATACTGAAAAATCATCATCATCATCATGTCGCGCCGCCAGCACGGATATCCTTGACCATCTCTCGCCACTTTTCCCTATCGTTCATCGCCTCCGACAGGTCTTCAGTGTTACATCCTGTGTCCTCACATAGCTGCTGTATGTAAGTTCGGGCTGGTCGTCCTGCTTTTGCTTGGCCATATGTGGGGGTCCATAGGAGTACGTCACTTACGAGCTCGTCCTTGCTTCTCCAGCAGTGTCCGGCGTGTCTGGCTCGTCTGACCTGTATAGTTTTCGTGATGGGAGGCAAGTGGCCGTACAGTTGGCGTCTCGTGGGGTGTTGTCGCCAGGACTTGTTCAATATTGCTCTCAACATTCTTGTGTAGTTGCCGTCAAGTTTCTTCTCCAGCCGTTTGGTTAGCGTCCATGTAGTGCATCCATATAGCAGTATCGATACAACCGCTGCCTGGAAGAAACTGCGCTTCATTTCATCGGTCAGGTCTGATTTCCATATTATTGAGAGCCTATCTATAGCCGTCCATGCTTTCGTCAGTCGTGTGTCGATGTCGTTTTCTGTTGATGAGACGCTACTTCCTAGGTAGGTGAATTTGTCCACTAGCCTCAGAGAGGCTCCGTCTAGAGTGGTAATGTTGCCCGTTTGCTTGTAACACATATATTCAGTTTTGTGCGCATTGACATGGAGGCCAATGCCTGCTGCAGCTCGTTCCAAACTATGCAGTAGTGTCTGCTTGATTAGGCGTATTCGCCAATAACGCTAAGTCATCAGCGTAGTCGGCGTCTGTGATTGTTTTTGCGGGGTACCTTTTGCTTCTTTTCTTAGTCAGCTCGAAGCCATTTTCTGATTTTGTCGATCGAAGCTCTAAGCACGTAGTCAAGACAGATGATAAAGAGATATGGGGCTAGCGTGTCTCCTTGTAGTACTCCTGCAACAATGTCGAAGTATTCCGTGTCTCCATCTGGTGAACGTACTTTCACTTTTGTGTTTTTGTAAAGGATCATTATTGCTGCTACGGTTTCTTTAGGTAGGCCGTATGCTAGTAGGATTAGTTCCATTTTCCCTCTGTGGATGGAATCGAAGGCCTTGGTAAAGTCGACAAATAGTAATGTCGCCTGAAGGTTTTTTTGCCCGGACGCCTTCAAGGATTCTACGGATGGTCAATATTTGTGAGGTTGTGGATCTATTTCTCCGGAAGCCATTTTGGTTTTTTCTAAGGATGTTGTCTATTTTGGGTTCTATGCGGTTTCGTAGTAGGGCATTGTAGATTTTGGCTGCTATGGATGTAAGTGTTATCCCTCGGTAGTTCTTGGCTAATCCGAGGTCACCTTTTTTAGGGAAAGGAAGGATGCATCCCTTCATCCATCTTTCTATCCTATTTTGACTATAGACAGCGTTGCATTGCTGGAGCAGTATATCGTCGAATTGTCTAGTCTTCCACACTTCTGGGGGGATCTCGTCTAGCCCTGCAGCTTTCCTATTTTTAATTTTTTTAAGAACTGAGTCGAGTTCTTCTTTGGTGAAAGGCCCTAGTTTAATGTCCAATTGCTTACTGATAATTCTGGTGATCGGTTCATCCGTTATTTTCGGTGGGCTTCCTAGTAGAATTTTGAAATGCTGTTCCCACAGTTTTACTCTTTCTTGTTGGCTTGCAGCTTTCAATTTTGCTTTAGCTGTGCTCTTCCTTCTACTTACTTCGTTTATTGTTTGCCAGGCTATCCTGGATTGTTTATCTTCCACCGAGTCTCTAATCTTATCTGATTTTGTATGTATTCTGCCTGTTCTTTTAGATATATTCCTGCTAATTGATATTGTGCCTTTTCTAGTTTTCGGGCATTTGTGTTTGTTGGGTTCTTCCGATAGCTTTTGGAGGCAGTTTTCACGAGTGCACGTTTTTCTCTAACCTCTGACATTTCCCAAGGGACTATATTTAGTTCTAGGTTTTGTTGGGATACACTTTGATGCCGCCTCTAGGTGTGCTTCAACAAAATTTTCATATTCGTCATTTGGGGTAACTTTTTCTGTCTTCTCTTGTAGTGTTTCGAATCTGTTTCTTAATTCTAATGCATATTTGTCTCTAATATCTCTGTTGTTAAGTAGGGCCCAGTCATAGTGCCTAGTTGTCACTGTTCGTGTGGCGTTTTTTCGTAGGCTTAGACGTATTTTGGCCGTGACTATTCGATGATCGGAGGACACACCCTCGAAAGTGGAGTATGCCTCGTAATTCATCGCACTATTTTTCCATTTTCTGTTTATAAAGAGGTAGTCTATCTGTGCTTTACTCTTGTTCGCGTATGTGTGGGTCCATAATTTTCCCTCCCTTTTTTGAAAGTTTGTATTGAGGCATGTTAATCTATTTTCTATCATGAAATCAATTAGATGTTGTCCATTCCTGTTTGACGTGTTGTGTAGGCTGTATTTGTTGTTTCTGTTTTTCCCGATTTGTGCATTCATATCTCCGCCAATGACTAGCAGGTTGTGTTTCGGAATGCTACGTACTAGGGAGGATAGCTCCTCGTAGAAGGTGACTAGTTCAGTTTCTTCGCTAACATTGGTAGGACTGTAGCAGGAGATGATCGTTGCTTTGGGGTTGCCATTAAACGTTGCGGCCATCATCCTAGGTTGTATTCTCTCAATGCTATTAAGTGTTTTTAGCGCTCTTGGTCCTATAAGCATTCCCACCCCTCCTACCGATGCATTGACAGAGTTTTTCCATGCCGATACAGTCACCAGCATCCATCCATTGCCAGTTTCGTGATATTTGATATCTTCAGTGTGAGTGTATCGATGTTCTTGTTTACAGATTATGTCTATCTTATGTTCTACGGCTGATGCAGTTAGCTCTGGTAGTTGACCTATTCTATTTAGGGCTCTAACGTTAAATGTCGCTATCTGTATTGTTTGTTTGCATTTTAGTAGTTTTTGTTTGAGCTCTGTAGCTGATTTTTCGAACACTGAGGCCAGGGCTCCAACCTCAGCAGGACGCGCCCCTTTTTTACCCGCGCGATGAGCGATGCGGTTTGTGAATGTGGTTTGAGTACGAGTCATGGTTATCTTTCGATGGCTGTTTTTATTCTCATCTATAGAAGCCACTCTTATAGATGAGCAGCAGTAGTTCCCCGATCGAACTGACAATCCTGAGCGTTAAGCCGCAAGACTCACACGTTCAGGAAATATTAGGCATTGCGAATTCGAACACCTTCACGTACACGATGCTGCTTCCCATGTGTACGTGAAAAAAAATAAATAAATAAATAAATAAAATAAAAGTAGGAAATAAAAAAATAAAAATAAAAGTAGAAAATAAAAAATAAAAATAAAATGAAATAAAAATAAATCCTTTTACCTTAAGTTTTAACTTAGTTAAAGTCCAGGACTGACAGATATTCAAAGAGATTTGGGGTATATTTTATCTTGTCATCCGATACAGGCCCTACCAGGTTTTTATTTTATTTTATTTTTTATTTTTAGTGGAGGTGGAATGCTAAATTTCTAAGTTTGGCTCGGTAAATTCAAGCAATTGTTAAGTTGACTCGTGATAGTTGCACCTGGTAAAACAATTTAGTCGATTAGAAATCAAGATTCTTAGATTAAAATATAACAAAAATTCACCAGCAGATTTTACAAGTCATAGAAAATCCAGTGTTATTTTTAAAAAAGAAAATTGTACTAACCTCTACCCAACGAGTCTTTCCTCACAATTGTTTAGTTTTTTTCTATATATCCACATATTTATGAAGCTTTTATGTCTTTCCTTATATTTATAATCCCACCTGATTCTAGAATGTTCCATTAATTACTGAAAAATAAAATTTCATAAATTTCTGTTCTTTTTCAGCTTTGATTAATCTAATTATTTTCATCAATTTTTTTCACTTAATTTTTTAAAAGAAATTATATTGTTTTCTCATTTTTTTTCATTCTCTCACTTTATCTTTTAAGAAAACGTTTGTTGCTTTTTAAATATTTTTTGCATTTTAACTGTTTCTCGATGGCTCAGCTAAATGCAGGGTAATAGTTGCATTTTTTTAAAACTGAATATAATAATACCAAAATTTGGTACTGAGGAGTATATGGCATAAACTGATCTTGAATTTGTTTAAAATCTTTTTTCTACCTTGGGAATAAATTCAAACTGGAAACGACTGATTATATAATTCTCAAATTTTCTTTTTTCTTTTTAGAAAAGGTACAGAAGCATTTAACTGGCAAAATCAGAATTTTGGATTTGATAGATTTCTGGATACAGGCAAAATATATGCGTAAACAATAAATGATAAAGTATGAAACTGTATTCAACAAATACAAATTAATACACTTCTAAAGTAGAGTCTAATCTTTATTAATTTAGCAAAAATTCTTAAAATATATATAAGTATATAGAATACCTGTTCCATTTACAAAACACAAAATAAAATTATGTTCTTTATCTTTTTTTTTCATTTTACTTTCATACTATATATAGGATGAAAACTAAATGAAGAAAAGTAAAATGAACATTTATATAATAGATAGGGGTACAAATTACTTCACAACATTTTCAGAATGTCTGTATAGAATACAGTACTATATATAATATATGGGCTGAAAATTAAATAAAGACAATTACCCTACGAATGGGGCTTAGATTATGCTGACTGCATCCCCTACAGAGGAATAAGACATACCACCAAAAAAAAAGGGTATCCTGGATATCCCACAAAACTGTATCTGATGATGAGGTTCCAGTTTTGGAAATCTGAAGAGTGTTGAGTACACCTTCATTATCATTACTACCATGTCCACTCTGACCAGAAGTAGTATTACCAGTTAGGGTCCCATCTGTGGGTCAAATAGATCTGTTTAAAGATTATTTGTATTTGATGGGACCGTGTACAAAAAACCCTCTCAAGAAACAACTACACAAAAAATGTAAATATGAATATACAATGAATGTAATTCTCTAACCTCTAGACAGGTTGACATGCCATTAAAATTAATCAATACATCAATTAAAAATTAATCAATACATCAATTATAAATGAAGACAAGTAAAGGACATAATTTTATTTACCATTTAACTGTGAATAAACCTGTACAGAAAAGGAAATATATACAGTATTTAACAATATTACATAGTAGTCAGTAGATTTCATCAATAGATCTAATGACAGAAAATGGTTTCACATTAAAAAAGGCAAAAAATTATTATGTATGCAGACTATAGAGATAATATGGCATTTCAGGGTATATGACCTTGGTAGCAATATCTTATCTACTGAAAGTGACATCAGCATATGCATAGAGAAGGCATAGACTGCTACTGATAGGCTATCAATCAAATGAAAATCTGATCTCTCTGATAAAATAAAATGGTAATTCTTCCAATCTATAACTGCGTCAGTACTATCGTATGTTTGCACCACTTGAATGTTAACAAATGCTTGGAGAAAAAGCTAGATGGGAACTATACAAGGAAGCTGCATAGTGTTCTGAACGAATCCTGGCTGTAACAACCCAGATATATGGCCACTTGCCTCACATCATACAAACCATCCAAATAAGATGAACAAGACACAGTGAGCATTGTTGGAGAAGCAAGGATAAGTGATGTTATCCCGTGGAGTCCTAAACATGGACACACAAGTGTTGGATGACAAGCAAAAACTTTCATTCATCAGCTCTGTGTGGATACTGGATGCCATGTAGAGGACCTGCTAAGAGTGATGACTGATAGGGACAGATAGTGAGAGAGAGTCAAGGGAATCAGTGCTATCAGCATAATTTGATGATGATGAAGACAATTCAACAGCAAATCAAATTCAAAACTAACCAACTTCAAAAATAGCAGGTTTTCCTGATTTACTTGAAGCCGGACAAATGGTTTAGTACTAGTAATAACATTTTTAAAAATCCTTTTCCATTATTCTTTTCAAGAAAACTTGTCCCTTTAACCTTTTTGATAAAGTGTATTTGCCTACAAATTTAATGGCTAGAATTCACTTTTGATCATAAGATAAAAATACTTGCAAATAAAAGAGTTTATTGGAGTTTAACATTACATTATTATTGGTGTTGGTGGGTATATTGCACAAGTGTGATGGTTGTTTGGTTGGGTGGTTAATTGGTTGGTTGTTTTGTTTTATGCCATATCAATTCTTTTCAGGTCATTTAATGCTGTATTAAATTTCAAACAATTCAATTTAGTATAAGTATAGTTTTTTTTGTTTACACACAGTTAAATTTCAAAACAGTTCTATTTCAAACAATTCAGTTTAGCATAAGTCAGCAGTTTCAATGTCAACAATAGTTCTATTTCTATTTCAGACAATTCAGTTTAGCATAAGTACACAGTTTAGTTCTATTTGACCCATAGATGGGACCTTATCAGGTGCTACCACTCTGAGCCAAAGTGGATATGGGAGCGATAGCAATGAAGGGGTACTCCACATTTCTTAAAGCTTCAGCATTACTGAAACCTTACCATTAGATTGTTTTATGTCATATCCAGGACATTGATTGGGAAAGTCTTACCCCTTTGCAGAGAACCAGTCAGTGTATTCTACAACCCCAACCAACTGGGCAAAAGTGTGTTTACACAAGAATTTTTTATTTACTGATACTTCTAAAAATGATTGCTTTACTAAAATTTTAGAAGTAATGAATTTTTTTTTTTTGTAATTTATTATTTCAGGGGTAGGATATATCAAACAAAAGGTACCTTTGGGAGGTATATTACACAAGATCAATTTTTTTTAGGAATGTGGACTAAAGTTGGATCTCACTCTGATGCATTAAGTATATTTGGGTGACTCAAATTGCATTTCACACCAAATTGGGGTTAATAACATTTTTAAATTAATTTATTCTTTCATGATACAATTTAAAAAATTAAATTAGTTTTTTTTTTAAATTAGTTTTTTTTTAAAAAGAAATGTTTTATTTTCTTTTAAAAATATATATATTTAAAATCAATTTATTCCCTTTCTTATTTTCAGGTAACATGAATTTTCGAATGTTCTGTCAGCAGTATGAAACAGTTGCATATGCAACCAACAAGACAGCCCCTCAGAAACTGAAGGTTCAGATTTCTCCTGAAATTATGCACCCCTATTGGATAATACAAACTGATTACACAGGCTATTCTATCACCTATTCATGCCTCAAAGTTGCATCTAATGGGATGTGTGCACCTGGACATGCAATTGTTGCCACACTAAACAGAAAACCAACAGGTCATACTCCAATTCAACAGGCAAAAATTGACAGTATTGTTCAGAGGATATGCTTCAGTCCATCAGAACTTAGTATTGTTGGCTATGATGGACGATGCCCAGAATTAGACCCTGAAAACTTCCCCCAACATAAGATTCTTATGGAATCAGTCTGTTTAATTTTTATTCTTGTGCTTATAATCATAGGAATTGTTTATATTTTCTGCTGTCAGAGTTCTTCTAAAGAAAAGAAAAAAGAACACACAAAATAGTTTTATGATAAAATAAAACAGATACATTTTTTCTTATCATTTAGAATATATTGATTCATTTGGACCAATTTGTTCAGTTTTTAATTAATTTATCACAATGTTTTGGTTACTGTAATCTTTAAAGACACAAGAGTACAGTTGTCAAAATATTGTGATTAAAAACAAGAAAATTGGTCTGAATGAATCAAAATATTATAGTAACCATACTTCATCTCAAAAATACAGATAAAAATATCAGTTAGGCTTACAGCAACAAAAACACTGTTATAAAGACAATGAAGATTAAAAAAATAGTTTGAATGAATCAATTTTTTTTTCTTCAACAACAACAACAAAAAAAAAAAGTCTTTCTTTTGTGTATTTTATGTTAGTGACAGAAAAAAAATTACAATTAATGCACATCTAAAATGGAAAACTGAATCAATGTAGTTGAAGCTTTTTTAGATACTGAAAGATACTGCTCTCTAATGGAAATCCAAAATACATCAATAGGTCACCCTTCTTGCTTGGTTTTGGTTACAATGGACAATACCCAGAATTAGATCCTGAAATCTTCTCCCAACATAAGATTCTCATGGAAGCAGTCTGTTAAATCTTTATTCTTGTGGAATCATAAGAATTGTTTATATTTTCTTCTAAAGAAAAAAAAAGAGAACACACAAAATAGTTTTATCATAAAATACTATAAATACAATTTTTTTCTGATCATTCAGATAATATTGATTCATTAGGACCAATTTTTTCAGTTTTTAATTAATTCATTGAAGTGTTTTGGTTTCTATTATCTTCTAAGGTTGGATGGTACAGTTGGGATTAAAAACAAGAAAATTGGTCTGAATACATCAACATATAATAGTAACAATAATTTATCTCAAAAATTCAGATAGAAATAAGATTTAGGTTTACAGCAACCAAAACACTGTCATAAAGACAATAAAGAGCAGAAAAATAGTTTGAAAGAATCAAAGTTGATATAGAAGCCAGTTCTTTATCTTCATATAATTTCCAACAAATATCAGAAGAAATTTTTATAAAAGAGTTTTGAACCCAATCTTTAGCGTTTAATGACAGAAAATAAAAGCTTAACTTTAGTTCTAAATTTGGTCAGTGCTCTATTATATTTTATTTCATGTTGTTTTTACATAATATTATTTGAAGCATACATAGTTACATTTTTTTAATTTCATTTTTTTAATCACCAGTGTGCCAGGGTACATAGTGTGGGAACCACTGAGTTAAGTGTACAAACCTGTTGACTGTATGAATGTATATCCTACTTGTTTATTTTGTTTCAAAAAACTATTGGTAAATAGTAGGGCAAACTGAGTTTTTAGCCTTGTTTTTGCAACCAATGTAGGAGAAGGAATACTCTGAATTCAAACCAGCTTTCCTCCTCTCAAAAATTGACATTATGTCTCATACTGCTTGTGGTGGAGGGGTTGGGTAAATACATGAGAGCTAGTGATTTATATTCAAAGTTTAATTCTATTTTTCTTTTTTTAAAGCTTTAATTTTTAAAGTGAATTTCTGTAAAAAATGCAATTGAAAATTAAAAGAAGAATAAAAAAATAGTCAAAATTAATAATGATAATAATAATAATTGAAAATATTATGAATATTATTTGTTTGCTATGCCTTCTTCAGTATATACACTTTTTGTTTTCTTCTTACATTAACCTTAAAAAAAAATTTACCCTGAATATATACATTATTGATACAATATCTATGTACAAATCAAATTCTGTAAAGTAATTCATCTGATAGTTCTCAAAATTCACTCTTAAATTCTTTTTCTTACCATTATTTCTGAAAGTATCTAATTTAATCTTAAACTTCCTTACACTATTGTTGTTTTTGATCTGATTAGGCAGTTTGTTCCAAAAATATTCTTATCTGTTTGCAAAAAAATTCAATTGGTTAATAAATCTAGTTTTTGAAATCTGTCTTGATAGTAAATTTCCAGTTTGAGAAGAAATAGTGAAAAAAATTCAATCATAATTAGAAATTCCATTAATTAATTTGAAAGTTCAATTAGATCCCCTCTCATTCTTCTTTCTAGTAAAGTAGTTAATCCTAATTTCTCTAATTCTCTCCCTGTAACTGTAACCTTTCTTCTTTTTATTATTTTTGTCACACCTATTTGTATGCCCTCCAATCTCAATATTACACTTCAATTTCCATATCTCAATACTGGAGCCCAGGCCTGAGTACTCTATTCTACATAAGATTTTATTAGGGTTTTGTATATTCTTAAAACAACATTTGTATCCTTTGCAATAAAAATTTCTAACCATCGAGCCAATCATTTCTTTTGCCCTCAGTGTAATAGAGAAAAAAAGATTGTCAGTTTTAAATATATCATCAAAGCCAACCCCTAGATTGCATTCCTGATTTACTTTTTTTGATTTCCCTGTTGCTTAATTCATATTCAACTTTAATGATTTTTTGATCTAATATGTTGTACTTGACATTTTTGTATATTGAATTTTAATTTCTAAATATCGCCCCAATATATCAATCTGTGTTGTTTCTTTTGATAATGGTCTAACAAATAGTATAACATCATTAAGAAATAGTTTTACTTCTGATTTTATATCATAAAGTAAATTATTTATGAATATTAAAAACAACAAAGATATTGATCCAATATTGATAGGAACACCAGAAGGTATATACTGAGTTTCAGAATAATTGTTACCCATTTTTACTTTCATCAGTGAGAAATAACTATTTTTTAGAAATACTTGAGTTTTTCATTTTCACAAGTAAACAATAATGATAGACTGTATCAAATGTCTTTTTAAAATTCAAATATATAATATCTGCATTATCCCCTTCTATCAAATATTCATTTATAATATCAATAATATGAGTGTAAAAAAAAAATTCGCTCCAAAAAGGACCAAGAATCAAGATAAATTTATAGGTTTGATTTGATCTTCTGCTGACCATTGGCTCTTCATAGCTCAGTTGGTGAAGCAGCTGGTGTGTTTAACCATGTTTTCCAAAGGCAAAAAAGGAGTACAGGTCTTACCAAGAGTTTATTCTTTGTTATCTATAATTTGTGCTGTTATTTGCCATTGTAATTGTGAAAAAAAAAAGTAAATGAAACAAAAGTTAAAACATGAAAAAAAAAAAAATTAGTTAGAATTGATAATAATTATAAGAATTGACAATGTTTCATCTAAACTGTGGTTCCTTAATTTTTTTAATATGCCATCCCCTGACTTCAAAGCTACACCCCCTGGCACTTTTCATACACTTATATACAATGAATACATTCCTCTTTTTTAGTCTAATGCAAACTCAAAATAAATTATATAACCCTAACTTTGTAATCATACTGTTATATTTAGCGTATGGTGGCAAGGAAAAGACAAACACAAGTTGAAGGTTTTAAACAATTATATTAATAAAGAAGGAAACACAAAGTGATAAAAGAATCAACTGTACAAAATTTGTAGCGTACAATATTCAGTGAAGGAGTGAATTGAGGTGTGTGTGAAACTAGAGTTCATGTACAATCACTTGTTATAAGTTATAAAAAACTGACTTGTTAGGTATGGTGGTATGAGGGTGGTAAGGATACCAGATGATCTCGGTGGTAGTAGTAGTCGTGGATGGGGCGATGTTGTAGCCAGGTCAGCTGTCGTTCACAGCAAGTGGCGCGTTAAATCTGTCTGGGTTCAGATGAGTTCTTAATGGCCGTAGCATGTTCCTTCCTTCCACCCTCATGGTCAGTCTGTTGCCTTTGCAGATCTTCACTTCTTAAATAGCTACCCCTTGGATCAAGTTGGTTCTGGGAATTTTTTAGGGGGAAGATTTATGATTGGCTGAAAAAGGGCGTTTTGTTAAATTGAATTAATTCCTTGCATTCTCGCCCGGAAGCCCTGCGCGGAGCCTCTTGCGAAAAGACACATTTTATTCATTTTCTCGGCGGCAGCCGTCAGGCTAACATCCAGTCCAATGCTACCCTTCTCCAGCCACGTGTGTGTTTTTTATTTTAATGAAATTGCAAATCAGGAGAGATCTGAATTCTGCTATATAACAATACTTACCTTAAACCTTGACCTTTCTAAGTATGATAATGCAATGATCACCAGTCCCTCTGGTGTCTGGAGTCTGATCTGGTTGGTATATAATGCATGTATTGTCCAGAACAAGTCACCATGATACAAACACAGTCCTGTAGGCAGACTTTAGAAGACACTGCTTGTACCCCTCCAAAAGAATAAGACCCACAAAAAAAGGAGTGACCCTGGTATGACACTAAATTGCATTTGATGATGAGGATCTAGTTCTGGAGATCTGGAGAGTGTAGAGTACTCCTTCATTGTCATTACTCCCAGGTCCACTCTGACTCAGAGTTGTAGCACCTGTTCTATCTATGGGTCAAATAGATCTCTTTGAAAATTATTAGTATTAGATAAGAATATTTGAAACTATACAACTGTGTATAAATTAAGAATAGTTGCTTGAAGTTATTAAGAACAGTACTTTGAAATTATAATTGTTTATAAATTATTATTATAATTAATTACTTGAATTAATTACTTGAAAAAGATTGACAAGGGTAGATGTGTTGTAAAACCAACCAACCAACCAACCAACCATTGACTGAGAGCTCACTTTTGATGGTCCTTAAGTTTGATGTTGAGGCTCTAGTTCCAGAGATCTGGGGAGTGTAGAGTATTCCTTTATTTTCATTACTCTCAAGTTAACTCTGATCCAGCATGATAGTACTTATTAAAATCTTATCAACGGATCAGATCTGTATAAAAATTATTTGTATTCAATAGGATTGTGTACAAAAAACATCCTCTTAAGAAACTACATGAATTTTTCATGTAGTTTCTTAAGAGGATCTTAAACGTAAACATGAATGTAGAAAGAATACAGTTCCCTAATCTCTAGGCATAAAATAATCCTTGATGGGTTGACATGCTATTAAAATCAATCAAATCAGTCAAGATACAAGATGTTCAGACCATGAAATAAAACAATACTTTCTTGTATAACCACATTCTTCTTTATATAATTATGTGGTTTGAAGTAACTATCCCTATTTAATGATAATAATTATAATTATTTATTTGCATATTGTTATATACTTTCTAGTTGGTGACCTTAGTCAAGGGTGACCCGTAGGCTTCCTTTTCAATAGCTACTACACTGAGGTGTAGGGAAGGACGCTACTCCATTCCCTGGATTGCTCCACTTTACCCTTGATCCTTACCTTATAATGCTGAGTGATAAGCAAGGTGGCATCAAGTACCATTTTTTGAGTCTTTGGGGATTGAACCCAGGTCTCCTAGACCATTGGCAAATACTCTACTCATTAGGCTAATGGCCCTGTTTATATTGGGCCATTGGCCTAATGAGTCAAGTTTTTGCCAATCTATTCACTTACAAATCATTATATATATATATATATATATATATATATATATATATATATATATATATATATATATATATATATATATATATATATATATATCATTGGCCTAATGAGTAGAGTGTATAATATGTATAAAGAGAGTTTGGCTTTAAATAACTTACAATGGTGGTTATAGCATAAAATCCAACCAAACCACTAACAATTTGCAGACAATTATATGGTTTCAAGTAACTAATTATGATACAAGGGTTGGCTAAAAAGTTCATATGATGTCATATGAGTTGTTGATGATGTTTTGACAAATAGGATTCAAGCACTGCAACACTGATGGAAGAAATGTGTGGACCACAAAAGAGACTATGTTGAAAAATAGACCTTATTTGGCCACATTATATGAGAGTATCTTGGTCAGCCAAAAAACTTTTTAGCCAACCCTCATAGTTTGTTAATAATTCTAAATTCAATGAACTATTCTTTATACAAATAAGTTGCACATAGTTATATGGGTTTAAGTATTCTTATCTATTACTAATAATTTTCAAACTTAACCCATAGATAGGACCCTAATAGGTACTTCTACTCTGGGTGGATCTGATAGTAGTGGGAATGGAGAGTGACTCCACACTCCTCAGGGACTCAGAACAGGCGAAAATGATTAGCATGATAATTAATTATTTTGATTATTTTACTAATGATTAATTATATTAATTATTTCATTATTTAGTTTGGTGAGGTAGCCAACTGTTCAGGGATCTTTTAGCTTAATTGTACTCGGCACTGTGTGCACAAAGTTGTGAAACTGACACCTATCATCAAGCACCGGAAATCAAATGTAAAATAAAATACATTTGCATCATGTCATAGAGTTTGATTGAGGTGAAATAAAAATATAATGACAGTAGAGATGCATGGAGTGGCTTAATGATATGATGCGATGTATTGTAAGATGACATTACTTTGGCTGATGTAATTTTAGAAAATATAAAAAATAGTAGAATTTGAATTTAGCCAGTTGAGTTTTGAACCTCAGAGGAGAAGTGGAGTTTTGGACGGACTTGTGTGTGTGGCTGAGGTAGCTGTAGCAAGATATGTTCTTAGACCTTTGACGATAATTCCTCCCTACCTTGTGCAATAACTGCTATGAAAATTGTACCAGGGAATAAAAGCTTTCATATCTGAACAAGAAGAGTTGCCTATTGTTATTTTTGAAGAGTGTATAATTTTGAATATTCAACATGGTCCTTTGTGTTACATTGGAGCCTCAACACCAGATACAGTTTAGTGTCATACCCCACTACAGTGGATACAGTCACCATATTCTCGGTCTCACCAACAGGATGGAAGTTGAACTTGGATCACTGAGTCCATTACTTGACCCAGACCTCCATTCTATAAATTCACTTTTGATCCTCTAATTAAATACACTCTATTTATTTAAATCATTAGAACATTAAATTAAATGTTAAATATGAATTTAATGATTACTTGAAAGAGTACTGAGAAATTCACATGTCTGTTCATAATTTTGCTTGGATTAGAAAATGTACTGGATTTGTCAGGAAAAAAAAAATGGTGGTTTACGTTAACCACAATTTCGTAATTTTTTTCTTTTTTTGTGGTTAGCTTAAATTCACCTTTAGGGCAAGAGTCATGGCTTTTGGAAAGTTGTTAAGCTACTGGCTTATTTGACTTTTAATTGAGGTAACAACTTAAGATTATTATTATTATTTTATTTATTTATTTTTTTGGGCAGCAGATCAAGTATTCAGAACAACATCGGCTAATCTCTTATTATCTGGATTTAGTCAAGTAACTCTGTACTATATATTTATCCACTTGATGTCTCCATCTCTTGTCATTATTTCTATTCTCTTCCAACTCTTCTTTTTTTTTATTCTCCCCTTCATTTAGACTTTTCTACTCATTTTTCTCTCTCTTCTCCTACATTCTTTCTATTTTTCAACTCAATCTCTTAAATCAAAAGTTTCAAAACTTGTTTGACCACTGACATCTTCACAGAATTCTTGATCTCACATTGATCCTCTCTAGACATTACAATAAATAAATAAATAGGTTTGGTTTGGTTTGGTTTATTTTAAGACATATCAACCTTTGTGGGTTATTTAATGCCAAAGCGATCCCTGTAGAAGGATATTAGTGGTATTATTTCACCCATAGCTGGGAGAGATAAGGGAGTTTAGTCTGAAAGTGAGTGTAATAGCACAACTGAAGTAGGAAATTGCTTGCTACGATGTTACAATCCAACATGTTAGTCACTGTGCAATAGGGACTTCACTCTAAATAAATAGGTAAATGTACATTTTTCAAATGTATTAGTGAGAGAAAATAAATCCTAAAAGACTGGTATCCTAAGCATGTCACTAAACTGCATCTGATGGTGAGCCTCCAATTCTAAAGATTTGGGCATTGTAGTGTACCCCTTCATTGCCATTACTCTTAGATCCACTCTAGCCAGGTGTGGTAGTACCTGTTAGGGTACCATTAATGTGTCAAATAAATTTGTTTTAAAATTATTTGTATTCAATAAGGCCATGTGCTAAAAAAAAAAAGAAAACAAAAACTCCTAAGAAATAATCATGCAAAAATGTAAATATGAACATACAATGAATGCAATTCACTAATCTCTTTGCCTAAAATAATTTTAGATGAGTTGACGTACCATTAAAAGTCAATCAGTCAACCCAAAAGATTGTTCTTATGTTACCTAACCCCATGTGAATATCTCTCTTGAAATATAGGGACACAAAAAGGAAGGAAACTTTTTTGTATGGTTGTGGTCATCATGAGAAATGTACAAAATATTGAACACAATTCTGGAATTCAACATAAAAATGTTCAATCTTATCTAAGCACATGGAAATATAACATGATAAATGAATGTCAAATAAATTATAAAAAAATACTCAAAATGGAGAATTTGTTTCCTGTCATTTGGCAGGAATTGTCAATCTGTTTTGTTTCTTAACGTCAGCCTTCAATCCCCACCTGGTTTATTAACCACATTCTGAATCCCAGGCATTTATCACCAACTGATCTCCAGGGTCTAAATTCTTTTCCCTTTCTTAGAAACCTCTCCTCTTTCTTTCCAGTGGTGGACCTACCTTTTGGAGGCTCTGAAGCTTGAACTGTTATTGGAAGGTTCAGAATTTTAATAACCTTAGCATTTTTATTTCAACTATAATTTTATATTGAATTATATTATTTTCTAAATGCCCTTTCTCATACTGTATACCCAAATTTTTAAGCAATGTGAAGTAAAATAATTTCTGAGGCCTTTCCAGGATTAGAGGCTCTGAAATTTATCTTCAGCAGTTTCATAGTAGATCTGCACCTATTTCTCTCTTCTATTTCTTTTTTTTTCCATTTTCTTTCTTATCATTCTTATTTTCTTTCTCTTCATTCTTCTTCCTTTGCCTCTTTGATTCTCCTCCCCTTCATTTCTCCCTTCTCTTTACAATCCTCCTATTTGTTTAAAATTTTCTCTTGTTCTCCCTTTCCTCCCATCTTTTTCTCTTCTCTCTATTTGTCTACCTCTCTTTCTTGCTCTCTTCCTCCTCCACCTTCTTTTACTTTCTCTAAATCTAAATCTTCCACCTCTTTTTCTTTACTAATCTCCTTCCTCCTTTGCGTTTATGTCTTTCCTCTCCTCCTCCAACTACTCTCTCTCTCTCTTTCTCTCTCAAACTTCTGTTACATGGCTTTATTTAATTACATACCAAAGTAGACACTCATTTACATATATTTTTACACAGTATAGTTGCTCAAAAAGATCAACAATTATTTACTAAAACAAAATTATGAAAGTGTGTACTTTCAGATATACACATTTTTATGTGAGGAGTAAAGACAAATGAAGGCACTCTAAGGTGAGAGATAATATTGTTTTTATTTCTGTAAAAAATCTACAAAATTATCGTAAAATTGATTCAATAATTACACAAAAAGCTTAATTTCAGTGACACATGTTTCCATTGTCTTGTTCTCTTTATCACCTTAAACATAAAATTGCTTTTATGGTTGAAATATTTTACCATTGGGATTGAAAATTAAATACATTTTTGGATTATTCTAAAATTGAAAATACTTATAATCACATTGTTGCAACAGTCGCTATCTATCTATCTTAGTCTGTTCATATCTATCTATCTATCTATCTATCTATCTATCTATCTATCTCATTTTATTCAAGTTTGTTCATCTCTATATTTTTGTCTGTTCATATTCATCTGTTCCAATTTCTTCAAATTTATCTATCTAGACAGATATAGAAACAGATATAGATATATATAATTTGAGCTCTTACATGTGGGAGAAAGGGTGATTCGATTGTCATTTGTTTTGATTGATCATTTGTGTTTGTAGATTCCTTTTTCTTTTTTGGGGGGTTTTGCCAAAGTAATGCTTGTTGCAATCTTTGCATGGGATAGAATATATGCCTTCTCGAGAAGTGGTTTTGAGATTTTTATTAAGTTTTTAATGGTTTGTGATGTGTTTTGTATGATTGGTATTCCTAATTTGGTTAGTTTGTTGAAAAGAATCTATGAACATAAATGATGAATCAAAACAAATGACGATCAAAATGTCCTTTTCTCCCACATGTTAGAGCTCAAACATACTTTCAATTTTTCCCAAGTCACTCTAATCAAACCCAGATATACATAAGTACATTTATTTAATAAATTTAGATATTTTTATACATATATTAATAAAGATACTTAGATAAATGCATATATATTGATATGCATCTATCTATCTATTGCTAAGTAGGATTTTAGAGAAAAATTTGCTGCCAAAATACGTATATATGGTATATTATATAGAAACCAAGAAAGACATATTGCAAATATTTCCAAGAAAAGCATGATGCTTCACATTTTCCTCCAGGTTTTTATTTATTTTCTATAATGACAAATCTTGTTCTGTGTTTAATGATATGTTTTACTCACCTAAAGTGAAATACTTATTATATCTTTGATATTGACTTTGTTTCCATTGTTATAAGTGCTATAATAAATAAAACCTTTGACTTTAAAAGCTTGAAATATATATATATATATATATATATATATATATATATATATATATATATATATATATATGTAAGAGTCGTTTGAAAAGTTCATTGACTAACCAAGATACTCTCATGGAATGTGATCAAATGAGGGTTTTTTTCAACATAGCCTCTCCCCCTGCAGTCCCCACACTTTTTCCATCAGTGTAGCAGTACTTAGATCCCATTTGTCAAAAAAAGTCATCAACAGTAGATATGATGTTATCATATGAGCTTTTCAGCCTACCCCTATATATATATATATATATATATATATATATATATACACTCATAAAAAGTAATCGCTTACAATATTATAGTTACTAAAATTTCATGCAAAAGCATACTTCAGACTGGATGAATTCTTCTGCATGAATCTTTAATAACCATAATATGGTAAAAGATTACTTATATTTTATACCACATAAACTTACTTTTAGTATTTCTCTTCCAGTTTCATCTCTCAGCCCTCATCAGAATTCAATACTTCTTCAATTTTTTTAACAAATTGTTTAAAAAATATTTGCTTTGAAAAATTTTTGGTACACCAGAAAAAAGTAACGTGGAATGAACTCAAACAATGATTTAGAAAGCCACATGTTTTCCACTTCTGATATAGAGTGATTTTCACATTGATTTAAAAAAACTATTGATTTCAACTAAACATTAAGCCACCAACTATGTATTACCCAAACCTTCTAAAAATTGGGTTGTGAAAACAGCAAAGAAATAAACAAAAATTGATGGTATTTATAAGATTTGAACTACAGAATCATGGAATGTAAAATTTGTAAAAACATAGTTATTTAAAACTTGATTGTTGTTATTCAGTTACTCAGATCATGTCAAGTTTAGCACAATTCAACGTTTAAGATCCAGTGAAGATTGAAAATAACATGAAGTTTGGATTGATTGATTGATTTTAATTGCATGTCAATACAATTAGGGTTATTCTATGCCTAAGAGGCTAGAGAATCACATTCATTGTACATTCATAGTTACATTTCGCACAGTTGTTTTTTAAGAGTGTTTTTGCACATGGTCCTGTCAAATAGGATTAATTTTTTAATAGATCTGTTTAATCCATAGATGGGACTCTAACAGGTAATTCCACTCTGGGTCAGTGTGGACCTGGGAGTAATGCCAATGAAGGGGTACTCCACCTTCCTAAGACCTCTCAAACTGGAGCCTCACTATCAGATGCAGTTTTGTGTCATATTCAGCAGATTGATTTTTAGATATCCTACTCCTCGGCAGGAGATACAGTCAGCATATTCTCAGTCCTGCCGACAGCATGAATCAGGATTTAGGTTTTGTCTTTTAACTAAATAAAAAAAGCCAATGCACAATTGCACACAACTGCTTAAAGTAATAATTTTTATTATATACTAAACTGTTGGGTTCCTATTGTAAGAGCAGTTCATAATGGTATTGATACTTCTATTTAAGATGGAGTGAAGAATTCAAATTAGCATTTCATAGCTATCTCCATTCAATTTAGATTTTAGATGGATAAAAATTGATATCCAGCCCAGTGTGAATGATGACCCTATAAAATTGTCATTAAATTTTAAATTGAAATGGAAGTTGCTTTATTCTCTAAGTTACACTTAAAATGTTAGAGAAAAATTGAAAAATTAAGTAATACAAAGTGGAGAGTTTAATATGAAAGAAAGTCAATGTTATAACGTTTCAGTTTCAATAAACCATCATCAGGATTTAGAAAAGATATTATAAAGTGTTGTTAGATCACTGATGGATGTTTAATGATCTAATGACACTTCGTGACATCTTTTCTAAGTCCTGATGATGGTTTATTGAAACTGAAACATTATAATGTCAACTTTCTTTCATATTAAATTCCTAACTTTGGATTACTTTGTTTTTCAATTTTTCGCCATATTGTGGGATTCTTTCCTATTATTTACTCCCAATTAAAATGTTCGAATAAAATCTGATAAAAATGTGTCATTTTTAAATCCCAGTTATATTAATAGATTTAAATATAATAAGAAATTTAGTAATACAGGGCGTTTCAGAAAAACTGATAGCATAATTACTAATAATTTGACCTATTCTTGTTCAAATGATTTCAAATTTTAACAACATGTATAGAAACAATTCAAAATTCTATGTATAATATTTTATGTTCTTTTCTTTTCAGGTATAGAAATGTCATTCACTTAAATAGTAAAGATGTTCAAGCATTAAACATTGAATTTTCAGTTGTTTCTACACATGCATTTTAAATTTGAGATCATTTAAATGAGAACTGGTCAAGTTATTAGATTATAAAATGATATTGATTTTTCTGAAACATTCTGTTACATCTCATATGATATAACATTTTTTAAAACACTCAGCATATAGATAGATATCTTATTATCAACTCCAATCAGAAATCACTATCTAAGCTTATGAACTACAAGGTTATAATAATGTCTGAAGCCTTATCCCTGGTATTAATATTTGATATGTACTTATCCCTCAACTCTCTTTACTGCTGCTGCTTTCTTCTTTTTCTTTTAACATGCAACAATAGATTATAGATATTAGGATAAACAAATTTATATCATAATTGGTTTGGTTTCTTTGTTTAATAGTCTATCAACATTTGTGGGCTATCTAATATTAAAGCCATCCTTGTAGAAGAATAGCAGTGACACTATTTAAACCATAGCTGGGTGGATAAGGGTATTCATGTCTTTTCTAAGGTTATTAGTTCAAAAGTGAAGATAATAGTGTGACTGGAGTTTGAACTTGCTTACTTTGAGCCTGCAGTCCAGCACAATAGCGATTACACCATGGAGATTCCCTTTTTACATTATAGTTATCTGATTTTTTTTATGTTACTGTAGGACAGCAAAAATGGCTCATTATTGTCAGATTTTTATTAACACAATACTGTTAAAATGCTGTAATTTAGAGAATAAATAAATTCTCAATCAAACCTATTAATTATAGTGAAGAGCTTGCATTATAATTTCTGAAGGGAAATAACTATAAGATGATAATTATATAGTACTTCACCTTATTAATCTCTAAAACCAAATAGCCAAATTTACAAAATAATAATAATCACTTTTAATTATAATATGAATTCTATAAATAAGATGTTACTCAGCATCAATCTTAATGACCACCAAAAGTGTGCTTTAGTATATGGTTAGTTGGTTGGTTGGTTGGCTGGTTGGTTGGTTGGTTTGACATTGGGTTTTATGGCATATCAACCATTGTAGGTTATTTAATACCAAATCCTCTTTAAACATATATATTGAATATATGTGATTTGTGAACACATTTTGTAGATAGAATTTTAAAACAAGCCTGAGCTCAATATTTTTTTACACAGTTAAATGGTTATGATTATTTCTATCTAATATGAATTTACTATTTACTATCAATCCTTTGTTTGCACACAGTGATATGGTTACATTTATTGTTATTTAACACTAATTATTCTGTTAAACACTCTTCATTCATTTGCACACAATTAAATGATTTCTAGTATTGCTATGTATCTCTAATAATTTAATTTGTTTACACACAGTAAAATGATCAAACAGTTCTATTTCTAACTATTCAATTTAGCATGAGTCATTTGTTTGCTCACAGTTTAGATGTCAAACAGTTCTATTTGACCTATAGATAGGACCCTATCAGGGGCTACCACTCCAGGTTAGAGTGGACCTGGGAGCACTGGCAATGAAGGGGTACTTCACATTCTCTAAAGCTCCAAAACTTGAGCCTCACCATCAGGTTGTTTAGTGTCATATCTAGGGCACTTGTTGGGAGTGGGGGGTCTTACTCCTCTGCAGGTATGCACTCAGTGTATTCAACAGCCCTAGCTGACTGGGCTAAGTTGGTTGGTTTTACAAAATGTCAGCTCATGTCAGTCTTTTTTCAAGCAATTATATGAATTCAAGTAACTCATGATAATAATAATTTATAGAAAATTATAACTTCAAGGAACTATACACAACTATATAGTTTCAAGTATTCTCATCAAATACTAATAATTGATCTATTTGGCCAATAGATGGGACCCTAACAGGTACGGCCATTCCAGGTCAGAGTGGGTGTAATGGCAATGAAGGAATGATAGCACACTCCCCAGAGCTCCAGAACTGGAGCCTCACCACTGGATGCAGTTTACTGTAATAACCAAAGCCACCCCCTTTTTTGGGGAGAGACACAATGCAATTAGTGTACTCTAAGCCCTGCTGACAGGATAGGGTTTTAGTTGAGTTAATAGTAAAAGATGGATGATCTCGCCATTTATTTTTTATGTAACTAATTTATTTCATCTATCCAGTTTTTGAGTATTAGACAGATTTTGGCCACAAGCAGAATTCTCTAACTACCCAGTTTCTGCTAGGAGACAATTATGCTAATATATTTTATATAAACAAAGAAAAATCTATATTGGGTAATGATTATCATTATCAAGGCATACTGATTGCATGGATTTCCTTGACCCCCTCTTGCCATCTCTCCCTACTCACCATTACTCTTAGTAAGTCCTCAAGATATCATTTAGTGTCTGCACAGAGCTGATAAATGTAAAGTTTTACTTGTTTGCTTGTCGACCGACACTGGTGCATCTATGTGTAGGAGTCCATAGGAGACTATCATTTATGAGTTCATCCTTACTTCTCCAGCAGTACCTAGTATGTCTTGTTTATCTTACTTGGATGTTTTGTGAGATAGGAAGTAAGTGGCCGTACAGCTGCTGTTTTGTAGAATGCTGCTTCCAGGATTTGTTGAAAACTGCATGCAGCATTCTTGTGTAGTTCCCATGTAGCTTTTTCTTCAAGCACTTTATTAAAGTCGAGGTGGTGAAGCCATACAACAGTACTGACACAGATACAGCTAGGAAGAATTCTAATTTTATTTCATCAAAGATTGTTATCTTGTCAATAGCAGTCCATTTTTTACTTATGTGTATGTTGACATTTCTTTCAGTAGATGAGATATTGCTAACGAGGTATGCGAACTGGTCAACTAATTTCAAAACAGGTCAATAGTACACAGATAATCCAAATGACTTCCGACTTTTAAAAAAACTTTCTTTTTTTTTTTCGTATTAAATTAACTAATTAGAATATATTCTAAAAAAGAAAAAACACAGAATTTTTTATTTGATTAATAACTGCCATAATCACTTGGTGAGTGAACAGATCTCACAAACCATTAACGATATATTTTTCCTTATATTTTAAGTTTTTATGATCTCTTGTCAAAACTGGTCTTGACCAACAAATACCTAAAAATTTAAATCTGATAAATTTAATGATTAATTAATTTTAATGGCATATCAACCTGTCCAGGGTCATTTTATGCTTTGAGGTTTGGGAATCATACTTATTGCATGTTCATATTTACATTTTTGGTAAGTTATTTCAAAAGAGTTTTCTTTTTTGTTTATGGTACTTTCAAATATGAATAATTTTTAAATATATCTATTTGACCCCTAGATGGGCCCCTAACAGGTACAACCACTTCAGGTCAGAGTGGACCTGGGAGTAATGGCAATGAAAGATACTCCACAATCCCCAGATTTCCAAAACTGGAGCCTCACCATCAGATGCAGTTTAGTATCATTCCAAGGACATCTCTTTTTGTGGTGGTGGGTTTATACCTCTCTGCAAGAAATATACAGTCAGCATATTCTAAGTCCCACCACCAGGGTAAAAGTTTAAGTTCACATTGAACACAATATAGTGTTTGAATATTGTTTCATTTACAGCAGTCCTTTTGATAAATAGATAAAAAAAAGTCAGTCCTGTTTGAGCTAATATTGAATTTATTTCTAATTTTATAAGTTTTAAGATAACTTAAATATGAATTTGAAACAAACTTATTTCATGTTAATCCTTCTACTACCAATTGGTATTATTAAAATGAGATGAATGCAATACAAATAAAGAAAATTGATAGTAACTGATAATACTTTGTTTAATAAATCTAAATACTCTTATATCTAGTGTGTAATAAAAAAGAAAGAGAAAGCGAAAAACAAGTAAAAGATTTGTAATTTTCCTTAACAAATCTTCATTGATTCACTGAAAGATGAATGTAAATACATACATAAATCTATTGATTTAAAAAAAACTCTGTGGGTAGGTTTTCAAGGAACAAATGTCACACACATCTGAACTGTATTAAAAAAGTGCTTTTAAATAGCAACAATGCTGTGTTTTGATGCTATATTCACTATCCTGATTCCTGAGATAATTAAATTTTGACAAAGGTTTAATTATGAGTATTTTCCTCTTAACTATTCAGAAAATAACTTTTTTTTTCACATTCTCTTTTTGCAAAATGAACTTGTCAAGGGAAAAACTTCACAGATCAAAGATTTTCCACCATTTTGATAAGATGTACAGAAAAAGATATGTTCTTTTGATCAATATTACTCAAACTATCTGATCTTGTAAACCAGTAAGTTTTTTCCTATGTGTCATGTGCCAAATTATTATTCCGACATGATAAGTAAAATATTAATTAAATATTTGTATAAATGCACAAGATCTTACAGTAGTATCTCATCTCAATGCATCTCTGAAGGCTAACAATGAGGGTCCAGTATTTACAAGCATACAGAAAGATTTCCTAGAATGCTACAATAGCTACATAATAACCACATTGAATGGAGAAAGTTTACATCTACAAAACACTATTTTTTAATATAGTCATCACTACTGGCTTTTAAATTTTTACTAGTGATGCAAAATGTTATATAAAAAAGGTCAATTTTTATATATAAATCTATTGTTATGCATAACTATACTTGGGAAAAATATAGAAATTACATGTAAAATTATAAGTCAGAATAACATTGTTTTAGGCACACAAACAAATTAGACTCAAACTCAAGGTGCAGCAGACAAGGAATTCATTTATTTAAAATTACAAAGTATGAAATGAGTTATAATATAAGAAAAGTATAAAAAGAGGAAAATGTCCGAAGAAATAAGAGAAGAAAAAGTAGCAGAAATTTAAGCTTGCTCAAATAATTTCTGCTGAGTGCTTAATTACAAATTAAGCATAGTAGATTTGGTTGGTGTCTTTGTTTAATGGCATATCAACCTTTGTAGGTTATTTAATGCCAAAGCTATTCTCCTAGAAGAACAGTAGTGGTACTATTTAACCCATAGCTGGGAGGATAAGGGGGTTCATACCTTTTCCAAGGGTATTTACCCAAAAGTGAATATAATAGTGCAACTGGAGTACAAACTTGCTTACTATTATTTCGCAGTCCATTGCTTTTAACCATTACACCGCGAGGACACCCACCAAGCATAGTAGAGGAGGAATTCTTTGTTGATATTGATTTAAAGAAGAATAGGTAACAGATAACTTTCTTTGTTGAGGCTTAAATTTATTTTTTAGTGGTTGAGTGGAAATGGTAAGAGATTTGGCTTCTGAACATTATCTTTGTCTTCATAGCAAATAGGTTCAGAGTAGTTATTAAAGAAATGTTAATGTTGTAGTGGTATTTTAATGTTGAACTGATAATGATAACATAGATAATGATTGATATCTGTATTATAATGATCTAATTTTTTAATATATGTTACCATAATACATTAAGAAAAATGGCATATTATATTGAGACTTCTATTAGCACAATAGCATTAAAATACTCAAAATTAGAGAATAAAGTAATTCATAACCCAATTTGCAACTTGATAATAATGTGAAGTTTACACATGCATTCAGCCCAATCATAATTTTTCAATGGAGATAATAATTAATTGTTAAGTACTAGGGTGAATCAAAAGATTTGCAATATTCTAGTAATGTAAGGCACAATTTGGTAACTCTAGATGCTTTTCCCAAGATCAGGAACATGATGAACCATACTGGACTGTGAGATGCTGAGCTAGCCTGATACTCTCTGAGTTTTACTTGCTAGAGTTGCCTCCATGAGAGCATAGCCTCGGAATCCATGGTTTTTGGCCTACTTGACCTTGCCTGATTGTTGTGATGCTGACAAAAGAAAGACACGGGGAACACAAAAAGGTTGATAGAAAAACATATATATTCAAGTAACAGAAACAAGATACAAGTGAACCTGGTTAAACAGTAGTTAGTTGATAGGAAGCTGAGAGTCCAGTGGGGTAGTGACTATCTATCCACTACGCAGATGGTATCACATATGATTGTGTCAGGCTGATTTGGTTGACTCCATCTAATGCTCTCGTTGACGTGTATTTATGGAGGAGAGCGGGTCTATTATGTAGGGAGTACAACACTGATCATTGAGGTTCTTGCAACCTGAGCAAAATTTCTTGAACTATCTGATCACTGTACTGTAATCAACAGCACCTTCACCTTTTGCAACACAATGATTTAGGTTACTTCTATGGCATTATAGCACTGTTCAAACTCATAAAGCATAAGTTCTTGAATTAGACTACTATGTATAACATAATTCTTTATCACAACACCAAATGTAACAACTCTGCCTTCAAACCTTATGCCTCAAGGCGTCCACATGCATACTCACTGTCTTCCAGATGGCTGTTCAGGTCAGTAGCGAGGCTGACTGGAATCTCCTCCAAGGGTCGTCTGTTTTGGTCAATGATTCAACCAGCAATCAAACCCTACCTGCCGAGTTGAGTTTTCTGATCTCAGGTAGGGACTTGATCAAGCCGAATTTCTGGATTGAGACTTGTAATCAAAGGGTGAAAGATAGTTATAAAGAATAGGTCTTCAATAGAAGGACACAAGATGGGCTAACAATTAAAACAAAAGTTCTATATAGTAATAAAATTATAATGTTGAAAAGAAACCCATCACTCCTGTTGTGAAAGTGATGTTAGGTTGGCACTTATGTCATAAATATTTCCGTAGTCTGAGAAGAGTGAAGATGTAGTTCAGTTAAGGTCGGCCCAGGTGTCTTCTCAATACAACATGACTTCTAGCAGCAACTGTCAAGATCTCTTTCAAGACTGTAAAAGTCTCAGCTTATATAAAAATCTGTAATCATGCAGTAAGAGGTCTGAGAGGTTCAGAATGACATTGATTCTCTAGTAACTTTTTCTCCATCAGTTTTAATTAGTTGGTAATTAAGTCTGCATTTTGTTGACTTAAGTAATTTCAGTCTCAACCACATTTTAGTAATGGTCAGAGGTTTACTCAACCCCCTTTTACTCCAACCTCCTTCAGACTTTACCTAATACCAATACCCAACAAAAGAGGGGTACATGAAAACCTTTCCTCCTACCTTCTTAGAAATCAGTTCTGATCCCTTCTCTACAGGCTGTTACCTTTGTCTTAATAATAAATCCTATGTCTATGTGCTTAGGCAAAAAGGCGGTTGGTGCATCAGGGAATCAATAGTACCTTTATCCAGATTCTCTGCTGACAAAGCGACTTTGTTTGAAATAAACCAGATATATCTCACCCAATCAAAAATGTATCAAAAGTCTTTATCTGGTGAAAAAATATTTTTGATTATCATGGATTTCTCAGGGTCATATATTAGGGACTCCCCACCAGAGACAGTCCAGATGCCTCAATATGATTGATGAGGCACATCATCCACATCCAGTCACTCTTTGGTACAAGTGACATCTTCTCAAGAATCTCAGCTTAAATTTTATCAAGTCCCAATTCTTGCTTTTCCTAAATACACTAATCAGGAAAAGAATAACATAATTACTGGTCACACTTAATATACTATACACACAGAAGTTTATTAATTCAGTCGACTTCTGATTGTTTTCTCCATTTCCCATTTCCATAGATCGGCGTCTGAACTTTTCCTGACCCCAATGACTCATGTCTTACATGAGAGCCATTCATATATTCTATTTAAACCTTATTTTCACTTTGGTTCTTGATTAACTCTTTGAACCTTTTTAACTTTCAATTAACCCTTCTCAATCTTCTGTGCCTTGAGTTATTACAGCACAATTGCACAGTTATCTGTGTGACTTTCAAATCACATGTGGAACAATGCACAATGTGTCAGTACAATAACTACCATAATACAACCAACCACGGCAGACATCTTCTATGGCTTAAACTGTTTTGGTCACATGTTATATATGTTGTATAATCACATACATATACATAATACAAATAAAGACGGAAACATAGTCAACAATAATGATGAACTTCAATGAACGAACAAACACACTTCTTTATAAAAATATCTCTCTCACACTTTATTCTCAACAGGATTGATGTTGGTCATGTGTGAGAGATGAGCTGGAGACAGGGACAGACTGCTACATATTGACCCAGCTGTACTTCTTTCTCATCTTGGCTGGGTTGCTCAACCGTGGGTCACTGAGGGCCCAAAGCCCTCTGTCTGTCACTGGCTCTCAATTTGGCATCTTGTCTCCAACTGACTCAAGCCATCTGTGCCCTGGTTATATTATTATTTAACACCCACCTGCTTCCACTGTTCTTCTGCTTATTTACACAGGTGCATCTCTTGATTGACGGCTTGGTTGAAGGTCAATATATAACATATACCGAAATATTCAAAAATTTTTGATTCACCTTAACATTATCTAATGGCTTCGTTAATATAAAAGATTCCCATGTGTAGACAAAAGTTGACTTATTTCCTCAGCCTTTTTCTTTAGGGATGCCTCAGGCATAAACCCAACTTTTCTTAGTGCGATTGGAAGGTGCTGCTCAGAGAATGGTCCAACTAAAAACTGAGATGCTAATTATAACATGCTTTACCTTATTCATTTTATTCATTCTAAATTATAATATAAGATATGGAGGCACTTGCTACTTAATGGTTATTGCTTTAGGAATTAAACTCGACTAACCAAGTTCAAACCTGAAGGAGGTTAGTTTGCATTTTGTATGGCACTAATATTCTTGGGAAAGGTATGAATCCAACTATTCTCCTTCCAGCTATGAGTAAATAATAGAGCAAACTAAGTTCTTTAACCTTGGTATGACAACCTGTCTAAGAAAAGAAAAATCTCTGAATTCAAACCAATTGGAGAGAGATTGGTTCCATCAGGTTATTCCTGTCCAAGACACACTACAAGAGTAGCATCTCTGTGACCTAACTAGGTAACAGAACCAGGGAAGATAATATGAAATAATTAAATAGAATGTGATTCAACATCAAGCTTAATGACCACCAAAGATGGCTTTTAAGGGAGTATATCTAGACCTGTAGATTATTAACAACAGAGATTTAAAATGTTTTAATTTGTTTAAATCTGCCAGATTATAGGATTAGATTAAAAGGAATCATAAAGATAGAAAGTTTAAAATGAGAGTTTAAAGCTGTTTATCTATGAGATCTCCTTCACAGCAAAACAAATTACAACGAATATCTCTAATCCAATAATTGCAACATTACACTGAAATCAATAGATTTTTTGTGCTTGTCTAGAATAGTATACTGATAAAATATTTGTAGTAATGAACAAAAAATTATATAGGAATGTAATACTTACATTCACTATCCAATTAAGAGTAAATTTCAGTCATTGTTTTCATTTTATTCATGAATGGATATACATTCTGAAAATACATCTAATAAGTTGATCATTTTCTTTTTTCAAGCTTTTTTCTCTCCTCCAAAACCAACCCTCTAATAAAATCTCTAGAGTTGTCATTTTTTACTCAACCTCCATTAATGATATGATCTAAGAGACCTCCTCTTGCCTGAGATATTTTTTTAGAGAGAAAGAAGCTTGAAAAAACAAAAATACCCATCTACAGTAAAATGTTGGCCATGATAAGCTCAGTTTAGTTGTATTATAAAACCAATAGTATGGATTACCAAGTAAGAATTGAACTCACAAGTAATGGTTTGTAAGCATAGCTCACCAACCTTTACACCATGTGAGGATATAGTAATTATTCCAATTTTTATTTCAAGTTTGGTGTTAAGCCTTACTTATTGTTATTGAGTGACAAATGAGATATATTCGACTGATGCTATAGTTATTGAGATAATGAACAATGAATAAAAGATTAATTTTCTTCAAAATAGTTCCCTTGATATTAAACACATACTGCAGTGGGTTTTCGAATGGCTGAAGCATCTCTGAAACATCTCTTTTAATCTGAGTATTAATTTTATGGCGGACTTTTGTCCTCATCTTGGTAGGTTTTTTTTTGGTTGTTTTTCTCGCTACGTTTTCGCCAAATTTCACCTCTGGCCGTCTTCAGGTGATTAACTGCAGTTTATCACCTGAAGACGGCCAGAAGTGAAATTTGGCCGAAACGTAGTAAGAAAATAAAAAAAAATAAAAAAAATACCAAGATGAGGACAAAAGTCCGCAATAAAAAAAGTTTTAATACTCAGATTAAGAAGCCTCATCTCAAAAAGGATTCCCAATAAAGACAATCTCTTTTAATATATTATAAAGTTGCACAGCTGTACTTTGATTAAATCTCTTACAATCTGATTGACAGATATTTGTGCCACAACCTGGAAGTACATATACTTGGATGGCCTAAATTCCAGCCAGAGAATTCTTATGTCTCTATGACTATTGCTGTGCAGCAATAAAGTCAATCAGGCTGTTAAATAACTGATTACAACAGATTTCAACTATTTTTTTTAACCAAGAACCTGGGGTGAAGGTCTCAAAGGAAATGAATGGCTCTGGATTCTAAGAGTTAAAATGAATTTTCAGTTTAGAAACAAAAGAAAAAGTGGATGAAGTTAAATCTGGTGAGTTTGTAAAGTGCTACACTTGCACAATCCTGTGTTTCACCGAAAATGTTTTGTTAAACAGTATTGTGACTAGATTCATGATTTTTTTTCCAAACTGGCATTAATTCATATAAACAACAGTCTAGATGTTTAGGCATCATCACTTTATTATATAAGTTGTTTAGTTGTACACATGTCTTCATTTAAATCTTAAGTTTTAAACTGAAAAAACTATCAGTCTCAATACTTTTTGACCACATCTTGTAGATAGAGTTTTGGTACTTTCTGAATTGCATCCTTAAACAACCTTTGGATTATAATGTAAATTGAAAAAAAGGAGAATAAAAGTATCTCATAGGAACATAGAAATACTAAAATGAAAATAAACACTGTAAATGTATAGCTAGATATGAATCCTTAATGAATTCATTGATAGTTAAGTAACTTGAGTGAGTCAGTTTTGTTAATCCCCCTGTTGGTGGAGCTTAGAATATGTTGACTGTATTCCCCTGCAGAGGAGTAAAACCCCTTAAAATGAAGTGTCTTGGGTATGACACAAAACTGTATGTGATGGTGAGATCTAGAGTGGTAGTACCTGTTAGAGTTCCATCTATGGGTTAAATGGATCTGTTTAAAAATGATTCATATTCAACTGAACTGTGTGCAAAAAAAAAAAAAAAAACTCTTTTAGGTAATAACTACAAATGTATACATCAGTAAAAATGTAAATATGAACATATGATGAATGCAATTCCCTAAAAAGACATAAAATAACCTGAGATGGGTTGAGATGCTGTTAAAATCAATGATAATCATAATTAAATTTGTTAAATGAAATCTTTCATTTCAATCCAATATGGCTACTTATTTTATGGCTACCTGCTTAGTTTTATACCAGAACCACATGTATTCTAATATGGCTGTCACGAGTGCTGTCATCAAATGGTTTTTACCAAAACCCCTCTTGTGAATGACAAAAAAAAAGTCATGTTTTGTATAACTGTATGAAGTGATATTCATCAATGCAGTTTAATGCTACAGTTAATCCAAATATCTTGTAGTATTTATTGATTCATTAAAATTTTATTACACGTTTTACTCCATATTATCATGATTAAACTGATACATAAACAAAATTTAGTGCAATAGTAAAAGCTATTTATTTTGTCTTACCAATTATTAGAAACTACCTGACTTACCTAATATTCCACTCTCATCTATGGGTTAAATAGTACCACTACTATCCTTTTACAAGGATAGCTTTAGCATTCAATAACCCATGAAGGTTGATATGTCATTAAAAAAAGAAATGAAACCAAACCAGTATTGCATAGATGAAAATTTACATCTGTAATGTATCAATCAGTATGTTTTTCTAAAAAGTCTTCTGTAAAAAGTTGTGATGCAAAAAATTTTTAAAAAATCAAATCAAAGCTTTATGTAAAATTGGAATTTACTATAATTCATATATAACAGTGCATTTAAAATCTAAATTAATATAGAAACAGACAATTTTTTCAGTTAACACTAGAATATCTGGAGGGCATTTGTACCAAAATTTGTTTGAAGAGCTTCAAAATTATAAAATTTGTCAACACAAAATCCAGAACAATTTAAACTACATTCATTTTATTAGAACTTCATATTAGAGAAACCACTAGTTTGCAACAATGTTTATTATAAAATTATGATGTAATAATTATTGATTTAGTCCAGTCAACTGGTATTGTAGAATATGCCAACTGCATCTATGCAGAGGGATAAGACTTCCCTCTAACAAGTGTCCTGGATATAACACTAAGCCATCTGATGGTGAGGCTCCAGTCGTAGAGTTTTGGGGAATGTGGAGTACCTCGTCAGTGCCATTACACCCAGGTTCACTCTAACCTGGAGTGGTAGTACCTGTTAGGGGGCCTATCTAGACTATGAACCATTCAACTGTGTGCAAATAAATGACTGTTAAATTGAAATATTAGTATTACATAGAAATACTTGAAACCCACTGTGCAAATAAAACTGTTTGTATTACATTGTATTACTTGAAATAATTTAACTTTGTGCAGAAAAATGAGCTTTGGCTCATTTAACAATTGATCCTTACAAGCTATTTGTTTACAAATCATATATATTTAATATATATGTATAAACAGGATTTGACATTAAATAAACTACAAAGGATGATATGTCATAAAACACAACCAACCAACCAACCAACCAACTAATTGTTGATTGTCAATTTCATCATTAATTACTATGCCTTCAAGCATCTATAAGCCCCAGCAGAATATAGATCCGTGATTGGATTTTGATACAGGCCTGGGCAAGGTTGCATGGAAGCCCCCCATCATGACGCTGATATTGTTCAAAGAAAAGCAAGGTTTTATACAAGTTGGTATCAGTGTCATCAATGGAGTTGCCAAAATGAGGTTGAACATAAATTTAGACTGCCTTAGGAACTTCAGCTCCTGGTTTTTGTCACTATATCAGAGTAAATTACCCTGCCATACTAGTAGGAGAGCTTGAATTATAAGTTTTCCTTCTCCAAGCCTGGTTGCCCTGATAAATGCTAGAGACCCTAGTTTATCTTTATATTATTTTGCTCTGCAGGTGGAGCTTAAATATACTGTATTCTCTGCAGAAGGATAAGACCCCCCTTGAAAAAGGAGTGTCCTTGGTATGACACTAAACAGCATTTGACAAAAATGTAAATATTAATATAAAATCAATGCAATTCCCTAACCTCTTTGCATAAAATAACCCTAGATGGGTTAAGATGCTGTTGAAATCAGTAAAAACAATAAAGGAAAAGATAAGGTGGAGATTATAAAGAGAAAATAGGACCAATCCTAAGAAAGCCAACAATTAACTCAACTATGCAATTTCTTTCCATGTGGGACTTGAAGGCTACGGAGATGAAAATGCAATGTAGTCTAATTCAGGAACTTATGCTTTATGATTTCAAACTGGACCATAACTTTGTGGAAGCAACCAAAAATATTTCTTGTACAAAAGATGAAGGTGAAGTAGATCATGGTGCAGTAGTTAAATGGTTAGTTTATTGGGTTTTATGGCATATCAACCTTTGTAGGTTATTTAATGCCAAATTCATTTTTATGTAAATAATCTGTTCTATTTAAAACAATTCAGTTTAGCATAAGTACACAGTTTAATTGTCAAAAACATTTCCTCAAACAGTTCTATTTCAGATAATTCAGTTTAGCATAAGTACACAGTTTAGACGTCAAAACAGTTCTATTTTGAGCAATTTAGTTCAGCACTAGTACGCTGTTCCAATGTCAAAACAGTTCTATTTTAAACAATTCAGTTTAGCATAAATACGCAGTTTAAATGCAAAAATCAGTATAGTGAAAGAAGCACGGTTTAGTTCTATTTAACCCATAGATAGGACCCTTATCAGGTGCTACCACTCCAGGCCAGAGTGGACATGGGAGCGATAGCAATGAAGGGGTACTCCACATTCCCCAAAGCTCCAGCATTGCTGGAACCTCACCATCAGATTGTTTAGTGTCATATCTAGGACACTCGTTTGGGGGGGGGTCTTACCCCTCTGCAGAGAAGCAGTCGGTGTATTCTACAGCCCCAGCCAACTGGGCAAGGTGCAGTAGTTAAATGGTTCAAGAAATTTCACAAGAAGCAGGTAAGCCCCAAACTGTGGATTCCAACCCTGTACACTCAGTCATAGAGGCAAATCCAGTGAGTAACACTTGGAGAGTTTCAGGTGAGCTTGGTATCTCACAATCCATTGTGATTCATTATCTTCATAACTTTAAAAAAAAACATCTAGAGCTGCTAAAATGGTGCCTTACATTATCAAAATATTGCAAAACTTTTGACTCAACCTAGTACTAGCACTAAGACTTAAAGACTTGAACCCCATCTTTTTTTTATATGAAATCAATTTTTAAAAATATTTGCAAGGTTTTGTAAACATTTAAACTTCTATCTGGAAAATAGATTTAATTTTGGCGTTAAGGGACCACATACCACATTAAGCTTTCTAAATACTGTATCTCCCATAAATAAACACAACCCAACAAATCTTATATAAAAAGTTAATTTTCTTCTAAACCAAATATATCAGAATTTTATAATTTCCAGTGAAACATTATACAATCACAATGGATTATTATTTGGTACACAACCTAATAAACATCATCAAACTCTACAGCACTGAATCTGCGTAACCAAAAATAAAATTGTGTAAATTTATATATAAGGGGTTTACTTATTTTTGAAATGCTAATGATTACAGAATTTTTAAAATGCTAATGATAACAGAATTTTAAAAATGCTAATGATAACAGAATTTTTAAAATGCTAATAATTACAGAATTTTAAAATGCTAATGATAACAGAATTTTTAAAATGCTAATGATAACAGAATTTTTAAAATGCTAATGATAACAGAATTTTTAACATGCTAATGATTACAGAATTTTTAAAATGCTAATGATAACAGAATTTTTAAAATGCTAATGTTAACAGAATTTTTAAAATGCTAATGATAACAGAACTTTTAAAATGCTAATGATTACAGAATTTTTAAAATGCTAATGCTAACAGAATTTTTGAAATGCTAATGATAACAGAATTTTTAAAATGCTAATGATTACAGAATTTTTAAAATGCTAATGATAACAGCATTTCTAAAATGCTAATGATAACAGAATTTTTAAAATGCTAATGTTAACAGAATTTTTAAAATGCTAATAATTACAGAATTTTTAAAATGCTAATGATTACAGAATTTTTAAAATGCTAATGATAACAGAATTTTTAAAATGCTAATGATAACAGAATTTTTAAAATGCTAATAATTACAGAATTTTTAAAATGCTAATGATAACAGAATTTTTAAAATGCTAATGATAACAGAATTTTTAAAATGCTAATGATTACAGAATTTTTAAAATGCTAATGATAACAGAATTTTTAAAATGCTAATGATTACAGAATTTTTAAAATGCTAATGATAACAGAATTTTTAAAATGCTAATGATAACAGAATTTTTAAAATGCTAATGATTACAGAATTTTTAAAATGCTAATGATAACAGAATTTTTAAAATGCTAATGATAACAGAATTTTTAAAATGCTAATGATTACAGAATTTTTAAAATGCTAATGATAACAGAATTTTTAAAATGCTAATGATAACAGAATTTTTAAAATGCTAATAATTACAGAATTTTTAAAATGCTAATGATAACAGAATTTTTAAAATGCTAATGATTACTGTATTCCAACATTGTAGAGTTTGTTAATAAATGATACCTAATGATATCCATTTAGATTGTATAATGTTCCATTGAAAATAATAAAATCCTGGTATCATTGTTTTAAAAGAAAATTAACTTTTTATAAAGAAATTGTTTGGGTTGTATTTATTTATAAGCAATATTGTATATTAGTTTCTTTCAACCTCAATGTTAACAATGCTGTCAAATTTGTTTTTTGTCATTTCTTCAGGATAGAATGCTACAATTATTGATCATATCAAACTGTTTTCATGGTTGTTTGATTTGCAAATGTTGTGATATTACTTGTCTTTATATCATACTAATCTATCTGAATCTACTTAAACGATTTATAGTTTAGCATTATCCATGGATCCTCAAGTAATCAGAAATAACATTTTTAGGTCAGAGCTTATTGTCTAGCTTGTCTGTCTAGTTTAATGTGTTAATCACTTCAAAGTATGGAATCGGTTGAACAATGTTTGACATCTGAACCCAATCTTTCTTTTGTAGGTTACTAAGTGTTTTTTTTTTATTTTGTCTTTTTTTTTTTTGATAATTGTGATTATATGCAGTAGGTATTTATCCAACCCCTCCACTACAGCCAGGATGTGACATAAGGTCAATTTTTTAAGTGGAGTAAAGCTGGTTTGAATTCAGAGTTTTCCTTCTCCTAGTCTGGTTGCCTTACCAAAAATAAAAAAATCCAGTCTGCCCTACTATTTACTTATAGATGGAAGAACAGATTGATTCATGCTTTTTTTTAAGAGAATTAACATAAAGTGAAACACAAAAAGTTTTAAACAGGATTTGAACTAAGTTTGTCAATTCTGTTTCCTATAATGATAACCATTGCACAAATAGCGCCTCCATGTCATTAAGTGTACAGAAAAAATACTTGTTTCTGAAAACATTGTGACTCACAGTTAATTAGATCAACTGAGTTTAGAAGCAATAAATCTGCTCAGAACTTAGAAGAGTGACCATTAATAACAAGAGGTACTGAAGCAATCTGAGCTTTGTGTGCCAGACTATGCTAAGTTTAGTAAATAACTATATTATGCTGTAAATTGCCTAACTTACAAAGGTGGCTTTAAAATACAAATTTTCCATATGATGTTATGATTGAATGAGTGATTTTAACAGAATGCAAACTTTTCTAGGGTTACTTTATGCCTAGAAGTTAGGGAATTGCATTCATAGTATGTTCATATTTATATTTTTTACATAATTTTTCTTAAAGAATTTTTTGTGCACACAATTCTGTCAAATACAAATTATTTTTAAACAGATCTACTAACTCATAGATGGTACCCTAACAGGTACTGACACATTGGGTCAGAATAGATCTAGGAGTAATAACAATGAAGGAGTACTTTATAACTTCCCTGATATACAGAACTGGAGTCTCGCCATTATATGCAGTTTAGTATCATACCCAAGACACCCCTTTTTTGAGGGGTGGTCTTACTCCTCTGCAGAGGGATACAGTCAGCATATTCTAAGTTTCACCAACAGAGCTCAGATGATATCATGTTGTTTTTTATTTACCTGTACTCATTATTTACATAAACATATACAGATTTCAGATTTAGTCTTCATAAAATTTACAATTGTGAAATGTGTTAATTAGTTCAAAGTATGGAATTGTTTGAACAATGTTTGATATCAAAGTTCAATGGTTCTTTTGTAGATTGTAGGTCACTTTTGTAGATTGTAGGTTACTTTGATCAAACAGGGCAAAAAAATATGTGAAATTCTGTCAGCAGATTTTTTTGATCATTTGCAAAAAAATTAAACAATGAATAATAAATGTGGTTTTAAGTTTGGTTTGGTTTTATGGCATATCAACCATTGTAGGTTATTTAATGCCAAATGTGGTTTATAAATTTATATTAGATATATATGATTTGTATACATAAGTCAACAAAAGTATAGCCTGGTTGGCTGGGGCTGCAGAACACACCAACTGCTACTCTGCAGAGGGATAAGACGCCCCAATGAATGTCCTGGATATGACACTAAACAATCTGATGGTAAGGCTCCAGAAATTCTGGAGCTTTGGGGAATGTGTAGTACCCCTTCATTGCCATTGCTCCCAGGTCCACTCTGGCCCAGAGTAGTAGCACCTGATAGGGTCCTATCTATGGGTCAAATAGAAGTGTCTTACATTTAAACTGTACTTATGGTAAACTGAATTGTTTAGAATAGAACAGTTTTTGACATTTAAACTGTGTCATTATGCTAAACTGAATTGTTTGAAATAGAACTTTTTTTATATTTAACTGTGTATAAACAAAAATTTTATTCATGCTAAACTGAATTGTTTGAAATAGAACTGTTTGAAATAGAACTGTTTATGTATAAAAATGGATTTGGCATCAAATAACTGACAATGGTTGATATGCCATAAAAACCCAACCTAACTAACCAACCAACCAACCAACCAAACAAACAAACAAACAAACAAACTGTTTTGATATTTAAACTGTGTACTTATGCTAAACTGAATTATTTGAAATAGAACTGTTTTTACATTTAACTGTGCATAAACAAATGATTGATGTTTAATTGGATTGTTAGTGATACATAGCAATACTTGGAACCATTTAACTTTGTTGACCAAATTGAATAGTTTGAAATAGAACTGTTTTTGACATTTAAGCTGTGTACTTATGCTAAACTGAATTGTTTGAAATAGAAATGTTTATATGTATAAAAATGGATTTGGCCTCAAATAACGTATAATTTTTGATATGCCATAAAACCAAATAAAACCTAACCAATCAACAAAGTTAAGTAGTTCCAAGTATTGCTATGTATCAGATAGTGAAAATAATTGTTACTGAATTAACATTAATCAGTTGATTTTCAAGAAAAATAAAAGAACTATTTTTTAGATGCGCTCTCTATGAAAGATTTTTCACCCCCCCTAAAAAATATTCCTGTGATAGTATATATATATTACCACAGAAATATACTCCCCTGTTATGAGTCCTGGTGACTATTTTTTGCTCCCCAAAATCCAAACTTAGCCCCATGGTTGCTATTTAAGAATGGTTTTGAACACACAATAGCTTGTCATGAACCAACTGAAAACAGTGTCAGTTGAAAACTTCCAGCACTGTTTCCAGGATTTGGAACATCATATGTGGCTTCCCAAGAAAACCATTTTGAAGGACAAAGAATTGATATGTAATTGAGTTGATAATAAAATATTCAGTACAATCAGTCTCATCACTTAAGAGACTAACCTTGTAAGTTTCTAATTATCTTCAAATGAGATACCAAATAAGTTGGGACATGCTGACTTACTCATTATTAAATTTTACATTGAATCATTGCAATTGTAGGGGTTATGCATTTTTTTATCTATATTTTTTTAATGGGGAGATGTGCTCTCTTTTACTTGTGTTCTTTGAACCAGATATTTGTCGCTGCCTCCCACCAGACACGACTTGACACAAGGTCAAAAGCCCGAAGGCCGATTAAAGTGGGGATAAAGGGGAGGGGAAGGTCGGGAACGAGCCGAGACTCGAACCCTGCTTGTCTGTGCTGCTCATCGGCTCACTTAGTGCAATGTGAGCCTGATGAGGCAAGCAGTTTCACGAACCCAAATGTGGGTCCGGGCACGTATGCCAGTTTACGGCTTAAACTAGACGCTTGGTCTAGTGCCGTACAAAGGGGACAAAAGTGCAGCTCGCCCACACGAAGGTTGCCCAGCCGAAGCTGGGGGCCTATTCGGCCCCGAGTCTGCTCTTGGTTTCGAGCACCCATCCGGCACGAATGCCAGACGGCCCAGCTAAAAAGCCTCCCACTTGGCTATGATACAGTAAAGCCAAGATGGATTTACCATATAATTTAGCCTATACATCTCAACAAAGCCTTTTTAAATTTTTGTACCACTTTCATATACTGCTCATTTATGGAACAACATGCTTATTTTTTCTGTTGGTATACATTTGTAGTTTCTTTTCAATATTTCTTGTATGCATTTATATATATATTAAATGTTTCTGCATATGTATATGAGCTTATCTTTTCTTCCCTTCTGTTTATTCATTGTTTGTATCATGGATGCACTAATGCTAATAGTGGACTTTGGTGAGTGAACTGAATAATCTCCCTACATCCAAACAACCCAATAACAACTTTTATAATAACTTTTATTGATCTGTGAACCAAACAGGAACAAAGATACAGAAAGAAAATTATGTTTGAAACTGTTGTGGGACCAATAGATGCGTTAACCAAGCAAAGATGTGCAAGGGAGTAGAATCACAGTTGCTGTATAATGTCAGTGTAGTCTCTGTGGTGTTGAAAGTCAGTGCTGTAGAACGTCATAGACTCGGCTGTCTATTAGTTTTTGGTGACAGCGCATCTAGAAGATCAGGATGGTCGCAAGATGGTCTTGGTGCAGATTGTGGGTGTAGCTGTATGATCAGATCATAGATAGGCTGGAGACAGTCAAAGATATGGATGCATCAGTTGCGGAGGCTGGAAGATCAATGTCCCGGTTTATGCAATCCTTGGTTAACCAGGAGAATGTCGATGTTGAAATACTTATGCTAGTCTGAGCAGACTTGTTGCTCATAGACAAGGTTGCTGTTGCATGATCTGGTCTACTGCAACAATTGATGCAAGTGCTGGTTGAAGAGGTTGGATGATCACTGTCCCAGTTTTTAGTCCTTAGTTGATTGGATGTATGTTGATGTGGCCTTGAAGTGCTGATGCTAGTCTGAGTAGAGTTGTCACTCATGGATTAGGGTGATGCAGATGTGTGCTGCTTGGTGATGTAGGTATTTGCCACTTGGTGAAGCTAGAGCTGGTCTGTAGGTGTTGTATAGCCATAATCATAACATTGATTTATGAATTTCAATGAACGAACAAACACACTTCTTTATAAAAATATATATCTCACACTTTATTCTCGAAAGGGTTGATGTTTCTGTGGTATGTGAGAGATGGGTGGAGAGACATACACTCAGAGAGAGGACTTCTTCTTCCCATATATTCTTCCAGGAGCCAGGGGGTGCCAATGCTTGTACCCCCTTGCAAGCTTGTCAGAGATGCCTCTGATTGGCTGTGTGTCCCTCGCTCAATGCAATTCTCTGCACTCTGTCTAAATCTGACCGCATGATTCTCATCACATGGTCTCCTTCCGGTTACACACCTGTTGTACCCGAATGCCCTGATGTGCTGTCATCCCTGTTTACTCATCACAGCATGACAGCCTGTCAAAGCATACAGAGTCACTAGGAATGAACCGAAAATCCATTGCATATGTTATATAACATAGGTGCTGTTGCTTAGTGGTTCAGGTGGTGGTACTGCTGGGTTTAGCTGAAGATGGTCTGCCGATGCTGCTGATTGGTGGTACAGAAATTGTTGCTATGTGAAGCTGGAGATGTTTTGCAGCTTGGTAGTTCTGGAACAGGTGCTGCTGGTTTGCTGCAAGTGTGGCTGACTGTTGCATCATCATCTTGTGGTATCTGTGAGGGGTGTAGTGAGTAGACCAGAGGTATCCTCAGAAGATTTTCTGAAGTAGCTCTAAAAAGAGCTGTTTTGTGATTTTTTGAAATAATCCTGAGAAGGGTTGTTGAGAAAGAGAAGTTAACATTGGCTGTGCTGGGTCTGTGGCTATATTAGTTTGATTCCACTTTGCCTGCTGGCTGGTGGTAAGGGCACAGGCCGCACATTGGCTAGCAACTACTGGGAGAGGAATAGATACCTCTGGGCGATATTTGTCTCTGCTTCCCACCAGACAGGACTTGACACAAGGTCTTTTTAATTGTGAGGGTTTAGGGAGGGTGAGGTTGAGCATGAACATTCGCCCTGCTGGACATATGCTGGTCATTGGCTCACTTAGTGCAATGTGAGCCTGATGAACCTACTTCTGGACTTTTACTCACTCGATATATAACATGAGCCCAGCACCTTTGCCTGCTGATAGCTTGAAATTGACCCAAGAGACTAGTGTGATACAATGTCTGTCGATGACATCATCACTGCAGGTGGCCTAGCCAGAGCCAGGGTCATTCGGCCTCGAATCTGTTCTTGACTTGAAAAGTGGGGGGAGGAACAAATACCTCTCCTCTGGGTATGAGCCCAGTCACTGCTCTGTCTGTGGTCACTGATTGACTATTTATATAGCAGTGACAAACTGCTTTTTTTGTGGTCTGAGTGAAGGGCCTTCTGTGATGTTGCATACAGGAAATTCCTTTTTTAAATATTAGTAATAATGAAATACCTCATTGTACTTTGAAGAGGAGCTTTTAAATATGATGTATTTTATCTTGTGGTTAAGAAATGTTTCCAAATAACGGGCAAAATTAATCTCTTTTGAAAGAAAATTCATCTGTTGATAACAGATATTCACTCGAAAACATAGGCATGGCATTGTTTTTGGCTGGTGGCTCAGCATTTTTCTTTCACCAAAGATTTTAGGTATGAGAAACCATGTTGGCTATAATAAAACTGTTTGAAATAGAACTATGTGAAGTATTGAAAAGAAAAAATATAAAAAGTAAAAGACTGTAGTCGAGGGTGACTAGAAGGCTCCCTTTTCAATAGCTACTACACCAAGATGTAGGGGAGGGCACTACTCCTTTCCCTGGATTGCTCCACTTTACCCTTGATACATACCTTATATTGCTGAGTGTTAAGCAAGGAGGTATCAAGTACCATTTTTAAAGTCTTTGGTATGATGCGAGCTGGGATTGAACCCAGGTCCCTAGAAATTCATAAATAGCAAAGTTCCTTTATTCATTCTTAGTTGTGTCAAGCTTTTATCAAGGGCTAATGGTGTAAAGTAATATCGCAATTGTGTATTGTGTCATGAGCAGACTTCTAAAAAGATGTTTTCAGGGATTGGAGGAATGGCCATTTTTCCTTAAAATATGTCAAGTTGAAAGAGAACTAAATTAACACCTTTTCTTGAAGTAAACAGATGTGTCACTAAGGCAATTACTTGTGTTGCCTTCTCATTATCATCAGGACAGTCATCCTGCACACGTGAGCAGGTAATCTAACAGTATTTACTTTACAACTCAAAAGCTGGATTTATTTAAATTTCTTTTACCCAGTAACCTAAACAACCTGCTAACCATCACACTAAATTACTTTGTCCCCATTCATTACCATCCAGGTGTGCCAACATGTAAAGTAAAGTTGGTGACTGTATTTGAGAGTGATCTGAAAGCTCCCTTTTCAATAGCTACTACACCAAGGTGTAGGGGAGAGTGCTACTCCTTTCCCTGGATTGCTCCACTTTACCCTTGATCCTTACTTTATAATGCTGTGTTAGGCAAGGTGGCATCAAGTACCATTTTTAAAGTCTTTGGTATGACTTGACCTGGGATTGAACCCCAGTCTCCCAGACCACTAGTGAACACTCTACTTATTAGACCAATGGCCTAGTAAGTATACTCTCTCATAATTCGTCTCAATCGGGCATCACTGCTGATGAGTCCTTTAGACGACATCCAGTGGCTACACAGAGGTGATAAATGTAAATTTTTATTGTTCATATGTGTGTCCATGTATAAGAGTTCATTGGAGAACATTGTTTATGAATTAATCCTTACTTCATCCTGTTTCCAAGATTTGTTCAAAACAGCACACAGCATCCTCATGTAGTTTCTATCTAGCTTTTTCTCCAGACGTTTTGTTAAAGTTTAAGCTGTGCAATCATACTCAAATACTGATATGGCTACAACTTGGAAGAAGAGTTATCTTACAAAGAAACTAAAATTATAACCAACAAGAGTTCTAATGTGTTATGATTACCAAGACCCATGTACCAAAATATTTAAAATTGAAGTTCAGACCTTAAGAACAGAAAACCAATATTTTTGTCACAATGTAGCCATATGAAACTCTTTGTTCACCACATGATATCTAGGCAATAAGTTAAAACAAAAATTAGCTGTCAAATCATTCGAAAAGGTGATTGTTCAATGTAACACATGTGTTAGTCACATTGGAAAAAGTTTCTGAGCTGCATGTTTTAGGTGGGAACAAATGACATTGGATCATTGATTATTTTACTAAAAACAAGAACAGGAGATAAAATACAAATATTTGTCATATTAGATATCTCTTGAGTTGCAGGAGTAGCAATGATTGAGACAGTTCAAACACAAGGATTTTTACAGTGTAACAGGTAAGAAAATATTGTATAAAATTTCCTGTTCAATATACTCATATTTCTACTAAGTTTGTCCATATCTATCTATCTTGTGTTAATCTCCAACTCTCCCTATCTGTCTATCTATCTATCTATCTATCTATCTATCTATCTATCTATCTCAGTTTGATCTTATCTATCTATCTATCTATCTATCTGTTTGTCTAAATAAATCCTACTCATTATATATGTAACCATTAGAGTAAATAAAGGTTTTTAGTTAATTGATTGCTTGCTTGATGTTAATAGCATGTCAACTTGTTTAGGGTTATTTTATATCATGGGTTTAAGGAATTGCATTCATTGTACATTCAGATTTACATTTTTTGCAGAGTTTTTTCTATCTATCTATCTATCTATCTATCTATCTATCTCAGTTTGTTCTTAGCTATTTAAGTAATGTCTGATTTGTTTAATAAATCCTACTCATAATATATATAATCATTAGAGTGAATAAAAGTTTTTAGGCATTTGTTTAATGAACTCTACCTGTTGCATAATTGTATACTAAGCTTAATTTAGTTGTAGCACAAGCTATTGCCAGATCATCGAGGTTAGAGAATTGTATTCATTATATATTCATATTTATATATCCAGAAAGATTCAAACATATGAGTAATGGTAGTCCTGGTTAAACCATTTTCCTACCTGTTGTGTATGTAATCATTAGAGTGAATAACTGTTTTGATACAGTTGTTTAATAAATCCTGACTGATTATGACTATTTACTAAGCACAAGGTTAGAAGTACCCAGTGAGAATCGAACTCACTAGTAATAGCAGTCTAGCCTGACTCAATTAACATTACCATTATTATTTCTATATAACACACACCCCTAACTTTGTACTATGAAATTCTGTAAAAAAATTCTTATGTATTATATGCACTGAACTTTTAGAGTTTGTTGCAGGTAAATTTAACCTAAATTTTGTCTTTGTTCAATTTTTGATTGGTTTATACTGACTAAAAATAAGAATTTATATAGTTTATATCATGTCTTAAAACACATAATTTGCACCGTATTTAGAACAAATATATGGTCATGTTCACACTAAAATGCAATAAACTTATGGCAAAAATGAGCTCACATCAAGAAAAACAAAATCATAAACAAACACGCATTCCAATGGATATTTCTCTTTAACTGCATAAAACAGAAGCGTTTGTTACACATTAGCCTGTTTGGATTTGAGATATAACATACATTCAGTTATACCATTCTCAATATGGATAAAAATTGATATTCAGTTCTTGTGTATAATACGCACACCTAACTTTTCAGCTTAAAAGTGTGGAAAAAAGTGTGTGTTATGTGCAAATGATTATGTTAATTTAGAAAAATATTTTCTAAAACTTCAGTAATAAATACAATTTACATTAAGCTGATTATTGGTGAATGTTTTCCTGGATAGATATAAATACTTATAGAAAAATCAATGAGTATAAAAAACACAATCAAGTTGTTAATGCTAATTTACTATTCTCCCCCCAGCTATGTGTAAATAGTAAGGTAAACTAGGTACAGCAACTATTTTAAGAAAAAGAAAACTTTGATTTCAAAACAGCTATACTTCACTTAAAAACTTTGTGTCACATCATGGTGGAGGGGTTAGGTAAATACATACTAATTTACAGATATTTGTCTGTACTATATTCATCTGCCACCACCTTCCATTGGAAAATCTCTCTCCTCAGCAATGTCTAACAATCACCACTCTAAATAAGACTCCTACAAGTACATTATTCATCTAACACTATCTCCTCTCAGAAAATATCTCCACTTGACAATAAGTCTAACAATACCACATCAAATTAGATTCCTATCGATACATTATTAATATACTTTTGGTACTCCTCAGAAATTCTCTCCTCTTCCTTCAACAGTAAGTCTGTGTAACTATAGACCTTGGGTGTGTTAATACATATGGTTAGATATATGTGTATCTGTGTGTATATATGGATATAGATATATATGTGCTCATATAAGAGTAGGCCAAATGTTATGGATGTGTATACATTGGTGTAAGTATATATGTATCCTTATAAGAGGAGACATGTTTGTGTAGGTGTACATGCCTCTAGGTGGTGATTTTAGGAGAGTGTGTACCAGTTAAAAGTTCAGGATTTGTTTTTATTTCCTTTGTTGGACATGACATTTTGGTGCTAATTGGTAGATGAAATAGATGAGCCTATGAAGCACTAGTGCTAGTGGTCTGTGTGATTGGAAGAGGTTGGAAGCAAGTATTCCTTATACACCTGTGAGAATTGAAAATGAGGAGACAAAACTGGAAACAGTGGTCAATGAGAACTGAAACAAAATTAGAGTGGCCAAAAAAATTAGCTGTAAGGGCAATCAGTTGGTTGGCAGTGACAAGATATATGAATTCAACATGAGAGCCAGAAGTTTTGTGGGAGTGACCAGACATAGCAACAATGGCCTGTTAGAGCTCACACCACAAGGGGTCGGCGCTAGGCACAGAATATACCATCTATATTGTCAGATGTTGGTTTGTTTTGGTATCTTTGTTTCATGGCATGTCAACCTTTGTAGGTTATTTAATGCCAAAGCCATCCTTCTAGAAGAACAGTTGTGGTACTATTTAACCCATAGCTGGGATAAGGGGGTTCATACCTTTCCCTAGAGTATTTGTCTGTAAGTGAACGTAATAGCATGACTGGAGTTTAAAATCGTTTACTACAATTTTGCAGTCCATTGCTTTAACCATAACACCACGAGGACACTCCCACAGGAGCTGTAACCCAGAGTCCATTACAAAGTATTAGATGCATCTCCCATTGAGAAAAATCTTACGAAATTGTTTTTGTTCCTTGCTTCTTTCTTTTCTTTTTGTGAGTGCAGACTCAGCTTTGTGCATCTTTAATTAGATTAACAAAAACTGCAACAATGTGGAGGCTAACATCGCAGTGCAGCAAAAGATGATCACTGTGGACTATGCACGGCACAGCAGGCCAGGCAGTCATGTCACAAGTCTAACCATAAACCATTCCAAAAAAAGATTCCGATGGGTATATTATTCATTGCCCACCAGCTCCCCTTGGCAAATCCCTCCTCTTGATAAGTAGTCTAATCGATTCATAGTCCAAGATGTGAACACAGATTGCTTTGCTTATTTAATAAAGCAATCCCTGAATAGAGTATTAGAGATTATTCTGTGAAGGACTTAAGGTAATTCTACTGTCTAAATCAGAAGTGTCAAATATATTGCCCATTGTTCAGAACCATCTTTCAGCTATGCAGCTCAATTTTATTACAAGGGTGTGTATCAAAAGCTTTGCAATATTTTGCTATAAGCATGTTTGTAGCACATATATCACATGACCAAAGCAGTTCAAGGTGTAAGATGGACCCATTATGATTGAGACTGTCATGGTAGTTGATACACTTGCACATTGTAACTTTGTGTGGGATATGAAAGCTACACAGATGAACACGCAACAGTCTCATTTAGGAATTTATGTATTATGAGTTCTAATGCGGTTAAGATGTCACAGAAGCAACCAAAAACATTTATTATACAAAAGGGGAAAATACAGTTGATTATGGTACAGTAACCAGTTGATTCAAGAAATTTTGTTCAAGTTACAAGAACCTTGCTGATCAGGCAAAGTCAGGAAGGACAAAAATCACGGATTCCCAGACCGTGTTCCAAGCCATAGAAGTAAATCTGTTGAGTAGTACTCGGACGGTATCAGGTGAACTTAGCATCTCTCAGTCCAGTGTACTTTGTTACCTTCACGACCCTGACAAAAGCATCTGTTACTGGCAAATTGTGCCTGGCGTTACCAAAATATTGCAAAACTTTTGACTTGCCAGTGTAAAATATTCTTCTTATTTTCTAATTTTAGAATATACTGTTTAATATATATTTATAAAGGCTATAAAATAGTTAATCTCTAACCATTGACTGTCAAGAGTTAAAGATACATTTGGACAATTTCTATTGTCATTCTAACTCTACTTATAAGAACTGTAAATACACCATATGAATGAATTTTTCCCATACATCTCTGATTGCAGACTTTGCTAACACCTCACTTTTTTTGCCTTTATTGTTAATAAAGTTGTTATATATTGACACCTTTGCTGATTTCCTTTGGCTTACACTGTGATTAGGTTTTTTTTAAGGAATAAGTGTCCTTATCTAGGTCACAAAGTCTAGTTTATGCTTCAATCTTGCTTACAAATCCAAATGAATTCAACAGACATTCCTCTGGAGTTTATAAATTTTCTAGCAAACCTATGGACAAAAAGAGATTTATGTGGTGATGAGGTGATTGTCTTGTAGGAGAAATGAATCAGCAATGACAACAACCTTCTTAAACACAGAATCCTTGTTGTTTATTCTCTTTAAATTTCTTTTAGATTTATTTATTGATTGATTGATTAATTTTAACAGCATATAAACCCATCTAAAGTTATTTTATACCAACCAACCAACCAACCTAGCTTAATGGTTTATTTTCAGACTGAAGGTTACTTTGATCAAACAGAGCAACAAATATGTGTAATTCTGTTGACAGTATAAATAACTGAACAAATTTAATTGATTAATGGATTTTAATGTCATGTCAACTCATCAAGTGTTATTTTATGCCAAGAAGTTAGTGAATCATATTTATTGCACATACATATTTACACTTTTGTGTATTTGTTTCTTAATGGCATGTCAACCGACCTAGGACTATTTCATACTAAGAGGTAAGGGAATCACATTCATTGTACTTTCCTATTTACATTTTTGTATAGTTGTTTTTTTAAGAGCTTTTTTTGCACATTGTCCAACTGAATACCAATAATTTTTAAACAGTTCTATTTGATACTGGCCCATTGGCATAATGGTTAGAGTGTTTGCCAATGGTCCTGGACCCTGGGGTTCAGTCCCATACCAAAGACTCAAAAAATGGTACTTGATGCTTCCTTGCTTAACACTCAGCATTAAAAGATATGGATCAAGGGTAAATGGAGCAATCCAGGGAAAAGAGTAGTGCCCTCTTCTACATCTTGGCATAATAGTTATTTAAAATGGAGCCTTCAAAACGCTCTTGGCTACAGTCGGCCAACTTAACTATTTGACTTAAGATGGGAACCTGACAGGTACTACCATTCCAGGTTAGAGTGGATGTGGGAGTAATGGGAAAGATGTACTCAACCTTCCCCATAATTCCAGAACTGGAACTTTAACATCAAATGCAGCTTAGTGTCATACCTAGGATACCCTTTTTGAGAGTGGGGATCTTAATCATCTGCAGGGGATACAGTCAGCATATTCTAAGCCCTGCCGACAGGGAATGTTTTGGGATACAGTAAACATTGTATCACAACACAAATAGAAAAATTAAATCATGATAATTGAATCATTATGCAACATTATAAAAGGATTGAATGATCAACTTTCTGAATTAAAATTATATTCATACCTGTTCACATGCTAAAAGCATAATGAAAGATTTTATATCTTCTTATATGTGTTTTCAAGATTAATATAAATGGTTGTCATTTAAAAGAAAGTAGGCCAAAAAATATGCTAACTGTATCCATTGTAGAGAAGCAAGACACTCCTTCCTCCAAAATAGAAGTGTCTTAGTTATAACACTAAACTGCATCTGGTGGTGAGGCTCCAGTCATGGAGATCTGGGAAGGTGGAGTACTCTTTGGTTGCCATTAGTAACTGTTAGAGTTCCATCTATGAATCAAACAGATCTGTTGAAAAATCATTGATATTGGATGGGAATGCTTGAAAAATGTAATTGTGTCTAAATCATTTGTATTAAATTGGAATACTTAATACCTTATAACTCTGTGCAAAAAATGATTATTATTATAGATAAATAAAAATGTAATAAAAAAGATTGTAATGGAATGTTGAAAATGTAGATGGTCACAATTATAATCAAATATTGATAAATGAATCAAATTTCAGTATTAAATGACCCATGAGGTATGAGAAATGTGCCCAATTCAAAAAATATGTAAGGCTTTTTAAGTCTTAAGTTACAACAACCAACATACAAAAGGTTAATAAAATTATCCAAATGCTAATCGCTATAAAGTACAACCCTACCTAAATTACCTAGCAGACTTCATCTCTGTCAAGTCCAAGAAACTATCTAGTAGTAACTGTTAGGCTTGGCAAAGGGGGAGAGAAAAAATAAAGTAGACTAAGAAAGAAAATGGGAATGCTAACTTTTGCTACCTGAAAGAGAAGTGTGTCTATATTTCTTAAAAACAAAAAAAACCAGTTCACACAAATTAATTTATTTCAAGAGAAATAAACTTTATGAAATCGGGCTTTGCATATTTTTAGGGTTTGTTCTTTCTCTCGGCATCTCTTTCTTTTGTAGAATCAACCTGAACAACTTTGTTCTTCTAGTTTCCTGTGTAGACTTGTTGAAAATGAAGTTTACTATTACTTTAAGTGAACTTCAAGTAGACCACCACTTCCTCCTCCAAGAGATGAATATCTTTCTGTTTCAACTCGAATTTTCTTCTGTTGAGTCTATGGAGACATTTACTGAATCTACTGACTGAACCAACACTTCTCTTGTCAATAAAAGAGCCCAATAATTCTGCCTCCAGACCTTAGACTGAACTTTCTTTTGAAGGGGACAGCATACTAAAACCACAAATAGTCTGCAGTTGGTTTATTGTTTCAACAAGTAACAATAAAAACCCTGTAAGGAAAAGAGTGAGTCAGGTTTCACTTAAATAACAGTAGATGTGGGGAATAGCAGCACAACTTCAACACAGCCAATTAGATTCGAGCAGACATTAACTGCCAAATTTATAAATTCTAACAGAGAAGTTGATATGCTATGAGCAAATAAACCAAACCTAAGATAAAGAATTGTTGTTTTTATTCATTTTCAATTTTAGATGTAGCCTTATCAATCATTTTCTATACATAAAACATCTTATTCCACCAGGGAAAATTTTGTAACTTTTTTCTCTTTAAGAAGCAGTTATCTACAATAAATAGATAAATAAAAAAGTAAACAGTTAAAAGATAAAAGGTGATGTGTAAAAAAGTAAATGATGATAGGTTTGGTTTCTTTGTTTAATGGTATATCAATCTTCATTGGTTATTTAATGCCAATGCCATCCTTGTAAAAGAAAAGTATTGTTACTATTTAACCCATAGTTGGGGGAGGGGGGATAAAAGGGTTCATAGCTTTCCTAAGGGTATTAGTCTGAAAGTGAACATAATACCAGGAATAGAGTTCAAACTCACTTACTTTGAAGCAGCAGTCCTGCGCTTTAATCATTATGATCTCCCCCTAAAATGATCATAGGTAAAGGTAATATGCATTACACAATATATGATGCAAATCTGTAATAATGTAATAGTTAATATGTATTTAACAGAAATTAATATGCAAGGTAAAAGAAGAAGAATATAGTACAGGTCAAATCTGGCCAATGCAAACCAAACAATCAAGCCTTGGGAAGTCAAACCTATAGTATTTATGCTTCTTAACAGAGCATGACAACATTTCAAATACTATATAGTGAGGTTGTGATTGCAGCCAGCTCTTTGTAAAGTAGCCATGTGTGTGAATGCCACAAACCTGTTATGAAGTGACCAGATTGCCTGTAGGGCCTAGCATAAAGCAATGCTATGCATAGTGAATTTAGTAGTTGTTAACAATTTTGGGTAGTATCTTCTTTCATCTTTTTGGCTTTTAGTTGTGTTTTTTTAATCACACCTTACTTAGTCTGTCATTCTATAACAGTGAGAAACAACAAAGAACAGAGATAATCAGCTTGCTTTAAGCTTCTGCAAACCAATGGCTCTTTGTAGCTTAGTTGGTCAAACAGCTGGCAATGAAATAAATTAATAACAAAGAATATTAATTGATTGATTTTAATGGCATGTCAACCCAGGTTGGGTTATTTTATTCCTAGAGGTTAGGGAATTGCATTTATTGTACATTCATGTACACTCTCAGCGACCTTAAAAAGTAATGTAATTATTTACAAGGCTCTTGTTCATTTCAAGGGTGTCCTCATGGTGCAATGGTTAAAGCAATGGACTGCGGAATCAGAATCGTAGCATGTGAGTTCAAACTCCAGTTGCGCTATTACGTTCAGTTTCAGACAAATACTCTTGGGAAAGGTATGTACCCCCTTATCCTCCCAGCTATGGGTTAAATAGTACCACTACTGTTCTTCTAGAAGGATGGCTTTGGCATTAAATAGCCTACAAAGGTTGATATGCCATTAAACAAAGAAACCAAACAAAAACTGGTTCATTTCAAGCAAGAAGACAAAACTAATGGTGGTTACTATGTTGAAAAGTAGTATATTGTTGGTGAAAACTTGCTCTATCCAACAGTGCTCTCATGCTTCCTGTATAGTTTCTCTAGGAGTAAATAGCTGGCATTACTTTTTGTTTGGTTTGGTTTGTTGGGTTTTATGGCATATCAACCTTTGTAGGTTATTTAACACCAAATCCATTTTTATGTAAATAATCTGTTCTATTGAAAACAGTTAAGTTTAGCATAAGTACACAGTTTAATTGTCAAAAACATTTCCATTTCAGACTATTCAAGCAGTTATATGTAATAATTCAGTTAAGTGTAAATACAGTTTTAATGTCAAAAAACAGTTCTATTTGAAATAATTCAGTTAAGCATAAGCACGCAGTTTAAGTTTGGTTTGGTTTGTTGGGTTTTATAGCATGTCAAACTTTGTAGGTTATTTAACGCCAAATCCATTTTTATGTAAATAATCAGTTCTATTTAAAACAATTCAGTTTAGTATAAGTACAGAGCTTGTCAAAAACATTTCTATTTCAAACAATTCAATTTATTCAAGTGGTTATATAACAATTCAGTTTAGTATAAGTCAATGACAAATCAGTAATTTTTCTGTACTCAAAAAACAAGGTCCAATAAATTCAGTCTCATTACTTTTTGTGTGTACCTCATAATGATATGTATAAATATTTGTTTTCCTTTTTGTTTTGTTTTTTATTTCAACTAAGCAATCTAGAATAGATCTGATAATGAGTACTCAATAGAATAAAATTTGGGTCAGTAGAACAAGCCCCACCCACAGTCAAAGGTTTATTGTTTTCCTGTAGACATTTATAATACACCCTAAGCCTTGTAGCAACTTGGACCAGATGGTGTTGGCTGACTGCTTCCTGAACAATTCAGTACTTAGGAGAGGTTGGTTTTGACATACATCAATACAATCATACATTAAGGTGATAAAAAGTATAAAAAAAGACAATAATTTTTATTATTTCTTATGGTTAAAAAAAAAAATTCACTTAAAGGCTGCCTTCCATGGCCATTAAGCAGGATGTTGACTTTCTTCTTATTTATAGAATATATAACATAATTTCAAATAGATAATGGGGAAATATTCTACAATTAGCAGTTAACAGTTATCTTCCTTGAGAAATTAATCTGACCGTGCACAAATACAAATCCTATATTATTATTATTAATTAGTAAATTTAGAATATTTTATTGAACTAATACTAAAGTTGGATAAAAGTTCTACAATATTTTGTTAATGTGAGGCACAATTTGACAGCTCCAGATGGCTGAGGTTATGAAGGTAATGAGTCACACTCTACTTTGAGATGCTGAGCTCGCCTGATACACTCTGAGTGCTACTCGAAAGATTTGCCTCTATGGCTTGGAGAAATAGCCTAAAAATTCATGCTTTTAGGCCTCCCTGACTTTGCCAGATCATCCTGGTTCTTGTAACCCAAGGAAAATATCTTGAACTATCTGGTTACTGTACTGTGATCAATTGAGCCTTCAACTTTTGCTCAATAAATGTTTTTAGTTGTTTCTGCAGTATTAGGATCCAGTTTAAACATGTAAACCATAAAGCATAAATCCTCGAATCAGACTATGCTGCACATTCATTTGTGTAGCTTTTAAATCCCACATGGACAGAAGCAATGCACAACTTTTTTATGAACCGATAACCATGGTACTACCAATGGTAGCAGGTACTTTCCACAGCTTGAACTGCCTTGGTGGTGTGATATACAAACTAGTACATAACAAAATATTGCAAAACTTTTGACTCACTCTAGTATTGAAGATCTCACTATGATGTGCTATTTCTGCTGCAATAAAATATCATAAATGTTTGGTTACATATTTTAAGTCATATAAAGAAGAAATAACTGATAGTTAGACCTAAATACACAGTCCAGTAGAATGATCTTCTGGATTTAGAATTACCCCCCCCCCACAGGTGCTAATTGGAATGGGAGGGTGGGAAGTATATGTTTGAGCAGCAGCAGCAATGTCATTTCAGATGCTATCATTGTATGAAATGGTGAATACAGTGCATTTGTAATTGAAACTGAATTCACTATATAGTGACATCTCATTGCCAGCTCATTCATCTGGTCTATTTCCTTGTAATTATTTCCTGTGAAGATACTTAAAGGCAGTAGAAAACTGACAAACTGAAAGATTTTATTTGTCATGGAATCACATTAATGCCAGATGCAATGACTTCAGGATAAGGCTTTAGGAGTATAAAGCTAGTGAGGGTAAAACTTTGGACAATATAATCTTTAAGACAAAGTGATAACAATAACAAAACAAAATGGCAGGCATCGTTCTTTGTTAGAGTAAAATTAAATAAATTGAATAGGATCTAAAGTAAAGTTGTAAAGTTGGCGACCTTAGTCAAGGGTGACCTGAAGGCTCCCTTTTCAATAGCTACTACACCGAGGTGTAGGGGAGGTTGTTACTCCATTGCTCCACTTTACTCCTTGATTCTTACCTAATAATGCTAAGTGTCAAACAAGGTAGCATCAAGTACCATTTTTTGAGTCTTTGGTTGGGGAGGTTGTTACTCCATTGCTCCACTTTACTCCTTGATTCTTACCTTATAATGCTGAGTGTTAAGCAAGGCGGCATCAAATACCATTTTTTTAGTCTTTGTTATGACTTGACCAGGAATTGAATCCTGGTCTCCCGGACCACTGGCAAACACTCTACTCATAAGGCCAATGATTCCAAATCTGGGAGATTATTCTGCTAGAATCTATGCATTTAATATGAAAATAGAAGAGAATGCTGAAAGAGAATTCATATAGATGTGTACAGTATATACAATAAATAGAATATAAAAGTTTATGTAATGTTTGAGATTTGCAAGAGAGAGACTAATTTACCTAAAACATATCAGTAATAAGATACTAGTGTTGCAGGGCCGATAGATACAAGTACATCAATTCTTCAAACATTTGTTAATAAAGTGGGATTGACAGAGGAATAGACAAATGACAAGGACTACAGAGTAAGATTTAGATGTCAGATCTTTATTGAGCAAATCATACTTGAAAGGTGTGCATGGGTATAAAATTACCATTGCAGTATAATGTCTGTGTAGTCTCTGCAGTGTTGAAAGTTGGTGCTATTGAAAAGTGTAGATTTGGCTGTCTATAAATTCTTGGTGACAGTACATCTAAAAGATCAGGATGGTCTCGGTGCTTGGTGCAGGTCATAGGTGTAGGTGTATGGTCAGGTCACGGATGTTGGTGGAGATGGTCAAAGATGTGAATGCAAAGACTGGATGATTGATGTCCCAGTTTATTCAGACCTTGGTTAACTGGGGGTATGTCTTATAGAACTGATGATAGTCTGAGCAGAGTTGTCACTTGTGGACTAGGTTGCTGTTGCATAATCTAGTCTGCTGCCACAGAAAATGCAGGTACTGGTCTGCTGCTTGGTGATGCAGGTGTCTGCTGCTTAGTGCTGTTGGAACAGGTACTGCAGATGCTGCAAGTTAGGCTGGCTGCTGTGTTGTCATCTTGTGGTATCTGCAAGGGGGTGTAATGAGGAGACCAGAAGTGATCCTCAGAAGACTTTCTGAAATTAGCTCTTAAAAGAGTTGGTTATGACTTTTGAAAATTTGCTCTGAAAAGAGCTATTTGAGAGAGCTTCAATGATTGGTTGGAATTTAGCAGTCTGGGGCTGTGATTGATTGGTTCCCATATTGGCTGTTGGCTGCTGGGAGAGGATGCCATGTCAGCCTCTGGCTGCTGGGAGAAGTACTGATCCCTCTCCTCTAGGCATGTATGCCTGGTGGTGCTATATTTGTTATATGTCCCACTAGCTGGACAAGTGTGGCACAAGGCCTTTTTTAAGCGGGGTCCAAGTGCAGGACCATTGCCCTGACATGCTTGGTTGCTCCAAAAATGCCTCAAGCCCAAGGTAATAAACCTAACCCCACTGAAAAGGGTTAGAGCCTGAAGTGAATGGCCCTCTGAGGCTCAAGGAGATCTGGTCAGCACACATGACATGAATACTGGCTTTCCAGTATCCATATCAGGCAGGCTTGACCAATTGCCACTAAGCCAAAACACACACAACCTGATTCACATAAAAGCAAACATGGCCAAATGAAGGGTATCCCAGTCCAGTGGACTAGCAGACACAGCCAACATGGAGAAAGGAATTGAGTGAGCAGACGCAGTGCAATGTCATACGACACTCTGAAACGTGGGTCTATGTATACCCATCGCCACCTGTATTTATCTCTGCCTCACACCAGACAAGATTTGAAATAAGGTCTTTTATATAGTGGGGGTTTTAGGGAAGGGGAAGGTCAGGTATGAGCTTTGACATGTTCTGCTGGACTATGCTGGTCATAGGTTCACTAGGTGCAATGACCTTGCTGTATTTGGACTCACTAGGTGTAATGTGAGTCTGGCACATAAGCCTGCTCATATCTTGAACTAAACCTAAAGGTCTAGTTCTATGCAGTGCTGTCAAAGGTTACCCAGTCAAAGCCAGGACTCATTTGGCTTCAAATCTATGATTAGCTGAGAGGCTATGATATTGGCCTCAAGACAGATTTTTAACCCTTGAATACATGAGGTAGGAGAGGGCTACACTATGACACAGCTATTTAAAGAGTGGTATTTGTCGCACACCCCACTAAACAAGCGAGTGTGGCACAAGGCCTTTTTTAAGGGCCATAGCCTAGACATGCCTGACATTCCAAAAATGTCTCAGATCTCATTGGCATTGCTCTATAAACCTAGCCTCTCCAAGGGGGGTTAGAGCCTGGGGGGACAGCCCTCTGAGGCTCAAGGAATGGGTCAGTCTGGGCTGCATGATGCAAACGCTAGGCCTTTTTAGTATCCACACCAAGCAGCCTCAACCAATTGGCATTTCCCACAAGGCGCCACACCTGACCAGAACTCTCACAGCCGGCCGAAGTAGGATGTCAAATCTAAAGAATGAGAATATAGTCTTTTTCATGTTGTTATGCTACAGACCTTGTAGCAATAACTTTTTCCACTGAAATTCATACCAGCAGCTACAAATTTTATTTCTTTTTCATTTTATTTCACTTTATTTCATTTTATTTTATTTTAAATAAAAAATAAATTTAAAAAAATACTAAATAAAACTTTTTCCTGTGTATGACATCAAACCGCATCCAGTTGTGAGGCTCCAGTTCTGGAGCTCTGGGGGAGGGAAGAGTCACTCCTTCATTGTCATTACTGCCAGATCCATTCTTTTAGGGTTGCATCTAATTGGTCAAATAGATCTGTTTATGATAATCTTTAAAATGGTTTGGAACTACATTAAAACACTGGTTCTTAAAACATGGGTATTGCAAATAATATGAAGCGTTTACCAATTTGAAATGATTGTGGACATATATTTTTGCACAGTATATAATTGGAGACCATAATTGTTAAACAGACTTTGGCAAAAATAACCCAACAAGAGTTGACATACTGTAAAACTAACCAACTAATGACAAAAATGACAAAACTGAAACTATATTAGATCTACAAATTGTTCCAGTCTTATTGTTCTACACTTAGTGGAAAATGTATAAAATTTTATTGAAGTTGGTTTTGAATATATAAAAAGTTAGTCACTATTCAAATACAAAAATTGAATTGACATCATCATCATCATCATCATCATCATCAAGCCATACTGATAGTATGGGGTTCCCTAACAAAGAGTCAAGGTAATCTTTTGGTGACTGTTTTTTTCTCGCCAGTAGACACCGCTCCTATAGATGAGGTTGGTTGATTATTATTTGTTCTCTTGTCACAGATGTGACCAGGTATTTTTTCTAGGAAGAAGACACTGAAGTTAATCACAAAAAAAAATTATACTTACACTTTTAAACTATAAGTTTTAACTTAGTAAAAGTCAAACTATATACTTTTATCTTAATCAGTTTTGGTTTTAATCTTATGTACTTATTTATGCTGCTATTTTATCCCCAGTTTTTATGATTAACAATATGAATAATTTATTTCCATTAAACTTTTTCAGTTAAGCGTCTTTATCATTATCTATCGGCTTTGCATTTCAATTCAATGATTTTTTTTTTTTTTGTATAAGTTATAAAATTTAATCAACTTGAAAAGAACAAAGTCAAAATGAAAAAATGGTCCTCTGAGACTGGATTTACTTTTTCATACAAATACATACCAAAAAGTATATATTTGCCAATAGTGCGTATTAAATTAAATATTTTTGTATTTACTCATTTCTTATATAAACTGATAAAAATTATTTTATTTATCTTATAATATTCCAGTGTAATGTTCTATATTTTATTGAGACATCTGGAAGCATTAATGCCTTTGTTATAAAAATATAGTATTGTCCAAGTTTTTAGAAACCTGGATATGACATTAAACTGTCTCCGGTGGTGAGACTCCAAATCTGGAACAAAATAAAAACATTGTATACCTTCTTGAATTCCTTCTGGTTCAACTACATGTCATATTTACTCTTGATTCATTTTGTGGGTGTAATTTGTTGTAAATATTTTTGTTATCATAGAATCTCCTGACAAAGGCAAAATGCAACACATGGCATTTTTTATTTTAGTCTGGTGACCTACTGTCTTCCAGACTCAAGAGGGTGGGAAAGAGCCAAATTGGTTTCTTCACCAATTACAGGCTCTTCAAATATCTGGTGCTGATATAAATATGAAGGTCATTCAATAAATGAAGTGAATTTTGCTTCTGGAGTTGGCAATAGGAAACACTGCTTACAGTTGTACCTTTTTCAGGGAAATCAATAATGATGAGTCCTTCTATGTTTTTCTTTATTAGAGACTCAGTGTGTTTTCACTCTGTCGTGTAAACTTTATTTACATACACATATTTTTAAACCAATCAGCAAAGGAAACAACTTAGAACATCCTAGAAAAAAAAGGATCAAAACCACATACACAAAATTCATGCTCACATATTTTTAAACCAATCAAATATTTCCCCCACCAAAAAAACATTCATACCTGTTTTGATCCACTTACGGGTTATAAAAGAAAGCAATGAACCAATTCTAGACACATCACCACTGCTGACTAAAAGAAGCCATGCCACTGAACTGTTTCCTCACTTCACCAAACCCTGGGAGGTGCCACACTGCCAAGCAAAGTCATATTACCCTTTCTTCTACTACCATAAAAAAAAGGAGTTTACTACTACAGAAATTAAACACTCAACAAGCGACCGAAAACAACAACAACATTGTGAGTTTCTTTGTATATTATTCAATCTGAATAATAAATCTTTATTTTAAAGTTATTCTGGTTTTGTTTATTTTGTTAGGGAAATTATTTGTGAGGAACACGCACAACCCCAAAATTTTGTTTTATACATCTGACACATCTTGCAACATCTCCGACAACTCTATGGATTTGTTTTTCAACTTGGGCTCATAGTAGCAAACCCATTTTTAGCCCATTTGTAAACATTTTTCTTTTTATTCAAACATGCTTCTCTATACATATCACACATTCTTCTGTAAATTTCACATAGTTTGCACTTCTCAGTCATTAAAAATTTGATGAAAACCTCAGTTCAAGTTTGGAGCTTTCTATTTGATTAGCTGCCATTTGAAATGTCTCAAAATAAATATTTTTGCAAAATAAAGATAATTTTTTGCGATAAACCAATTTCAAATAATATTTGTATTAAAAAGTTTGTATGTATAGAAAAAAATTCTGAAAGGAATTTCCCTTATTTATTAAATGACCCTGATAGATAGATAGATAGATAGATAGATTCCCATTATTTACTGAATTACCCTCATAGAAAAGCAGATAAATTAAATTCAGTTTATCTTTTGAATGACCCTTGCATATAACATTCCAAAAATAAGTACACCTCATATATATATTATTAATTTTAGATAGGAATACTTCAAACCATATAAGTATGTGCAATTTGTATTAAGAATAGTTACTTGTAGCTATAATTTTTTACAAAGGATTAATATTATTAATAACTTCATCATCATCATTATCATGTCATGCCGTTAGCACGGATATCCCTGACCCTCTCTCGCCACTTCTCCCTATCGTTCCTTGCCACTGGCAGGTCTTCAGGGCAACATCCCATATCCTCACATAGCTGCTGTATGTATATTCGAGCTGGTCATCCTGCTTTTGCTCAGCCATACGTGGGCATCCATAGGAGTATATCACTTATGAGCTCATCCCTGCTTCTCCAGCAGTGTCCTGCATGTCTGGCTCATCTAACTTGGATAGTTTTCATGATGGGAGGCAGGTGGCCATACAGTTGGTGCCTTGTGGAGTGTTGCTGCCAGGACTTGTTCAATATTGCTTGCAACATTCTTGTGTAATTGCCATCTAGCTTCTTCTCCAGCCGTTTTGTTAACATCCAAGTAGTGCATCCATATAGCAGTATCGATATGACTACTGCCTGGAAGAAACTGCATCCATGCCTTCGTTAGCCGCATGTCGATGTCTTTTTCGTTTGATGAGACACTGCTTCCTAGGTAGGTGAATTTGTCTACCAGTTTCAAAGAGGTTCCGTTTAGTGTGTAAATGTCGCCTGTTTGATTATAGCACATATATTCAGTTTTGTGCGCATTGACATGGAGGCCAATGCCTGCGGCGGTACATTCCAAACTATGCAGTAGTGTTTCCGCTTGGTTGGGTGTATTCACCAGTATCACTATGTTGTCGGTGTAGTCGGCATCGGTAATTGTTTTTGCGGGGTACCTTCTGTTTCTTTTCTTTGTCAGCTCGAAGCCGTTTTCTCTGATTTTATCAATCGATGTTCTAAGCACGTAGTCTAGACAGATGATAAAGAGGTATGGGGCTAGTGTGTCCCCTTGTAGTACTCCTGCTACAATTTCGAAGTATTCTGTGTCTCCATCCAGTGAACATACTTTCACTTTGGTGTTTCTATAGAGAATCGTTATTGCTGCTACGGTTTCCTTTGGTAGGCCGTATGCTAGTAGGATTTGTTCCATCTTCCCTCTGTGAATGGAATTGAAGGCCTTGGTAAAGTCGACAAATAGTAATGTCGTCTGTAGGTTTTTTGCCCATACGCCTTCAAGGATTCTTTGGATGGTCAGTATTTGTGAGGTCATGGATCTATTTCTTCAGAAGCTATTTTGGTTTTTCCTAAGGATGTTGTCGATTTTGGGTTCTATGCGGTTTCATAGCAGGGCATTGTAAATTTTGGCTGCTATGGATGTAAGTGTTATACCTCAGTAGTTCTTAGCTAATCCGAGGTCACCCTTTTTAGGGAAGGAGAGGATGCATCCCTTCATCCATCTGTCTATCAGATTTTGATTATAGACTGCATTGCAGTGTCGGAGCAATATGTCGTTTAATTGTCTGGTCTTCCATACTTCTGGGTGTCGTCAAATTGTCTGGTCTTCCATACTTCAGGAATACTTCGAACCATATAGCTGTGTACAAAGAAATGATTATTATTATTTAATAAGAATAGTTACTTGAAACCCTAATTGTTTACAACTGAATACCATTAGTTACTTGAAACCATATAATTTCTTGAAGAAAAGACTAACTTTAGAATTAAATAACCCAAAAAGGTTTGACTTGCCATAAAACCAACCAACTAACCAACCAACCAATTTAGCTCAATGGTTCTTTTGTAGATTGTAGGTTACTTTGATCAAACAGAGCAAAAAATATGCGTAACTCACTCAGCAGATTGTTTAAATCGTTTGCAAAAAGCTAAAGTATGAATAACTGAACAAATTTGATTGATTGATTTTAATGGCATGTCATCCTGTCAAGAGTTATTTCATACCTAGAGATTAGGTATTACATTCATTGTACATTCATATTTACATTTTTTTTGTGTAGTTGTTTCTTAAGATTTTTCTTTTCACATGATCTTATTGAGTACAAATAATTTTTAAAAGATCTATTTGACCTGTGGATAAGACCCTAACAAGTATTACCACTCCAATGAGAGAGGACCTGTGAGTTATGGCAATGTAGAAATATTCCACTCTTCCCAGAGCTCTAGACCTGGATGCTAACCATCACATACTGCTCAGTATCATACCCGGGACACACACTTTTTGAGAGGAGGATGGGGTCTCACCCCTATCAGCAGGGTATGCAGTCCACATGTTCTAAGCTTTGCTGACAGACGAGTATCTGAACACAGGTTTCGCAAGCTTTAAAACCAACAAAAATAAACACTTAATTCTAGTTACTTTTTATTGCAACTCACTTGGATTATTGTTTCTATGACACCAAGGATCAGTGCATCAATTGCATATTGACCTTTGACAGATCCATCAATTAGGATTTCTAAACAGGATGTTCCAGCAGGGTAAACAAGAGAACAATGGAAGCAGATCACATGGATTGAGAACCAGAAAAAATACATAGGCGTTATGAACATTATAAATACACAGATACACACAGACAGAACAATCAGTCAGTCAGAAAGGTAGACTTGATTCAGAGAGCAGCCAGCAAGTGCCCTGAGGTGGGTGCAGGCAGCCCTTGGTGGCCCCCAGCTGAGAACATCCTGTCAAAGAAGCAAAGACCTAAGGCTCTGAATATTGACTCACAACATGGTTAAGAAAAGTGTCAATATAGCTGTCCTCCATCAGCCTTAGTCTAAGTTCTGTGTCCAAGTCCTTTGTCTGTCTCTCTCTTACAGCCAATTTTGATCCTTTTGAGTAATAAAGAAGAGAGTTATATTTTTTATAAAGAAATGTGTTATTGCCTGTTCATTATGCCACTATAAAACACATATTGGACATAATAAAGTTCATAGTGAGACTTGATCTCAGGTCTCCTTTTGTCTCAGGGAAGCCTTTATAAGGAGGCAATAAATAATCATTTTCTTTTGAATTTAGAAAGGTATGTCTTTGGACACGTCATGGTCACATGTCAATCCTAAAATTTAAACCGACCCCTTTTGGTCTGTATTCTTTTAATGGATAAGATGTTTCCTTTTTATCTCTGTTCATTGAATAAAAGAAAAACTATGTCTCCTACCCTACAAAAAAAATCAATAATTAGATGAATAAAATGGTTGGTTAATTTTATTAAAATTGAGATGTTAAATTTTATAGCACTGGAAACAGTCATAAGTGAAACAACAGAAGGTTTTTTCTGTTTTTGCACTAATGAAAATGTTTTTTTCCTTTTACATTGAGAAAATGATATTTATTTTTCTGTCAAATGGCAGTTCTGGTCCACTCCTTGCTATTTTTAAACACTTACATAACTACTTGATGGGAAGCCTCTGAACTAGATATCTGTAATTATAGGGAAGGATGGGGGTTGAGTTTGGTCTGTTAAAGAAGAAGAAGAAGAAGAAGAAGAAATAGTGGAGGAAGGATAGAAAAAGAAGTAAAAGAAATTGTTGAGATGGCTAAAAGAAAGTGGGGAAGAAAAACCCTTTCCTTTCTTCACAGTTATGCTGAAAGTATATACACAATGAATTAGTTGCTTGCATGTATAAATACACACACACATGCACAAACACAAATATATATATAAAAGGCACTTGTGGTGTAATGGTTATCGTCACAGGATATGGACACGGCGATACGAGTTCAATTCCTGGACAAGACTGATTGCATTTCACATAGCACTAATACCCTTGGGAAAGGTATGAATCCAATTATTCTCCCTCCAGCTATGGGTAAATAGTAGGGAAGACTAGGTTCTTTAGCCTTGGTGAGGCAACTAGTCTAGGAGAAGGAAAACTCTGAATTCAAACCTGCAAAACTCCGCTTTAAAAATTGACCTTGTGTCATATCCTGCCCGAGCGGAGGGGTTGGGTAAATAGGATCATGAAGAAAAATGGAATTAGTGACCTGAGTTCAAATTCTGGATGAGGCTGGTTATGTTTCATTTACAATAACACTCTTAAGAATAGCATTAAATTAATGCATCTCTTCTTCACATAGCTAAGAGAAAAATAGTAGGACTGGCTAGGCCCTATAACTTTTTACTAAAGATATCTATCTATTTATCTTTCTGAGAAAATGGAAATGAATACAATTATGTGTAAATATAAGAATATATATATACCCATGGATTAAGCCTTATTCTTAAATTTTTTTTTAACATTTGCTTTATTTAAAAAAATTGAGTAGCTACGAAAATATTGAATCATAGTGCTACCGAGACAAACATAAAAAAAAAGAAAAAAGTTTATGGGACACATTGATGACAAAAATAAAAATATTCTTTTTCACTCATTATTAACCATTCAAAATACTGAGTGGGAGTTTTCCAAGTGCATTGTGGGTAAAAATCAAACTTTGAATGAAAAAGTGAACAGTCACTGGTTCCTGATGTACTTGAATTGTGAGACTTCAGGTAAGCAGTGACATATTTTCATTTATTTTTTTATATATATTTACATTTGTTTATTTTTCCTCCACATCCTCTTTCATGCATCGACTTTGATTCATACTTACTCACTCATTAAAAATATGTGAATGTATTGTCAGATAAATGGGTACATAATAAATTATACATACATTTGATCATACACACTTCATACACTCATGTATCTGGTGTGTTTGATGGTGTTTTTATGTATGTGAGTATATATATATATATATATATAATTAAAATGAGAAGACTCACCATTTGGTAAAACCTAAAACAACAGTAAATTTAGTAAGAAATAAAATTAACCCCTACACATAAAGAGTAATGAACAAAAAGTGTAGAGAGAATATAATAGTAAATGAGTTATTATTTGGTTGATATCTATTAAATAAAGAAACCAAAACAGAGTTATTATCTATTGTTATATTTACTCTATACTTTTTACTGAATATCAGGAGCTCTAATTTCATTTTAATATTTTTTTTAAATTATGAAACTTATCATTTGTGTGTTATTTATCCTTTTTACTTTATATATATATATATATATATATATATATATATATATATATATATATATATATATATATATATATATGTATATATATATGAGGTGCATACGATAAGTTTCCAGACTTTTTTCATATGGGCTTTTAAATTCTCATAGACGCTTGAAAATTCACTATGTTATTGCTATACATCTTATGAGATGACTGACCAATTTTTATGATTTCAGTTTCAAATGAACAGCTACAGCAGTAATTGGAATACACCCTACTAAAGCCTGATTGTTACAGCTCGTGAATTTCAAAAATATATATATATATATGTATATATATATGAGGTGCATACGATAAGTTTCCAGACTTTTTTCATATGGGCTTTTAAATTCTCATAGACGCTTGAAAATTCACTATGTTATTGCTATACATCTTATGAGATGACTGACCAATTTTTATGATTTCAGTTTCAAATGAACAGCTACAGCAGTAATTGGAATACACCCTACTAAAGCCTGATTGTTACAGCTCGTGAATTTCAAAAATGTAATCTGGACGTGAGGACACTTTAGATGAACGATATGCAATAAAATTCTGTTTTAAACTTGGAAAAAATGCCACAGAAATGTATGGAATATTTCAGACTGGTTTTGGAATATCTTGCATGAATTGAGCATCAGTTTTTGAGTGGCATAAGAGATTCAAGAAAGGCAGGCAGTCTGTAAGGAATGATGAGAGGTGTGGGAGCAGTAAGGAAGTCAATACACTAGAGTTGATTGGCCAAAGAGTTAGGGTTAGGGTTACTATGTTGAGATTTTAAGTAAGTTCAGGAAGGGATTCCGTCAGAAGAGGCCAGCACTCATCAAATCGGGTCAGTGGCATTTCCAGCAGGACAATGCACCAGTCCACAACTCCATCCTTGTCACTGACTATTTCACCAAGATGGGCATCAAGACACTTCCTCAGCCTCCCTATAGTCCAGACCTTGCTCCCTGTGACTTTTGGTTATTCCCTAAGCTCAGAGGCTTTCGTTATGAGAAGATGAAAGAGGCTGTGATGAAGGTCATTGACACACTCACTCAAGAGGACTTCCATGGGGCCTTCCAGAAGTTGTTGGAATGGTACAACAAGTGCATTGCAGCCGGAGGAGATTACTTCAAAGGGGACTAGAGTTTCGTGTATGTACTATCAATAAAAGTGCCCATACGAAAAAGTCTGGAAACTTATTGTATATACCTCGTATATATATATATATATATATAGTACAATTAGAAGGAAATTCAAACCTGGTTAAATTGTCATTATAAATTTATTTCGCCGGAGAATATCATTATATTCTACACACACACACACATATATATATATATAGAGAGAGAGAGAGAGAGAGAGAGAGAGAGAAAGAGAGAGAGAGAGAGATGTATTTATAGATGTATTTATAGATGCCTTTAGATATATGCAATATATATTTGTATATAGAAGTATGTTATACTTATATTCTATTTCACATGTTTATATGTTTGCTTCTAACATATACTATCCTATTAAACATATATATATATGTGTTTATACTCAATTTTTTTATAGTTATAGAATTGTGTATAGTTCTGTGTGTGTGTGTGGTGTGTGTGGTGTGTTGTGTGTGTATGTGTGTGTGTGTGTGTGTGTGTGTGTGCGCGCGCGTGTGTGTGCATATACATTAATCCATATATATATCAAATTACAAATATCTATTTGTGATAGCATCTAATCTAGTGTTTATCTATATGTAAGAATATGTAAATTTAATGTGTTCATATGCAACGCCTCATGAATATTGGTACTATTCAAACACAAGCACACATGCATACACACACACTCGTATATATATATATATATATATATATATACGAGTGTGTGTATATGCATATATATATATATATATATATACAACTCTCCACACAAGCAGGATGCAACACAAAGTTAATTTTTAAAGCAAAGTTTAACAAGTTTTTCTTCTCCTAGACTGGCTGGCTAAAGAGCTTTGTCTGCCCTACTATTTACTGATAACAGAAGAGAGAGAACAATTGGATTCATGCTTTTCCCATGGGTATTAGAACTATATGAAATGCAAACAGCTTGATGCAAGATTTGAACTTCAGTTAGCATGTCCATGTCCTAAGATGATAACCATTACACCACAAGCATCTCTCCACACACACACACACACACACACATATATATATATATATATATATATATATATATATATATATATATATATATATAAATGAGTAATTGTCTTTAATTGGAATCATTTTGAGATGAGGCTTCTTAATCTGAGAATTAATTTTTTTTTTTTTTCATTTATTGCAGACTTTTTGTCCTCATCTTGGTAGTTTTTGTGTTGTTTCTTCTTTCACTACATTTCGGCCAAATTTCACCTCTGGCCTTCTTCAGGTGATTTACTGCAACTTCGGATAGGAATGCTGATATATAAATAAGGTATGTCTGAATAGACTGGGGTCATAAACAGTTTATTTCAATTTCAAACAACAAACTACATAGTCTACCTTTCAAAGTAATCTCTCTTGAGTCTAATGCACTTTCCCATCCTTCTCTGCCATAATTCTGTGCATTGTTTGAAGGATTCTTCTGAGATGCCTTTCAGCTTCATTATTATGGCCCTCTTGATGGCCACTACACCTTTAAAATGGGTCTCCTTGACGATCCCCTTGAACCTAGAGAAAAGAAAAAGTCACATGGAGTAAGATCGGATGAATAGTGAGGTTGTCCAGTATGGAGATGTTCCTCTAAGCTAGGAACTACCAGATGCTCAGCACGGTCAGTCCCATAACTTTTCAGATGTACTCAAATCTTCATTGATAATATGCTAAACACTGTCCTTTTTCATGTCTAGCTGATTTGCAATCATTTGAACAATTACCACACACCACCAGCTTTACCCACTTGATGTTGACCTCAGTCTTGCTTGTAGAAGGTCCCTTGCTCCTGGATACATCTTTCAATCCTCTTTGAACTTCTCATAGCACTTAAAAACATGAGTGTGTGATGTGGTGTTATCCATACACTTGCTGAAGCATTCCGAATGCTTGTGATAGAGTTTTCCCAAGCAGACTAAAAATTTCAGGTTTATTCATTCCTCAATACTCAAAACTGAACAACCTGAAAAAGAGGTGTAAATAAAAGTATGTAAAAAATGCAATACTTGCTGAAAGCTAAGATTACAATTATATACTTTTAAAATATCATGTTAGATGATAACACAATCCACTAAATTTTTTTTAATTCGTGAAAATGCAGAGCAATATTACAATATATTTCAAGTATAAAAAATGATATAAAACATAAAAAAACTCATGACTTTATGCTTTTAATCCTCAGGGAAGATACTATTCAACACATTTGACTTTTTCAGACATATATCTAATTCTCTATACTTTATTATTTCTTTATATATATATATATATATATATACACACACACATAAAGAGTTGTACACAATTCTAATGTTCTTTTGACAGTATTTTTAATTTTTTTGATTACCTTTCGTTCTCTGTCTGATGATTGTCATTTATAAAATGTCATGAAACCTGAAGTCACAGACAAGCTTCCATGCTATTAAATACATATAAAAACTAATATATATATATACTTATTATAATTATATAATAGCTCTATCACAGATAAACAGATGAAGGATATATATTTGGTGTAGTTTATGATATATTTATTTATTTATTTATTTTTGCCAATGCATTTCGACTTCAAAATTTGCCTGCAAACAAAAGCATTTAATTAAAAATTATTTCAAGTATGAGAATGAAAATAGAATATAATCATAATAGAAAAATTTTTTCATCCAAGTCCAGAGTCAGCATCAGGCCTAAATAATTTATGAACATAGGCAAAATATATTCGAAGTTGATTACGTCATGAAATGGATCTTTTTTGAAAGAAGACAACATTGCTTTATGGTTTGTGAACAAATTTTTACATATTACAATTATATATACATATATATATATATATATATATATAGAGAGAGAGAGAGACAGAGAGACAGAGATAAAAATTTTAGGTTAGATATAGCTTTTATGTATATATATATATATATATATATATATATATATATAAGCTATATTTAACCAAAAGTCTTTCTTGAAAGTATTTTTACTAAGAAAGTTTTTTATATATTTTTTTCTTGAGCATTTTTCTAGCCTTACAATATTATGTTTAATTCAATTTTACATAAAAAAGTGGCTAAAATTTTCTCCCACCAGCATTTTCCACTATAATTATTGGTCATCTTCAAGGGTACAAGTAGGTGTTGTTTTTCTTTTAAATCCAGTGAAACTTTTCTTTTCAATTGCTGAGATGCTTTCGGTCTAGAGTGCCGGGAGATTTTGAATATTTGTAGTTTCTCTATAGTGTTTTGTTATGTTTGATTATTTTAGTTTGGTTAGGTTATAGGGCATTTTAATCATTGTAGGTTATTTAATGCCAAATCCATTTTTATACATATAAACAGTTCTATTTCAAACAATTCAGTTTAACTAAGTAGAGTTTTTGTTTATACACAGTTAAATATAAAAACAGTTGTATATAAAAAATTCAGTTGAGGATAAGTACACACGTCAAAACAGTTCTATTTCTTGCAATTCATTTTAGCATAATATACAGTTTAAATGTCAAATAGTTCTAGATAGGACCCTATCAGGTGCTACCACTCTGGACTTGGGAGCAATGGCAATAAATGAGTTCTCCACATTCCTCAATGCTCCAGCATTACTGGAGCCTCACTATCAGATTGTTTTGTGTCATATCCTAGACACTTGTTGGGGGAATCTTACATCTCTGCAGAGATGCAGTGGGTGTATTCTGCAGCCACAGCCAACTGGGTCATTTGATTATTATTATATAATCACATGTCCATGATGCAACAGTATACAAAGTTATAAATATTTATAGGTTTCTTTGTGCATTTTACACAGAAAGTTTATGTTTCTGTGTGTGGGTGAAATTATACTTTACACCAAGGACTTTGAATGTTTGATGTTAGAGGCCAGGTGAGTAATGTATTCTCTCATTGATTTGGCACAGTGGTCTACAAATAAAAAGAATATACCTAAGTCTGTACTATAGTCAAGAGTAAGAAAATCCCTTTTCAGACAACTATGAACTGATTTATTCATATACAAGGATCATTAAATAAGTTTCCAGACTTTTTTCGTATAGGCACTTTTATTGATAGTACACACATGAAACTCTAGTCCCCTTCGAAGTAATCTCCTCCGGCTGCAAAGCACTTTTTGTACCATTCCAACAACTTCTGGAAGGTCCCATGGAAGTCCTCTTGTGTGAGCGTGTCAATGACCTTCATCACAACCTCTCTCATTTTCTCAATTGTCTCATAACGACAGTCTCTGAGCTTAGGGAATAACCAAAAGTCACAGAGAGCAAGGTCTTGACTATAGGGATGCTGGGGAAGTGTCTTGATGCCCATCTTGGTGAAATAGTCAGTGACAAGGATGGAGTTGTGGACTGGTGCATTGTCCTGCTAGAAATGCCACTGACCCGATTTGATGAGTGCTGGCCTCTTCTGACGGAATCCCTTCCTGAACTCCTCTAAAACCTCAACATAGTAACCCTAACCCTAACCCTAACTCTTTGGCCAATCAATTCTGGTGTATTGACTTCCTTACTCCTCCCACACCTCTCATCATTCCTTACAGACTGCCTGCCTTTCTTGAATCTCTTATGCCACTCAAAAACTGAGGCTCAATTCATGCAAGATATTCCAAAAGCAGTCTGAAGCATTTCATACATTTCTGTGGCATTTTTTCCAAGTTTAAAACAGAATTTTATTGCATATCGTTCTTCTAAAGTGTCCTCACGTCCAGATTACATTTTTGAAATTCACGAGCTGTAACAATCAGGCTTTAGTAGGGTGTATTCCAATTACTGCTGTAGCTGTTCATTTGAAACTGAAATCATAAAAATTGGTCAGTCATCTCATAAGATGAATAGCAATAATATACTGAATTTTCAAGCGTGTTCAGCAATTTTAAATGCCCATACAAAAAAAGTCTCAGGACAACAGGAAGGTGGCTTCATGCCAATGATGTTTTTACCAAAAGCGTTAGTGCTCAGGGAACATAGGCAACCTCAGCTGAAATTTAAACTTGGTTTGCTAATTTTGTTTTCTTCACAGATAACTTTTAAGCAACTTAGCACCATCATATTGTACATAGATTGCAGGGAGAGCTGTATTCATGACTTACCCAATGATATATTCAACTAAATCCAAATATTTTTTATAATTTTTAGAAGAGAATTAACCATTTCAAGCCCTGTTTGTTGTTATGTTATGTGGGTTTTGATTGGCTACAATGGCTTTGGATAAACAACATGAAGACAGAAGCTGTGGCATGACATATTTTTATTACTTCATGTCCATTACCGGAAGTTCTTATATAAGGGTAGATAATTGGCATTTGTTTTAAGGGATTAGGAAAAGGGGGTTAACTATAGTACATATTACAACATTTGTAATGAATTGTCCCAATTATTTAACCTCCTTAATGGATTATCCCTACTATTTAACCCCCTTAATGCATCATTCCAACTATTTAAACCCCTTAATGCATTATGCCAACAATTTAACCCCCTTAATGTATTTTCCCAACTATTTTTTAACCCCCTTAATGTATTATCTGAACTATTTAACCCTCTTAATGCATTATCCCAACTTTTTAACCCACTCAATACATTATCTCTGCTATTTATCTCTCTTAATGGATTATCCAGAGTAATTAACACTCTCAATGGATTATCTCAACTATTTAACTCTCTTAATAGATTATCCCAACTATTTAACCCTTAATGGATTATCCAAAGTGTAGGCATCTTTTTTTCTGCAAAACATTTTGAACTAACTCTTTTATTAAATAACCTTTTATTTTTGCATTAATGCATCAACAATTGAACTGATGGCAAAGTCACACAGAAAGTATGATTTTCTTTGAGATCACCAAAATTAAGCACCAATGAGCCAGTTCAATACTTAGATAAGTGATCACTTAAGCAATCTCATGTACTGTAAGCAACCTGATGTCTGCGTGCCATATTTAAGCAAAGCTTAGTAAATAACTACACATACACAAATGGACTTATGGGCAAGTAACTTTGCTAGATCACAGAAGTTAAGCAACAATGAGCTTGTTCCATTCTTAGATAAGTGACCACTTATAGTAGATACTGTAAGCAACCAGATGTCTACGTGCCATATTTCAGCAAAGCTTAGTGAATAACCACCCATACACAAATGGATTTATGGGCAAGTCATGTTGCTAGATCATTGAAGTTAAGCAGCAATGAGCCTATTCAGTATTGAACCACAGGGGTAGTACTTGTTAGGGTCCCATCAATGGGTCAAATAGATCTGTTCAAAAATCATTTGTATTCAAGAGAACCATATATAAAAAAGTACAATGAATGTGATTCCCTAACCACTAAGGATATAATAAGCTTAGATAGGTTGACATTTTCCTTTTCTCATATACAGATTTATATCTTCAGGATAAAGATCATTCCTTCAACTCTAGGAAAGCTCAAATGATATTTTATAAACATGATAGATGCACTAAAAAATGTATTTAATCAGCAGTCAAAGCTATAAAAGAAAGAACAGGTTTCTGTAATATATTGCCTTATCTGGCTAAAATAGTATTAAAATAAGATAAAGTTGCACAAGGCATCATCATCATCATCATCATCATCATCAAGTTTAGCTGATAGCATAGAGTTTCCTGACTCTCTCTAGCCATCTGTTCTTATCCTTCATTGCTCCTAACAGGTCCTCTAGACAGCATCCAGTGTCCACACAGAGCTGATGTATGTAAGCTCTTGCTGGTTGGCCAACACTGGCACATCCATGTGTTGAGGTTCATAGAAGAGCATCTCTTATGAGTTTATCCTTGCTTATTCGACAATTCCTAGCATGTTTTGTTCGTCTTACTTGGATGGTTTGTGAGATGGGAGATAAGCGGCCATACAGTAGCTGTTTTGTGGGTGCTGCTTCCAAGATTTGTTCAATACAACACATAGTATTCTTGTATAGTTCCCATCTAGCTTTTTCTCCGTGCATTTCATCAGAGTCCAGGTGGTGCAACCATACAATAGAACTGACATTGCAACAGCTTGAAAGAAATCTTGTTTTATTTTACCAGAGATCAAATTTCCAAGATCAATTACCTGTCAATAGTAGTCCATGCCTCGCCTATGCATATGTTGATGTCACTTTCAGTAGGTGAGATGTTGCTGCTGAGGTATGTGGACTGATCAACTAATTTCATAGGCTTGCCATTAAAAGTGGAGATAGCTCCTTTTTGTTTAAAACACATGAACTTTGTTTTATTTGCATAAATATAATGGCCAATGCCTCCTGCTGTTTGTTCCAGTCAATGCAGCAGGGATTTGACTTGGGCTGATGCATTTGCAAGAAGCAGTAGATCATCTGTGTAGTCTGAGTCTGTCATAGTTTCTGCGGCATATCATTTGTTTCCTGTCAAACTGTTTTCTTTTATTAAACCAATTGGCATTTGCAGTGTGTCATCTAGGTAGATTATAAACAAAATATGGGGCTAATGTATCTCCTTGAAAGATTCCAGTGACAATATTGAAGAAATTGGTGTCACTATCAGGTGAGTGAACTGTTGCTTTCATGTTTTTGTAAAGCATCATTATAGTGGTAACTGTTTCTTTGGTGATACCATATACTTGTAGCATTTACTCCATTTTAACTCTGTGATAGAATCAAATGTCTTGTAGGAATCTATGACCAATAGTGATGCCTTGAGATTTTTTGCACATACTCCTTTGGAGATTCTTCAATTAGTCAGACTCTGAGAAGTTGTGGATCGATTTCTCTGAAAGCCGTTTTGATTTTTTCTAAGAATTTTCTTGACTTCAGGTCAGATATGATTAAGAAGCGGGGCATTATAAACCTTAGCCGCTATAGCAATAAGAGTTATGCCTGTAGTTTATAGTCATTTCAAAGTCACATTTCTTGGAAAAGGCAAGAATGCAGCCTTTTATCTATTTCTTTGTGATGCTTTGTTTATACACAGCATTGCATAATTGGATAAATAGGTTGTCAAATTTTCTTGTTTTCCACACTTCAAGAGGTATTTCATCAAGGCCTGCAGCTTTTCAACTTTAAATTTTTTCCAGTACTGCATCAAGTTATTCCTCCATAAACTGTCCAAGTTTGATGTCCAGTTGCCAATAAGAAATTCCTTATTTAGGTTTATCAGTGATTTCTAGAGGTTTTCCTGGCAGATTTAAAAATATTCTTTCTACTTGTAAAGTCTTTCTTCTTCACTGGTAACTTTTAGTTTTGCTCTCAAGGTGCTCTTCCTTTCACTTACTTCATTTATTGTCTACCAAATGTTTGATTTTATTGATTTGGCTTTGAATGTATTCTGATCTAATAATGTTTTCTTCATTGATATATCCAGATAGATTTTATAACAACAAATCTCTAAATTACAAAACCTTTTCAGTTTTAAAATGTTTAAAAATTTTATTGATATTATCACATGCACAGAACATGATAAATAAAATAATAATATCGAATAGACTTCATACTGACACAAATTCAAAGATTTTCATGGGTGTGGGCGTACCCATGGTGTAGTGGCTAACATGCTGGATTATGACACTGTAGTAAGTGAATACAAATTTCAGTCCAATTATATTCACTTTCGGATTAATTCCCTTGGGAAAGGTATGAACCCTCTCATCCCCCAGCTATGTTTTAGATATTACCACTAATGTCCTTCTACAAGGATGGCTTGGTATTGAATAACCCATGAAGGTTGATATCCTATTAAACAAAGAAAGCCAACCAAACTAAAAGATTTTCAGTTTGGTTTGGTTGGATTGTTTGTGTTTTATGGCGTATCAACCCTTGTAGGTTATTTAATGCCAAACCCTATTTATATATACATATATATGATTTGTAAGTGAATAGTTTATGAGTAACATTATTTTTAACTGAACCAGATCTAATTTGTTTGCACACAATTAAATGGTTTCAAGTATTGCTCTTTAACACTAACTGATTTAATATTAATCAATTATTTGCACAGTTAAATGGTTTCAAAAAAAGTAATTAATTAAATAGTTCTGTATGATCCATAGATGGGAGCCCAACAGATACTAACATTCTAGGTCAAAGTGGACCTGGGAGAAATCCATATTCCCCAAAGCTCAAGGATGGGAGCCTCATCATCAGGGGGTTTAGTGTTATATCCAAGACACATGTGAGAGAGCACTCTTTCTCCTATACAGAGGTGCAATTGGTGCATTCAACAGCACTAGCCAACAAGGTGAGATTTTCATTTTGAGAAACTTCTTACAAGATATCTCTTTAAAACTCTTAATGTCTTAAAGCTTTCATATAATCTCATGACATGTTCATTTATGATAAACAGAAGAACAGTATCAGTATCTTCTTCCACATTTCAAAACTTTTCCCATTGTGTTTGAAAATGCTTATATCATAAAGAACAAAATGTTACACAGAAAATGAAACAATTTTAACACCATCTTAATGGTTAGAGTGTTCGCCAATGGCCCGGGAGACCTGGGATCAATCTCAGGTCGAGTCATACGAAAGACTCAAAAAATGGTACTTGATGCTACCTTGCTTAACACTCAGCATTATCAAGGGTAAAGTGGAGCAATCCCGGGAAAGGAGTAGTGCCCTCTACACCTCAGTGTAGTAGCTATCGAAAAGGGAGCTTTCGGGTCACCCTCAACAATGGTCGCCAAATTTACTTTTACTAAGCTTTTCAAGTCTTATATCTTATCACACACACACACATACATATATATATATATATATATATATATATGTGTGTGTGTGTGTGTGGTGCCTTCAATAAGTTTCCAGACTTTTTTTGTACAGGCATCTAAAATTGTTGTAGACACTTGAAAATTCACAATGTTATTGCTATACATCTTATGAGATGATTGACCAATTTTTATGATTTCAGTTTCAAATGAACAGCTACACCAGGAATTGGAATACACCCTACTAAAGCCTGATTGTTACAGCTTGTGAATTTAAAAAATGCAATCTGGACGTGAGAACACTTTAGAAGAACAATATGCAATAAAATTCTGTTTTAAACTTGGAAAAAATGCCACAGAAACATATGGAATGCTTTAGACTGCTTTTGGAGCATCTTGCATGAATTGAGCATCAGTTTTTGAGTGGCATAAGAGATTCAAGAAAGGCAGGCAGTCTGTGAGGGATGATGAGAGGTGTGGGAGGAGTAAGGAAGTCAATACACCAGAGTTGATTGGCCAAAGGCTTAGGGTTACTATGTTGAGGTTTTAGAGGAGTTCAGGAAGAGGTTCCATCAGTAGAGGCCAGCACTCTTCAAATTAGGTCAGTGGCATTTCTAGCAGGACAATACACCAGTCCACAACTCCATCCTTGTAACAGACTATTTGACTAAGATGGGCATCAAGACACTTCCTCAGCCTCCCTATAGTCCAGACCTTGCTCCCTGTGACTTTTGGTTATTCCCTAAGCTCAGAGGCTGTCGTTATGAGACAATTGAGAAGATGAAAGAGGCTGTGATGAAGGTCATTGACACGCTTACACAAGAGGACTTCCATGGGGCCTTCCAGAAATTGTTGGAATGGTACAAGTGCATTGCCACCGGAGGAGATTACTTCAAAGGGGACAAGAGTTTCATGTGTGTACTATCAATAAAAGTGCCCATACGAAAAAAGTCTGGAAACTTATCTAATGATCCTTGTATATGTATATATATATACCTGTGGGCATGTACAAGAAATATTCTTGGTAATATGTTCAAAATCATATATAATATAAACTTTTAACAGTGTTCATAGTGTAATGGTTACTATCATAGGAAATGGATGTAGAGACCTGAGTTCAAACCTGGATGAGGCTGTTTGCATTTTATAGTGCTAATACCCTTGAGAAAAATATGAATCCAACAATTCTCCATCTAGCTATGAGTAAAGAGTAAGGCAAACTGGGCTCTTTAACTATGGTATGGCAACTGGTCTAGAAGAAAATTCTGAATTCAAAGCCATTAAACTCTGCTTAAAATTTACCTTGTGTCATATCCTGCTTATGCAGAGGGGCCGGTGAATATATATGTATATATGAATAGCTATAATATAAACTTCCTTAGAAAGGACTCTGTTACAGTTTTTAAACTTTTAATAATGTTATAGGCTCAGCCCAGATTGGAAACGTTGGCCACTATAAATCTATCAATCAAAAATGGGAATATAAACTAACCAATCAAAAATGTGATTATAAATTAACCAGTCAAAAATGTTTCTTTGGGTCACTAACATTACAAGAAGAAAAAATTTTTTTCTTTCTTTTGACAAGAGTATGTTCAGACCCATGTAAAGCTAGTTAGAGGCCAGGGTCAGATTAGAAATTTAGGCCTTCTTATAAAATGGCCATTATTTTTATTATCAGTGGTTTATACATATGATTCATGTCTGGGTATATACATGTATATGTAGTGTATATAATGTACTTACAAATAACAATGTCAAAAAGGTATCGTTTTGTCTCTACAAAGAAGAAAAGGCTCCTCACTATCAAACCTATGCCATCTGGCACTTCCCTCAATTCTGGCCAGAGTATGTATTTACCCAAGCTCTTTGCTACAGGCAGCATGTAACATGGTAGATTTTTAAGTGGAGTATAACTGGTTTAAATTTAGAGTTTTTCTTCTCCTATATTGATTGTCTAACCAAAGCTAAAGGACCCAATCAGCTTTACTATTTACCCATAGCTGGAAGGATTCATACCTTTCCCAAGGGCATTAGTGTGAAGTGAAACACAATCAGACTCATCTCTGTGTCCAATTCCCAAGATGATATCCATCACACTAAGCACATCTCCTAAAAAAACTAAGCATTGGTTATATTTGGCACATGGCCACAATTATGGGGCACCCAAAGAGGATCAAACTCACTATTCAATAGTAATAGATCTGCAAGACTAACTTGTTTATCATTACACCACAATAGGATACCCAATTCTGGCCAGAGTATGTTTGTGTTATAAACAACATGATATTGGTTTTTACTTTGGTATTTCTTTAGAATTGGTATCTGTTCTGGAATGTAAAGAAATATACACAACAAAGAGGCCTTATGAGTGTAAACTTTGCTTCAAATATTTCACCCATTTGTCAACATTGTCCTAGCGGATCTATGGTTTGATTTGATTTGTTTTGGTTTTATGGCATATCAATCGTTGTAGGTTATTTAATGCCAATCCATTTTTATACATATAAACAGTTCAATTTCAAACAATTCAGTTTAGCATAAGAACAGTTTTTTTTCTTTTCACACAGTTAAATGTAAAAACAGTTCTATTTTAAACAATTCAGTTTAGGATAAGTATTCAGTTTAAGTGTAAAAACAGTTCTATTCTAACAACTCATTCTAACATTACACAGTTAAGTTCAATTTGACCCACAGATAGGACTCTATCAGGTGCTACAACTCCTGGCCAAAGTGGACCAGGGAGCAATGGCAAAAAAAGGAGTACTCCATATTCCCCAAAGCTCCAGCATTACCCATAAGAGAAAATTTCTACTACTATTGTCTTAGAATTGATGCTAGATTTATATATGAAGACTACAGTTGACTGGTCAATTCTGAACTGATAGTTGAGTGCCTCACCCAGCCAGCTGGCATTCGCGCCAGGCGACAGAAATAATAAGCATTGCGCAAAACCCCTGGGCCTAGTGAATCTATTACCAGCAAGCTCACCTGGCTGCGTGTTGGGAGTCCAATAAATGACTAGCATAGTTCGCATAGCACCTAGTGATCCTATAACCACCATTGACCTTGTGGGGGGAGTATGTAATTTGGTTATTTCAGTAGATTGCTCACTAAATTATTCCCACCACAAATACAACACAAAACATTACAATCGCGCAAAAGAAATGAAATAGAACACAACGAACATTAAATAACAAACAATTTAATATGCATATAACAGAATATGAAAAACAAAATATATGATGTGTAAATGGCCTTTTGGAAAATAAAGTTTGAAGAAGAGAATAAATTTGTTGAAAGATGTGTGTATATTCATGTTATCAGAGTCCGTAAATAAGTCGTTCTTACTTACATTAAGTTTATAGCGGGTTTTATGATTGTGGTGACAGCGTGTCTCGTTGATGAAAGAAAGATTGTCGGGTTTTCCTTTTGAATATAATTCTCGGTCATTTGAAAAGAGGTCATGAACTTTAGTTGAGGAAGGAAAGGAATTGGTTAGACATAGTATCGGCTACTGGCTTAGTGGCTTGTGTTCGTCTGTGTCTTCGTTTGTGTGTAAGCTTGTGTCTTGTGTGTCTGGCTTCATAACTCTGTGTTATTTATATCCTACAGGTGGATCAAAGAATCGTCCTAAAATTTTTGCGCGTAGACATTTATTGACCAATCAGATTTGTATTTTACTATTTTATTTTCGAGCCTAAATATTTTCTGTAGGTTCACTTCCGATCCTAATTTTCTAGAATGTTCTATTCCATGTTTTTAGCTGATTGGTTGAAAAATATAAAAATGTAATTTAAATGCTAATACGGGTTTGATCCTAAATTTCTAGAATGTTCTTAAGTATGTTTTTATTGCTTATTTTAAGACTAGAAAAAATATGTATCCTATATACCCCTCCGCAGATTGATAAATATTGAAAGTATTTATTAATATGTAATATAAGTCTTAAAATGTTTCGGCCAATGTACCTTTCTTCCAGATTTTGTGGTGATGTTTGCAGGTGTATTTGTCGGTGTGGAGGTTGGTTTGGATAATGTGGTTTTTGTAGGTGTAGATTGTTCGGTCGTACTTTCCGTTATTGGTAAGTCCAAGTACGCTGGTTTTAGTCTGTCTATGGAGACAGTATCAAATTTGCCTTTTATGGCAAGCTTAAAATATTTGGGGTGTCGTTCAACTACCTGGAAAGGTCCGGAGTGAGTAGGACATAAGGGTTTTTTGACTGCATCATTTCGAATAAAAACGTATTTACAGTCGTGAAGGTCTTTTGGTGTGTAAAGTTCTTTTGTTTGTGTTCTTGTGGGTGTGTAAACTAAATCGTTCATTTTCTGTTTCAAATTTTTGACAAATTGTGAAAAGCAGTTAAAGCTTCTCCTTCAATTTGAATTTTTGCGTTTTTATTTTTTTGTTGTTGGAACATGTTTGTGAGTGGGGTTAATATTCTGGAACAACCTGGAATAAATCTACGGTAGTAATTTACCGAACCGAGAAATCTCCGAAGTTGTCGCAGTGATGTTGGTTGTGGGAAATTTTGTATAGCCGTCACTTTTTCTGGGACAGGTGTGATTCGCTGTTCATCTATCATATGGCCAAAGAAGTTTAATTTCGAGACAGCAAACTCACATTTGCTTAAGTTAATTTTCAAGCCGAAATGTGTTAGTCTCTCGAAAACTTGTAACAAGTGGTCTTGATGTTCCTTGATGTCACAACTAGCAATTAGAACTTCGTCGATATAGGCAAAGGCAAACAGTAACCCTCTCAATACCTCGTCAATGAGTCTCTGGAAAGTTTGGGCGGCATTACGTAATCCAAATGGCATTCTGGTGAATTCGAAAAGTCCAAAAGGAGTTGTAATAGCTGTTTTTTTTATATCTTCCTCTGCTACTGGAATTTGGTAGTAAGCCTTAACCAAATCCAGTTTTGTGAAGATCTTGGTTCCTTGCAAGCCCATGGCGAAATCGTGTAGATGTGGGATTGGATACCTATCAGGAACTGTTTTTGCGTTGAGGTTCCTGAAATCCCCACAAGGTCACCATGCGCCTGTTTCTGGCTTTTGAACCATATGTAGGGGTGAGGAGTATGGACTACTAGAAGGGCGTATGATTCCTAATTGTAACATGTGCTGAAATTCGTCTTTTGCTGCTTTATATTTCTCTGGGTGTAGTCTGCGTGGTGATGCATGTGTAGGTGGTCCAGAGGTTGTGATATAATGTTTAGCTGTATGACGAACTTCATCAGAATGTTTAAAGGGCGTAGTGAGTGTTGGAAATTTAGTGATCAACTCTTGTAATCCATTTGCATCTGGTATTGCCGCACAAATTCCAGTTGACCGGTAGATTGAGGTGATTCCCTTAGCCGTCAGTTCGGTGTTGCAATCGACGAGAGATCGCGTAGCCATGTTCACAGAAACGTTAAAATGGGACAAAAAATCAGCTCCAAGAATCGGTGTTTTGACTTGGGCTATGGTGAAAATCCACGGAAAAGATCGACGTAAACCCAAATTGAGCGTTAGTGCTATCTCTCCGTAGGTTTCAATTCTTGATCCATTTGCCGCTTGCAGTGTGAATGAAGATGGCTGGTGTTTTTTCTTGGGATCCGGTGGAATAACGCTTATTTGTGCGCCGGTGTCGACTAAAAATAAATATCCGGTATTTTTGTCCCGAATGTAAAATAGACGACTTCCTTGTTTTAAACCAGCAGCTAATGTCGTCTTTACTTGCTGCCGGTGTAACCGTTTCCCTGATTCTGTGTTGATGTAGGTGTGGTCAAATGGAAGTTGCATGGTTTTATGCACTTCCTTGCCTCACATCCAAATTTGAAATGATACCAACAGGTATCGAAGGTGCGTCGCCTTCTGGGAGGTGAGTTCGACCTATTTCGTCTTCTGTAATGTGAGGAGGTTCTGTCAGGACGGGGATGTTGGGATGCTTTGAGCTTCACCAAATTTTGAACTTCCAGGGATAAATTTTCCATGCCCTGTAGCAGCTCAGTTAACATGTCTGGCGTGGTTGTTTGTGATGTTGTGTTAGTTGGCGTTGGTGTATTCCTTGGTGTTGCGTCATTTGTTGAGTTGTATGATGTGGCGTAAACGTTCTGGTTTTGGTTATTTTCGTGTATTCTATCAGCTATTTCCGATACTCTCTCCAAGTCTAAATCTTCAGGGAGTGATGCAAGTATCTGTGTTGTATGAGTGTGGAGTTTGTCCGTCCATAGTTTTTTTAAAACTGTCTCGGACATGGTGTTGCTTCCTAACAGAGATTTTATTTTCCTCAAGAGTTGTGAGGGTGTCATATGTTCAAGGGTCAAATTGTAAAATAGATCATGTAACTTTTTTCCATCAAGATGTACCCATACGTTTAATAATGGCGTTCTTTAGTGTATCATATGGTTTGTCTTCAGGCATATGGTCTAGCAAATCGACCACTTCTGCCGCCACGTCGATGGGAAGTTTTTCCACGACGTATGCATATTTTGAGGTTTGCGATGTAATTTTTTTAGCGGTAAAAAGTGCATTTAGCTGCGAAAACCATACTGGTATGTTAGTTGGGTTGTAGCTGGGAATGCTGGCTGATATTGTTGCTGTTGTGGGTTCAATGTTGCTGTTTTCCATTTTTACGCGTTGTAATAATTTTTTTGTGCTGTTTTTTAAAATGAGAGCTGTTTTTGTTTTTATGTGTGGTTGCATGCTTTCACCCGTCGGAAGGTCACCAATTTGTGGGGAGAGTATGTAAGTTGGTTATTTCTGTAGATTGCTCTCTAAATTATTCCCACCACAAATACAACACAAAACATTACAATCGCGCAAAAGAAATGGAATAGAACACAACGAACATTAAACAACAAACAATTTAATATGCATATAACAGAATATGAAAACAAACAAAATATATGATGTGTAAATGGCCTTTTGGAAAATAAAGTTTGAAGAAGAGAATAAATTTGCTGAAAGATGTGTGTATGTTCATGTTATCAGAGTCCGTAAATAAGTCGTTCTTACTTACATTAAGTTTATAGCGGGTTTTATGATTTTGGCGACAGCGTGTCTCGTTGATGAAAGAAAGTTTGTCGGGTTTTCCTTTTGAATATAATTCTCGGCCATTTGAAAAGAGGTCATGAACTTTAGTTGAGGAAGGAAAGGAATTGGTTAGACATAATATCGGCTACTGGCTTAGTGGCTTGTGTTCGTCTGTGTCTTCGTTTGTGTGTAAGCTTGTGTCTTGTGTGTTTATTTCCTGTTGATTACTTACAGGAAGGCACAAGGCCTTAAGTTTTGGGGGGAAAGGGAAGGGTGCGGTCTTGCATTAACTATGTTTTTACTAAGGGGACCTAGCTAGCCACATTCGCCGACCCATTCAACAATACAATATATAGTCATTCATCCGTCGCCTTGCGCGCTGCTACCACCAAAATACATTTGCTCTATGGAGAAAGACCTACTTAAAACCCCGGAAGTGATGCATGATTTTATTTACAACTTGTGATTTTTTTACAAATGAATTCATATGATGGGGATAGGAGAAAAACCCCGAAATATATACAAAAACAAAGAAACAAAGGAAAAAATCCCCCGTTTGGTTGCCCTCCCATCCCCCCGTCTATAATATTGGAGGCCGACTGTTTTCCGGGGCGAAAGAACCGGAAACAAGTCGGACCTGCCCTAGGTGGGACTGGGATCCTAATCTATAGGGGAAAAAAGAAAATAATGGGTCGGGCACGGTGTGGGTCGATACAAGCCGGTAATATGATTTTTATACATATGAATGTTCAAGATCTTCAGTAAAAGCGGACTGGAATACGGGTTGAGGTCGAAAAATAATGGGGATGGGGAAGATCTTGAATACTAATGACTAGATGACGGGGACAATGACTGACAACATACTGCTAACTAGGTTTCAAGGGGGAAGCATTGCCTACTTACCGGGGGTGGGGTCCCGAAGGACCCGTACCTTAGACGCCATGGGCGGGCAGAGGAGGGAAGGATGACTCCAACGTTGCCCCCTTTCGCACGACCATGCTCGCTGCATTCACCCACCTTCTGTTGAATGTTATGCGATCCAAGCGTTTTCTATCGCATCTGATTTTGACCCTCAGCTGATGCCGAAAATACAAAACCAGATCGCGATGAGAAAAGTTTGCATCGTCATACAATCCCTTCTTTCGCGTGATCCAAATCACCATTCGAGCTACAGCCAGGATCGCGAGAAACACCACACGCTTCTCACCCTGAAACGGAGGAAGAACGTTGTCCACGACGTAACCAACGTCGAGCAGCACGAGCTGCTTGGGTTCGATGCGAGCCGTCCACTCCCCGACGTGATCCCAAAACGGGCGAACTCGCTCGCAGTAGTAGAAGGCGTGCTCAGCCGTTTCTTCTAATCCACTGCCGCAGCGAGGACAATCAGGCATGTCTGCTAGGCCCGCGTTGTAGTTCAAGCCGAGAAGGGGTAACGCATTCCGTACAAGTCGCCAGGTGAGCGAGAACTCGGAGTTGTTCAAGAAGCTCGATCCTGGCGCCCAATTCCAGTGAGAGCGGATCTCCTCCGCCGTCCAGCCTCGCCGCTCGCTAAGAGGATCAGAAGCGGAACCCATCACTAACTCCCGATATAGCTCTTTCCGAGGCCGTGAAAGGTCACTGGACCCAAGAAGGTTACGAAGGGCCTTTCGGCACTCGCTAAAAAACAGTGCTTCGCCCAAAGGCCTACGTCGACCTTCAGCCTTTGGGTCTGACTTGAGGAAAAGTCCGACTCGCCTTTCGTCTCCACACTGAGTCCCCTGTCATGGACCGGCCGAGGTATGCAAGTCTTTCAGCAAGCCAGTGGCTCTCCAGATCAGGCATACCCAGACCCCCGTTGCGTGTACATTGGATACAGACCTGCCTACGGACCATCGGCCTTGCACCTCCCCAGAATAATCTGGAGAGGGATTGTTGCAGTGCCAACCAACGTGCCTTAGGCAGAGGAAGTACAGCCAATCGGTAAAGGATCAGAGGGAAGACGTACGCGGCGCACGCCTCCGCCCTGCCCTTTAAGGACAACCTCCTTGAAAGCCAGATTCCCACCTGAGCATTCACCTTGGTTTGTACTTCCGACCAATTTCGCTCCAGTTGGAGCTCGGGCCCGAACCACACCCCGAGGATGCGGATGGGTCCGTCACTCCAGCAGAAGGGCCCTAGAAGAGTATTGCTACCCCTCCAAGCACCAAGCCGCAAACCTTCGCTTTTGTCAAAATTGACCTTGGCTCCTGCGATCCGCTCGTACTCGACAACCGCCTCTTTCACAGCCTTTATATCCAGACGGCGGGACACAAAGACTGTGATGTCATCAGCGAACGCGGAAACCCTTGCCGCAAGGCTGCTAACAAAAGGTATACCGCGCAGGGACGGACTTGTCCCCTCATCCCTAAGCCTGCGCAGGAGGGGCTCCAACGCGAGGACATAGAGAAGAGGAGACAACGGGCAGCCCTGCCGGACCGAACGCTCGATCGCGAATACCCTCGAACGCCTTCCGTTCACCTGCACCACTGCCTGAGGGTTGTGGTACATCATGCTAATCCATCTGCGGAACTCCGGTTTGAATCCGGCAGTCTCCAAAACAGACGCCAAGAACCGATGGTCAACCCTATCGAAGGCCTTGGACTGATCTAAACTGATCAGCGCGGCTTCTGTGTCGTCTTCTATCCCCTCTAGGACCTCGCGAATCAAGTGCAGATTGTCCTGGATCGATCTTCCCTTCACAGCAAAGGTCTGTTCAGGGCCGATCAGATCACTGATGACACGCCGTAAACGATTCGCCAAGACCTGGGCCAAAATCTTTAACTCTGTGTTAAGCAGAGTTATGGGCCTGTAGTCATCTAAACCCTCCCAAACATGCCTGCCACTTTTCTTCAGCAATGTGATCACGCCCTTGGTAACGCTACCAGGGATGGCTCCCTGGGCGAACCAATGGTTGAACATATCCGTCAGAATAGGCACAAACATGTGCGACATCCTCAAGTACACTTCGTTGAGCAAACCATCTAGTCCCGGCGACTTGTTGAGGCCGACCTGCTTCAACGCATCACGGACTTCGCATTCAGTAACCACACCCTCGCAGCTAGCCGCTTCAGCCACTCGGAGGCGGGGGAAGTCGGCAAGATAGCTACGAAACTCCCGGATCGGGAGATCAGGGCAGCGGGCAAAGCGATCCCGAAAGTGCGCCCGAAAGGCATCACGTATCTCACGACTCGAATGCAGTAGTCGCCCGTCCGCGGTCTTGACAGACGCGATGTACCGATCGGGGAACCTTCGCACTTCTTCCTCACGCGCAGTCACGTTCGATTTCACAGCTTCGTAGAGAACTCTATTTAACCTAGATCTAACTACGTATCCCTTGTAGCGCTCGCTATTCTCACGCTCAAGGTCCCTCCTAGCTAGTTCTACACCTAGGGAGTCCCAACCCCCAGCCACCGCCCGGGAAAGTCTATCGTCTATAGACTTCGCCTCCTTGGCCGTATCTAGTTTGTAGAGAAGAGGAAAATCTCATATTTTGTTTTGGCGCGCTATTTAATTCGACACCGAATTTCACCCAATCAGGATGACATATCCCATTCAGCCCGGACCTTCATTTCCGGCTACCAAACGGGTGAGCGGCCAAATACACTCTCTTCGGCTGGAGGCGGCGACTAGAACGGACGTGTCTCTGGTCGCCCCTGCTTAGCGATGCCTTATAGCTAAACAAGCCACCCGGTGTGGACATATCACCGTGGCTTTAACCCTAGCAGCAGCAACATGGACATTCAACGAGGGAACCTTCTAATTTATGGATTCTTTGCGTCTAATATTTTAGACCAAGGAATCCCAGTTGAATATGAATTAGATACGTTCAACATGCCTTCCACAAGCACCACAGAAATTTACTATGTCGATTCGAGCGCCACTCCGCTCTCGACAAGTTCCCTTTTCACCTCTGGTACACTGTAATGGAGACAACGCACGCCTCTCCCCGAAACACCAGACACACGAAGCTACACGGTGGCCTTGAATACTTCCCTCACACATCCAACGACACGCTGCCATTTCCAACATCCCGCTAAGCTATCGCGTCTCCAAAACCAACAAGTCTAAATACCACGAGTTTTGCAGCGCCAAGAACAAACCTCCACAAAGCTGCAAAATAAAGAACTTTCGTTGTTGTGTTACCAAAGAATAGTTTCGCAATTCATTTCTTGTGCCATAAAATCTATAGTGTTCGGGAAAATAACTAATTCCCACAAAACACGCTATAAGTTTGAGCTGTTGACCGTATTTGGTGGCGAAGTCTCTAATCCTATATTTGAGAGAAGCCCACGACCTATTCCCGGTAACCGCCCCCACTAACGCCCGCTGAATTAGGGATTCCAGCCGGTCCCGGAAGTCCCGTATCTCCAGCTTGTGTCTTGTGTGTCTGGCTTCATAACTCTGTGTTATTTATATCCTACAGGTGGATAAAAGAATCGTCCTAAAATTTTTGCGCGTAGACATTTATTGACCAATCAGATTTGTATTTTATTATTTTATTTTCGAGCCTAAATATTTTCTGTAGGTTCACTTCCGATCCTAATTTTCTAGAATGTTCTATTCCATGTTTTTAGCTGATTGGTTGAAAAATATAAAAATGTAATTTAAATGCTAATACGGGTTTGATCCTAAATTTCTAGAATGTTCTTAAGTATGTTTTTATTGCTTATTTTAAGACTAGAAGAAATGTGTATCCTAAAAAATAAAGACAGTCCCTCCGTTACCCCACCCCATTATCTAAAATGGGAAAATGATCTTTCATTGCCTGGTGGCATAAAAAGATATTTGTTTAGACTATTTTTCATACACTCATACTCACAAGCTCGTTTTTTACTTCCGTCCCAAAATTTGCTTATAAATTCCATACACTAAATCAGTGTTTTGTTGTTGTTTTTGGTCTTTCTCGACTTGTATTCGCATTATATCTCTGAGGTTACCTTATAGCCATTATGAGATTAAAAAGCAACATTTATTTTAAAATATTAATGCATTGTAGCAACTAACTTTTGTGATTTCACAATATCCCATTTATTTCACGAGGAATCATACAAAAATATAACGCAGACACTCAGCGTCACGTGAGCGCTGATTGAGAATCTTGTGATAGAAGTAGAGAGGTATTATCCTGTATGCTTAGATTAAGTTTTACACTTTCTTTGAATAAAACAAAAACTTTTTAAAATCTTATATTCAATATTTTATTTTATTTTATCATATCTAAAATACACAGTTTCGGTAGCTCAAGGCGGTACTGCCACTCCTGGTGTTACTTAAATTAATCGTCATCATTTTGTTTATTTACTTATTTTATTGCTAAATTAAATGTGATTTTTTTTCTAGCCAGAACTAAAAGTGTTTGGTTTTATTAAATCTGTTTATGGATGTGATATGCCACACAGAATTTATAGGTATATAAATTTTGATTCTATAGCAAAAAAGAAAACAAACAAAACAAAACGAAACAAAACAAAATGAAAAACCAGGAATTTTAGTTTCATTTTCTGCTCCTATAAATTACGTGGAATAATCTATTGCTATTCATTTCAAACGAAACTGATAATACGATTAGTTACATTTCGAATCTACTTGTTGTCTGTGTTTTCTTACGGTAAATCCCTTTTTCTTTTTCTTATAACAATTGAGTTGATTATCATTTGTAAGTACGAATTATATTTTTAAAGTTTTGTTTAAATTCATTTTTTTACTTACCTTAAAAAAAAAGAAGAAATCTAAAATCTTAATGTTTTTTTTTTATTTAAAAGTTCTTACAAAGTAGATAATCTATTTTTTTTCTTTTCTCCAAAATTTATTTCAGGAATTACGTTGAAAAGTTAAATTTATGTTGAAATGTGAAAAAAAAAATGCTTGGTTTGGTTTCTTAGTTTAATAGCATATAAACCTTCGAGTGTTATTTAATGCCAAAGCCATCTTTGTAGAGAGAGGTCCCCGCGGACTTTTTTTTCCTCTCCAGTTGTTGGGTTGCATTCGGTAGGCCGTTTTATCTCTGGACGGTTCTGCCGGATGTGCCTCGGCACAGGAGAGTTCCTCCGGCCTCAGGGGGGCCATCCCCCCAGGCTTATACCCCCTTCTGGGGGGGGGTTATTGCCTGGCGCCTGAGGTGCCCCAAAAAGGGGAATGCCGACGGGGTCGAAGGTATTTTTGGCCTTGCTGGACGCGTGTGGGCTTCGGCCCTGCGACCGGGCCCACCTTAAAAACGGCCTTGTGCCATGTTCGTGCGTTGGTGGGACGCAACGATAAATACAGAGGTCCCCGCGGACTTTCTTGACCTTGTGTCAAGTCCTGTCTGGTGGGAGGCAGCGACAAATAAATAAACAAAGCCATCTTTGTAGAACAGTAGAGGTACTATTTAACCTACAACTAGAAACGGAAATGTTTGCAGTAATATACAAAAATATTTACATAGAAATTTACTTATATTCAACATCCAGATTAGAGTAAGTTTCGTTTATTTCCTTTGTTCTTTTTTATGTTATTGTTGTTTTTTTTACTGATCATTTTAGTCCCAAAATTCTATATCGGTAAGTAATTGTAAGTTGCTATCTTCTAAATGGTTAGGAGAGGAAAAGACTAAAGAAATATAGTGGGTGAGTGAATTGTAAAGTTAAAGAGTTTTATTTTCAATGTAAATCTTCAGAAGATAACGATTGAAATTTACTCTTATCTAGAGAACAAATGTAACTATGAGAATTACATTTATTTATCTATTTATTTTTACATTTCTGCAGACGTTTTCTCGGTGAGAGATTTTGGTATTTTGGACAAATATTGGAAGTTTATTTATTTATTTACTTATTTTTTCGAAAATAAGTAAATAAATAATATAAACTATCAAATATTTTGCTTTGAAAAACGTTGTAAATCATATTTTAAATTATTCATTAAATAAACTCAGATTAACGAATTTGGTTTAGAGGATGATGATCATCATTATTGATTAAGAAAACGACGATTGTGAGTTCAATTCTCACTTGATTTAAAGTTTAGAATGAACGTTTAGTGTTGCTTATATTTTTTAAATAAATAATATTAAAAAATACCGGCGACGTTAATACTAAACAATCCCTTAAGATCTAAAAACGAAAAAATGAAACTAAGCTAGCCGAAACGAAATTCCAAGAAATAAAAACCGGAAAGTGTTCGACAAAATGGGATGTGAATGGTATGATGCTCAATGATTAGCGTAGCGAGCAGAACATTGCGAATTCGATATACTTCTTATTTTTATTAGAAAATTACGAGTTATTCTCGAGACGGCTCTATCATTTGTGTTTAATGCCTGCCCGTTCATATTGAATTTCCTTCTACAGTGTAGAGAAGAGGAAAATCTCATATTTTGTTTTGGTGCGCAATTTAATTCAACACTGAATTTCACCCAATCAGGATGACTTATCCTATTCAGCCCGGACCTTCATTTCCGGCCAGCAAAACGGGTGAGCGGCCAAACCCACTCTCTTCGGCTTGAGACGGTGACCAGAACAGACGTGTCTCTGGTCGTCCCTGCTTAGCGATGCTTTTTAGCTAAACAAGCCACCCAGTGTGGACATCTCACTGTGGCTTTAACACTAGCAGCAGCAACATGGACACTCAACGAGGGAACCATCTAATTTATGGATTCTTTACGAGGAATCCAAGTTGAACATAAATTAGAAACATTCAGCATGCCTTCCACAGGCATCACTTCATGTCACCCCAAAAACTTGGCTATGTCGATCCGAGCGTAACTCCACTCTCGACACACTAGTCACCTTTTCACTTCTGGTCCATATGAATGGAGAAAACACACACTCTCCCCCAAAATACCAGACACACAAAAATACACAGTGACTTTAAACACATCCCTCACAAGTCCAACAACACGCTGCCATCTCAACATCCCGCTAAGACATTTCGTCTCAAACATCCAACAAGCCTAAACACCACGAGTCTTGCAGCACCAAAAACAAACCATATTCAAAGCTGCAAATAAAGAACTTTCGTTGTTGTGTTACTAAAGAATAGTGTCGTAATTCATTTGTGGTGCCCAAAAAATATAGTGTTAAACAAATAACCATTTCACGTAACGCTATAACAGTATCATATCAATCGATATCCAGATGATTGTTATATGACCGAAAGAGATCTCTTCTAATTTATCGTACACACAAAATAATGATTGCAACTAGCGCCCACGAGAACATTCACAGGATGTTATCGATGCTGAGACTTTCTTTCAAATGGAAAAAAGAGCTTCTGCATATACAATCAGCGCACGGTGAAATGTCGATGAACTTTGTCAAAAAATAAAAATAATTTAAAGTAATTTTTTGGCTAATCCGTAACCTTCGCTGTAAAAAAGAAAGAAAACCCAGTTTGATCTGATCAGAAGAGGAAAACGATATAAAAGACAAATTTCTCGACAGCAGGGTCAGATCAAAAGAAGGCAGACGACACCAACAGAGTAGAAACCCCAGCTCTGAGAGAGAGAGAGAGGCGAAACTCGAAACCACGCATCACCCACATTGACTTTCCTCTTCTCTGCTTTGAAGGAAGCAACTAAGCCGTAAGTCACCAAACACCCCTCTCCTCTCGGCACTCGTAACATTTGATTGACCGCGTGCGCTTAAATATAACAATCCTTACACTACTAAGCATAGGACATTTTTCCACTTTTTAATTCCATATCTACATGTTTATACAAACCCAGTTATTTGAACTTTTTACTTATTTGTTTTCAATACAATTGTTAAAATTTTTACATGCCTTTCAGTTCTTTGTTTTTGCAACTGTGTTTATGTTCTTTCCTTGCAACTGTATGCTGATATAACACGATGAATGCATGAGAATGATAAAAAATGATTTTGATTGTCTCAGATGACAATAACAGTAAACTCATGTACATCTACAAAATGGCTGTAACCAGATTGCAGAAAGGAAATTTCGCATTAAGATCCTGCAACTATAATTCTAAAGAATTAAAAGCTCTGATGGAAAAGGATAATTCCTTAACCCAACAGAATTCTAAATTTGAAAGAGTCCTTGGATACAACTATGATCCCAAAAAAGATCTATTAAACATAACAACTAGCTCCATCGATAAGGGAGTTTAGTGTTGAAATGGTTTAGTTTCCATACCACTATAAATTAATTGACAATACAAATAAATAACAAAACTTCTTTGAAAACACAACAACGAAAGGTTTATTATAGTAGCAGAAGTAAACAAGTCAGAGTTAGGACTAGTTCCTTTTTGGTGTTGCTGGCTAGTATGATGGTCCTTGAATTTGTAGGAAGTATGTGTCACTGTAGCAAGTAGCTCGTGTGACTGACCGCAAGGCTGGTTCTTCTGTGTGTGAAGCTAGTAGAAGCGTGTTCTTCAGTGAAGAGTTTCCGTGTGGAATGTCTGTAGCAGAGGATGCGAGAAAGGTCTGTCTTGGCTGCTAACTAGGCACTCTCTGACTGTTGGTCGACTACCAAAAAGGACTAGAAAAAACAGTTCTAGAGAGGAAGAAGGAATCAATGCGCCCTGCGCCTAATTGGTCAGTGTGTGGCTGAATCGCTTGGTGGGGGCATTGATTCACAAAAGGGAATTGATCTGGGACTGCTTCAGGAGCTAAAACCATAAAAAGTATACTGGCTCAGAGTGCCAAAGTTTTTGATCCTTTGTCTCTTTATGCCCCCATCATGGTCAAATCAAAACTAATTCTAAGGTCATTATGGAGACCCAATTTGGACTGGGATACCGAGATTCCTCAACATATGCAATCCAAGTAGGTTTTGATGGCTGAGGAGTTAACTGGATTGAATAAATTTAACTTTACTTGTAGAAGCATCTGTAGAACATGTCCTACTAAGCTTTGTGTGTTCTGTGATGCCTCACCCCAGGGATATGGGTTTGTGATATATAGAGTGCAAGTTGGAATTTCTCAAATTATTTTTGCAAAACAAAAGTAGCACCCGTAAAATCCAAATCATTACCAACACTGGAATTGTTGACAGTCTTCATTGCCTTTAAAACTTTACATTTTGTAGTAAGTAGTTATTCTGATGCAGTAATAACAGACATTTATATATTTGTAGATGCCCAAGTAGTGTTATCTTGGCTATTAAAGCACAATATAAAAATAATAAATATATTTGCAGGAAACAGAGTGAAGAACATAAATGACATAAAGAACCAAATTGAGAAAAACTTTGATATTAGGATTAAATACAAATATGTACACACAACTTATAACCCAACAGATTTTATATCCAGAGGAATCTCCATAACAGAATTTGAAAATATGTATGAATTTTGGTCCCATCGACCACATTGGGTGATTAAAGATGAAAAAGAATAGCCTACAAGCAGATTTGAATGCCTATCTACTGAATCAAAAAAATACTGTTTCCTCAAAAATTTATTACAATAGTATAGAATCATATGTGGAGTCAGCCCAAATTTTCCAGTTGGAAGAAATTAAATAAAATCACATCTCTTGTATACAAATTCCTTTACAAATGCAAGAGAAGGGGTCAAACTGATCACCTGCAGCCAGCAAAATTATATCTAATAAAGACCATGCAGAAAGAAAGCTTCTGTAGGGAACTATCTTTTTTAAAGGACTCAACAAAGAGTAAAACCCATTCCTTGGTGAAGAACCTTAGTGTCTTCCTGGACCAAGAAGGTATATTAAGGATGGATGGAAGAATTGCTAACTCCAAAAGGTATGGATATGAGGTTAAATACCCTATCTTACTAGGGAAGCACCATCCTCATACAGAATTATTGATAAATGAATTCCATGAACAATCCAAACATCTAGGGATTAGCACCACAATAGCCCAAATCAGGATAGCTGGTTTCTGGATCCCTCAAGCTAGACAAGCAGTAAAGACAGTGTTGAGCAAATGCACCATTTGTAAAAGATACAACAGTCTGACTAATCTACCTAAACATCATATGTTCCTAGTCAATCCCTATGAAAACACAGGAATTAATTATAACTGAGCACCTATGGGTAAACAGAAATGGAAATGCTCAGAAAATGTATTTATTAATATTCACTTGTCTCGCAATAAGAAGTATACACATAAAGATTGTAAAAGACATGAGCACCAAAGCATTCATACAAGCATTTATCAGGTTCTGTAACTCATACAGAATACCTTCCTATATTTATTGTGATAATGCAAAATCCTTTGATAATGCACTGGGCAAAGATATAATAGAACATCATTTGGACTGTAATGAGTTCAGAAACAATTTTATAAGCCACACTATCAATCACATAAAAATACCCTTGTACCCACCATGGATGGGTAGCACATGGGAAAGAATGATAAAAACCACAAAGACCTGTCTCTTTAAGACCTTGGGCAGAACCAAATCCGAATTATTCCAACTTCTTACCATGATCTCTGACATTCAAAAGGCCATAATTCCAGGCTTCTAACATATCAAAGTATGTTTGATACTGAGGTATTACCCAATGCCTTTTTACATCCAAATGTTTATGGGGACATTTCTGTGAAAATGGATTCTGGTGGATGTCCTGACATGGAGCCTACTTCCAGGTCTCAATTATTAGAAAAATTGTTAAATAATTTCAAAGAATTATGGAATGAGGAATATCTCTTGAGTCTAAGAGAAAGTTGTAAGGACCTACATAATATGGATTTCAATAATAAAATGCAAGTAAACGATGTGGTGTTGATTAAGAATCCTGCAAAAACTAGACCATTCTGGAAGCTTAGCAGGGTAACTGAACTTTTCCAAGGAAACAATGGTAATATATGTTCTGTGTGGATAACCCTAGGAGATGTGTCTTATGAGAATCATAACATATAGCACCTGTTTCCTATGGAACTTTCTTTGACACATTATATTAAAAGGTGTCCCATGCCAGAAAGCTCTATTAAATTGCAGAAGACTAGTTCTCTGACATCCCGAAGAACTAAGAGGAAGATTAAGAAGAAATGTAGCAAAGACTTTGTGTATTAAGGCTACTCTAGTCCTAGGTACGACTTAAAACTACAACCACTATTAGCCAAACTTAAGGCAATTTAGTCATGGGTGTGACTTTAAACTACATCCACTACTAGCCAAATTTTTGGCCACCAGTCCTGGTTAAGACTTTAAACTGAATCCAGTGATGAGGTCTTGTTTGTGGGACTTGGGGAGTGTGGAGTCATTACTCCCAGGTCCACTCTGATCTGGAGTGGTAGTACCTGTTAGGGTTGTCCCTTTATAAGACACAAAACTGTTTACAAACAATCCATTGGAAAACACAAGTCACAGAGGAATTTTACCTGAGTTGTAGTCTAACACAACTACTTAACCAAATCCAAAAGAGTTAATAGTCAAGTAACCACTAATTGTCATGGTTACACTAACATATGGAGAGTAACAACATTTCTTCTTTTTTTTTGCTGTGATCTCTTAACTCACAGTAATAATTGTTAATAAAAGAATTATGTCATATATTAATGTAAGGAACATGCAATGAGGACAGCATTGCATGTTTTTTTATGTTTTGGGAGAATATAAGAAAATTATGAGTTATCCTTGTGACAGCTGTGTACCTGGATGAGGAGAGGTGGAGAGTAGAGGGAGAAAGCAGGACGGAGGGACTTGAGCAGGTGACTTGGGCACAGCCAGATGAGGAAGAAGCGACTACTAGGATCTCCACAAGGTGAGACGTGACTAAAACAGCCTGGTAACAGAGGGTGTTTGCAGACCACCCAACTCTACAAACAGAAGACAATTTTGAGCCCTATGAAACCAAATGTTCACAGCCCTCTTAAAACAGAACCAGAAATTATACAGAAAGACAACAGGACATTCGCCAACCAGAGATAAGTGTATTGTAATTTTAAGTTTGTTCTCTTAAAGACTATTGACCACCAAAGGAATATGCTTTAGCAACTCTTTCGCACATTTTTTATATAAACATATTTAAACATCTTACTGCATTGCTTATTCTTTCTTTTGACTCATATGGGGGAGCCATTAAATTTCCTGTATTTTGTTTTAAACTAGGAGTCTCAAATTCCAGGTCTTGAAAGGGCTATTACATCCTGGATAAGAGGTATAGTGGACCAAAAGGGAGATGAGGAGGGGGCTTGATTTTCACTAGTTATAATGCTCAACCTCGGTACAGCTAATAGGCTGCTTTTCCCCCGACCCCATCAAAATGAATATGCTAGGTACTAACAATTTGGTCGCCATGGACCTTTCTTACTGTAACAAATCACTACTCTTGCTGGAAAAAAAAATCACCAGAAATCAGGGAATTATTTGATTTTAATTAAATTTTCAGAGTTCATTAATTAATGAATGAATTTTATAATGCATCAGTTATTTTATCAAAAAACTTGCAGATTTTTTCAGGTCACTTAAATTCACCCTTGACTATCATGTGTGTGGCTCTATTTAATCAGTAGGGATATATGATATAGCATATACTTTCCTTATATAATAAAAAGACAAAAGTTTGAAGGTGTGAATGAAATAAAAAAAAGAATTAGATTGAGAGTCGCTGGAAGAAAATAGTACCCCTGATGTACATATCAAATCAAAAAGAATTTTTTTTAAATGTTTAGAGAGCTAAATAAATATCACCTTCTTTTAGACGATAAGTGGGGACCTTAAGTTTGCATTAGATTTTTACTTATTTTTCTCTGATCACAGACTAAATCTAAATATGTTATTGAATAGAGAATATTTTTACTGATCGAAAAATATAAATTTTAAAGCAAGAAAGTGGGAGCTTGTTTTTTTTTTTTTATATAGTTTTATTTATTTTTTGAGATATAAAAATGTTAGTTGAAAAAAGTATGGAAACCTATTGTGCCAATCATTTAAGCAATTTCCAGTTTTGTCTTTTTTAACATTGTTCAAAATCCAGAAACATCGTAACAGGTTGCAATGGACAATGGATTTTTCAGTTTTTTAGGGTTATAGTTAAAATCTCTTACAAGGTAGAGGCATATACTTAATATGCTTTGTACATATGATAACATATGTAAAAGACAAACAAACCTTACAAAAATTGCTTTAAAAAAAATTGTGTTATTGCATATTTACAACACCATGTATCGCTGTCTCCAGTCTTTTGCATTAAAAACCATCTTAGGACATGGTGAATCATAACTGGTATAGAAAACTAAAATTTGGAGACAAAAAATTAGGTCAGAATTGTCTCTGAGATTATCTTAAAAGACATAATTGGTTGCATTAGAAAAGTCTAGGCAGCCGATTTAATAAGGAAATATTGGGTAAATAATATTTGGCAACTCTCCTTTGCCTACTCATTTTGAAAATCAGATTCATCACAAAAAGACAGTTGTATCTAACCTGGGAGAAATAAGGAAGTCCTAAGAACCTGCTAATACTAGATTTAAGTAAGAGATACATATTAAAATAGGTTGGAATGGAGAGGGTTAATCTAACCAAAAATGGGTTAGAATATTCTCTAAATTTGAAAAAGCTGTTTTCAAAAACATTGGAATCATGAGAAATTGACACTAAGGATGAATAAATACCATAACCAACTGACCCCAATGTTGGTTGGACACTGAACTCCATATAAGCTGGAATTTTTGACATCTCAGACAGAAAGATTCAAGGAGAGAACCTGAAAAGAAATCTGAGTTGAGAGAGCCATCAACTAAGTCAAATTTACCAGTGGTCCTAAAACAAAAACTTTTGTCTGACTTTGAATGCTAATGACTTGACTTACTATTAGACTGTTTACAACTGTGTTACATATTTCACTGTCAATCAACTAAGACCTAATTAGAAGAGTTAAAACTGCTGAATACAACAAATGATATAAACAGGTGTTGCTACCTTTCTAATCTGTGTTGACTTTATTATTGTTGTGTTTTTTATATGGGCTTCATTATTTTGATATGAAACCAGAGTCAAAGATAGTCTTTAGATGTGTACATGGAATGAATTTTGGAGTAAAAACAAAAATATACACTCTAACGGAACTTATTTGTACAATATTATATTAGTATTAGTATTTATGAAAAGATTTTCATTCTTTGTTTTAATTGAACTAGTAAATATATTTGTTGAATTTATATTTATGAATCAAGTTAATTACTGATTCCTTTTAAATAGAATTTTGAAATACTACTATTATTTAGTACTTGTGAAATGTTACCACATTTTTTTTTTTTTTTTTGCTTTATTATTTTTATTTTGGTTTATTCTTTTTAAAACTATGGCCATGAACATGAATCTGTATAAAGACCTGAGCTGGGTTGTATAGAAGATCAGTATTTTCCCATGTAGCAGGTCTTCCCTCTTCACAATACCAATATTGTTCAAGTGAAGGGTAAGAGTCAATTCAGTTTGGCCCTAATGTCCTTACAGGAGCTGCTTGAATGAGAACTTCAGTCCCTGGTTTTGAATTTCCTTCACCTAGACTGGTTGCCCATCAAAGCATACCTTTTCTGTTTTCTGCAATTAATATCATTGTACCACTTACACATCAGGTGGCTTCATATGTAACTTGAATGGCTACTCATATCTGTATCCTGATGTCTACCTGATTGCCAACTTGTTTTTTTCTTTATCAACAAGACTTTAAAAATTCCCAGGTGTGTCTGAAAGATAACAAATATGAATCATTCATTGATTTTTACATGAAGACACTGACACATACACTGGGAATCGTGTGCAGTATAATGCTTAGCAAGCTAAGAATGAATCAGTAATACAGCATATCCATGAAAATTGATTTTTGGTATTCAGATATTTTGAATTATCAATATTATAACATCTGTGTACTTTAGCAGCTTGGAGGAACACTTAGCATTACAATCATCATCATAGAAAATGAAATCAACAATCTGAGATCAAATCCTGGATAAAGCTGGTTCACTTGGGAAAAGCATCAATCTATATCTTCTGCCAACCATGGGTTGGTAGTAGGGTGAACTTGGGCCTTGGTTAGGCAATCAGTCTAGGAGAAATAGAACTGAATTTATATCATATCATTTTTCTCTGCTGAAAAATTGACCTTGTGTCTCATCCTTCTTGTGGCAGAGGGGTTGGGTAAATACATACTATAGCCACTTGGATAACATACTTTTCCTCAAAGTGGGTCATCCAAGACTCTCCTTGTTGAAGAGTAAGTCTCTCTTTGAGGCAATGTTTTTAATCCAATTATATCTAGTGAATGAAATATTAAACATGGACATTTGTTTGCTTATTTATTTATTTATGTTGTAAATCAACAAATCAGTTTTTGAGAATGGTTTAGTTTGATGTTAATTCTATTTGGGAACAGCATTTAAAGACCTTGCATCTATTTATCTTTGCATATTCCTAGTATCATTGTTACTGTTTTGATTTTATTTTTTCAATCCTTTCTATGATGGTGAATTTTGCATCTCTGGTGATGTGATCTGTTGAGTGGAAATGTTCTATTGGAAAATAGTTCTTCCTAATCTAAAGATTTGATTCTACATCTATAAATGTTTCATCTAAAATAAAATGGCCATTTTGACTTTCCAAAATATTATTTCAAGCAATGTGTGTTGTCTCATAGGTAAATGACCTTTTTCCTTCTGCAATTGTAATGAATTTTAAAATTTAGTTGTAAAACAAGGGAATAGTCTTCTTCTTCTTCTTCTTCTTCTTCTTCTTCTTCTTCTTCTTCTTCTTCTTCTTCTTCTTCTTCTCCTCCTCCTCCTTCTTCTTCTTCTTCTTCTTCTTCTTCTTCTTCTTCTTCTTCTTCTTCTTCTTCTTTAAACACTAAAAATAAGTGATGCTGGTCAATTGAATATTTCCCAAGCTGAGAAATTGGTAATTTTCAAATCTCTTCTCTAAATATCCATTGTAATACAACATTGTAAACTACTTGGTGTTCTCCAAGGTCAGATTTTCAGGTTGGTTATTGAGTAAATGTTTATACGAAGAAAATTTAAGTTTACTATTGTTGCTGATAACAGGCATCCATATGACCTTATTGAGAATCTGTTTGAAAAAAGGAAATCTACTCTTATTTGCATTCCAAAATGGTGGGATGTTAATAGGGTTTCATAGGCCATTATATAAATTAATATATCATTAATCCCTGCACCCTCAATTTCCATAGTGAATGTCCCTTCCGTTATAAAAGAACAATCATAAAGACACTTATTTCCAGAGCTAAGCTACTATCCTCCTCTCAAACTATCTTCTTTAACAAACTAATAAATATAAAACACACCCTTATCAATAATGGGTTTCCTAACTACATTGTTGATACAGAAATTAAACATTTCATTAATAAACCTGAACAACATAACATAGACAATATCCTAAACGATAAACAATCAATAAACCTATACTATAAAAAACAATTTCATAGTGATTATAAAATAGATGAACATATATTAAAAAACCTTATCCAAAAAAATGTTCTCCCGACCGATCCTACCAAAAAATAAGACATCATTTACTAAAACAAATTTAAAACATCCAACCTAATTATTTCCAATAACACTTCCCCCTCCACTGAACTTCTTGATAGGACAAATGTCCTATATATGTTTAAATGTCCCTTGGGAGACTATGTCTCCAAAGAAAATAATGTGTATGTTGGTTCTTACCACTACAACACTTTCTAGCTCTATAGCCATACATCTTAAAACCCATTCTATTCCCAAATCCAAATTTTGAAGAATTCTTGTTGAAAACACCACTTTAAAAGCACACAAAATAAATAAGCTACAACTACAAATCCTAGAAACCCTACATATAAAAACAAAAAAACCTAAAATCAATAAAATTAATTTTGAAAATTGCGACAATGTTTTAAAATGCCTTAATTTTTTTTTTTTTAATATTACATATTTTTTAATAATATTCTATTTACATTGATAGCATTTTGTTTTTAAATTCATTAGCATCTCAGTTTTATCCAACTCTGCGTTTACTTAATTTTGTTATGTTATAAAAAACCTAAAAACTTTCAAAACTCTTTAAAAACACTCTTTACACATGAAAGCAACCCCTGATGATGGTCTATGAAAGGTCCGAAAGCACTTGGGACAATTTTGGTAAATTCATCCACTAATTCCAACCTGAAACTATGACACTTATCAGGAAACTTGAAAGGATCTTAATAAAATTATATTGAGAAAATGTGTCTTTATTATTTAATCAAACATGCTTAAATGAAAGACTGCTAGCCTAACCACACACACACACACACACACACGCACACACACACACACACACACACATATATATCTTCTACTCTTGGTATGTTACTGGGGTGGGTTATTGAAATAATAACTCAAATCTTGACTTACAATGAAATGGGTTTATGTTACAAGACATACAAGGATGTGTTAAAAAAGGTCTATTGCTAGCTAGTCTTCATGGAAGACAGGAGTATTTACCTGACTCTCCACCATGTCAGAATATGGCACGAGGCCATAGTATAGTGGTAGTCCCATACAGTTCAAAACCCATGCAAAGCAAAGGCAAAAATTCTTGCCCCTGTTGACATTCTCCAAATGGCAGGCCTCAGGCATCAAGCAAAGCAGATAAAGCCAGCGGGTACAGCCTCCTGAATTTGTGTTTATCTTAGCCACCCTTACTAAAAAGGTGGGTCTTCTAGCCACCTTCACTTGGATGACATGGTATTTGTCTGGCTCCTCATCAAGCCAAAGTGTGGCACAACGCCTTTTTATGGTGGGAGCCAGACACAAACTGAAGCTCATGTGTGGTGGGTAAAAAATACCTCAACCCAATCACCATTCCCATTATATGGGCACCTCAGGCACCAAGCAATTAACCTAAATCTTCAAGCAGGTAAAGCCTGAGGGACAGCTCCCTGTAGATCTCAGCCACCCAACAAGAATTCCAGGCAGCCTCATCAGCTACTCAGCACACATATCATTTCGTCTTGACCAAAATGTCTTGTCTTGCTAGGAAGAGTATTTATCAGGTTTCTCAACAAGCCTGAATGTGGCACAAGCAAGTAAAGCCTTGGGGGATGGCCACCTGATACCGAGGGAGTGTCAATCTCAGCCAACTGACATGAATGCCAATAAATCCCATAAGCTAACCCACACACTTGTTGGTGGCCTTGACTGAAACATCTTGTATAGCTAGGAAGACAGTATTTGTCTGGTGACTCACCAAGCTAAAGTCTTGCATAAGGCCTTTTTTTCTGGTGGGAGTCGGGGACGAATTGAAGTATATGTGCAGCAGTAAAAAACACCTTGATTGGCTTACCTTTTAAAGGAGAGCCTCAGGTGCTAGATGATTAACCTAACCCTGCAGACAGGTAAAGCCTGTTGGGGGGGGGACAACTCCTTGAGGCTAAATGGATGAAGATCTCAGCCACCTGACATGAATACCAGGCAGCCTCATCAGCTACCCAGCACACAGATCAGGTGGCCTCAACCAAAATGTCTTGTCCCACAAGGAAAATGGGTTTTTGTCTGGCTCCCCACAAAGCTTGAATGTAGCACAAGGCTATTTTATAGTTGGGGTCTTACACAGACCAAAAGGCAGGTGAAAAAATTCTTCATCCTGTCGGCATTCCCCAAATAATATACACACCAAACATGTTTAAATGCCCAAATAATTCAACTATAAATAAATTCATCGTCTGAATACCCTTTTTCATATTTGTACATTTATATATATGAATATAAATATCACGGTCTAATGGTTACGATTATATGAAATGAACATGGTGACCAGAATTCAAATACCAGATGAGGTTGTTTGCTTTTCACATAGCTCTAATACACTTGGAAAAGGTATGAATGCAAGTATTCTACCTCCAGCTATGCGTAAATAGTAGAGCAGACTGGACTTTTTAACCTTAGTATGGCAACCAGACTAGGAGAAGGAAAACAATTCAAACCTGTTAAACTCAGCTTAAAAAATTGACCTTGTATTGCAGCCTGCTTGTGTAGAGGGATCAGTGTGTGTATATATATATATATATATATATATATATATATATATTTATAAGGGGTGTACATTTTTGGACTACTACATATCTATATATTTCTTTATTTATGGGCAGTATTGTATATTATTATTGGATAGTTGGATGAAGGATACTCCATACTCCTCAGATCTCCTGAAATGAAACTTCACTATCAGATGCAATTACCCAACACACCCCTTTTGGGAGCTGTTTAAGCCCTCTGTAAGGAATACTGTCAACATATTCTAAGCCCTGCAGACTAGGTGGAATATTATCATTGGAGATTGTTTATTACCAAACTCTACAACAGTAAAACTCTACAATAAAAATATAAACATTTAGCAGTCTAAAAATAAGTACACCCTATATATATATGTTTATGCAATTTTATTTTTTGTTACAGTTTCAATATTTTGATAATGAATAATACCTAATAATATCCATTTTGATTGCTTAATATTCAATGAGAAATAAGATCCTGGTATCTTTCATTGAGAAGAAAATTAACTTTTTATAAAAAAACTTATTGGTAGTACTGAGCATAAAACAAGTGAGTGAGTAAAAAATGTTTGTAGGTACTGTATTTGATAGTATATAAGACACATTTTTTTTTAAATTGTCCAAGAAAATCACCCAGCATCTTAAAAGGTCAAGGGTAAGCTTTGAGTTACTGGCTAGTGGAGTTGTGGTTCTACAGTAGCCCTTTAATTAAACCACAAACATCTCATCAAGGTCTGAATGCATATGAAACTTTAAAAATGACTTGATAAATGGGTAAAAATCTTTCACCTGACATTTATAGTTTAAACTCATTTATTTATTTTAAAAAAATGCCTGCCCAAATTGAAGTGCCTGCTCAGTCAGCTTGGGTTGTAGAATACACAACTACATCTCTGCAAGACCCCCCCCAATGATTGTTCTAGATATGACACTAAGCCATCTGATGGTGAGGGTCCAGTTTTGGACCTTTGGGGAATGTGAAGTACCCCTTCTTTGTGATTACTCCTAGGTCCACTCTAACCTAAAGTGGTAGTACCTGTTAGGGTCCCATCTATGGGTCAAATAGAACTATCTAATCATATTATATACTTGAAACTGTTTCACTGTGAGCAAACAAATGAAATCTATTTCATTTAAAAACAATGTTACCCACAAACTATTTGCTTACAAATCATATATATGATATATATATGTATATAAATGGGATCTGATATAAAGTAACCAACAAGGGTTGATATACCATAAAACACAATTAACCAAACAAACAGGTGCATAAGCCATCAAATATAGTAATCATTATCTGATTTGGAATGCTTCTTTCTCTGAAGTTAACTTGATAAAATCATCAACAGATCCAAGCTTTCCTGCCAAGACTGAATACTGGATAAATTTCTTTGTGAATCTATTGTGGTATTCAGCTTTATTAAATGGCATTGTGGACTGGAAATGACTGCCTTTTTTTTTAATTATGTCATTATTTTGTAATAAAAATTTTGGAATAAATACAAGCATCACAAATAAACAAATAAGAATAGTTGTGGATTTTATTCATGAGAACTTTTTAAAAAGAAAGAAATAACTTCTTTTTTTTTTAGATTTTTATTGATTTAAAAAAAATTAAGGGAACTTAAGAAATGATATACCAAGTGTATTGAACTGTTGAAATGGAATATATGGAATAGTTTGTACTTTTCATAGCTCAAGTTGGTTTCTTTCTTTAATGGCCTATCAACTTTTTGATTTGACTGTTTATAAGATGCACCCCAATTTATTTGGTTGATAGTGTTTTATGGCATATCAACCTTTGTGGGCAACTTTATGCTTGATCTTATTTATACATATATGTATAGATAATGTATATATGATTTATAAGCAAATAGTTTGTAGGCAACATTATTTTTAAATTAGCACAAACTGAAACTTGAGTGCACAGTGGGCAAAAATTCTTGGCCATGTTGGCATTCTTCTAATGGGGCGCTTCAGGTACCAAGTAATAAACTTAGTCCTGCAAAGTAGGTGATAGCCTGGGTAGACAGCCCCCTGAGGCCAAGAGAGTGTTGGTCTCAGCCGCCTGACATAAATGCTAGGCTTCCCCAGCATGCATGTCAGGCCTTTACTGATGTGTCCAAGACCAAATGGACTGGACCAAGTACCAAGTAACACAGTTGATTGGCATGTAACTTGGTGGTTGCTGCTCTAAACAGCAGTAAACAAGAAGTAATGTGCCAGTTCCACTATTCCCAGAAAAGGTATGATAGGCTGGTCCTCAAAAGTTATTTAATGCCACAGCCGTCCTTATTGAAGAACATCAATGATACTATCCAACCCATACCTAGGGGGATGAGGGGTTTCATACTTTCCCAAGGGTATTAGTCTGAAAATGAATGCAACAGTCTAACTGGTGTTTGAACTTATTTACTTTAAGGCCTCATTCCAACATTTTATCCATGAGGACTCCCCATGCATGGCTCTTGTTCAGAGATCAACAAAGTGGTTGATACAGGGCTGATGCTTGGGTTTCATCCTTCTCCCCTCAAATCTATGATACTACCCTCCCCCAATTTATGATATGAAATCCTTACTCTATTACATGTCAGTTTTCAGAAAGTAGTATTCATTGAAAATATACACCCTATATATATATATGTTTATGCAATTTTATTTTTTGTTACAGTTTCAATATTTTGATAATGAATAATACCTAATAATATCCATTTTGATTGCTTAATATTCAATGAGAAATAAGATCCTGGTATCTTTCATTGAGAAGAAAATTAACTTTTTATAAGGAGGTTTGCCCACTCTCGTTTAGGGTGTTTGGTTATAGTACATGCCAGCCCTGGTTTGATAACAACTCTGAGGGGTCAGTAGAATTATTTAAGAGGTGATAAATGTCTAAGATTGGAAAGGTGACGGTTGAAATTTGGCATTAAGACATAGAGATAGACTGATTATTATATCTGTGCCAAATGACAGTAAACAGATTCTCCACTTTGCATTTTTCTTTATTTCATGTGACTTATTTATTTATTGTGCTGTATTTCTGTATATTCTTTATGATTTTCATAACACTAAACAGTTTTTTCTCCTTTTTGTGTCTCCATATTTCAAGAGGGATATCCATAAAAAGGGAGGATACAGAACAAAAATCTTACAGGCTTTGATATGTAGTTTCTTTTACTAATGCATATGGAAGATGTACATATATTTATTTATTTATTGTTTATACCTGGGGAAGGAGTCATACTTGACTTAATGGTTATTGTCATAAGAAATGGGATCAGTGACCTGAATTCAAATCCTGGTTAAGGTCGTTTGTGTTTTATTTTGTGGTAATGTCCTTGCAAAATGCATGAATCCATCTTTTCTACTCCCCGTTCCAGATATGTAGTAGAGCAGACTGTGTTTTTTAGCCTTGGTAAGGCAATGAGAAGAAAAACCCTGAATTCAAACTGATGATTCTTCAATTAACAAATTGACCTGGTGTCACATCTTTCCTGTGGTGGAGGAGTTGGGTAAATATGTACATATCTGAGTGTCAATGAGGGATCAAGGATTCCATGAAGGGGTTAATGGTTTAAAGAGTTTGGCAACCCTTACGCTTGGTCATTCCATTTTTGACCAGACCAAGAAATTTTCAGCAGTCCATTATATTTCACTCACTTTCATATATTTTACAAATTATCAACAGTCAAGTTTTTCAAAGGGATGTTCATCTTTCATATTTTAAATCTGTTTAGTAGATACCATAAATTCATACAATTGCTATCACAAAGACAACAGCAGCTTTTTCACCTTCAAAACCTTTATCAGATGATGACCTTGAGGCCAGGCATGGTTTTGGGGCAGAAGCATCGTTACCATTGGCCCAGAGCATGCCAGCAGTAACTTATGATACCACCAGGCTTTCTTGGTTTTATGTCACAATATAGAGATACTAGATCCATGCAGATCCAGCTTTTTCCTGATTTTAGAGCCTCTTGATATAATATTTCTGTCTTTCTGTTGGCGACAAACTGAATTTAGTCAAAAATGCAGAAGTCAAATTAGCAATAAAACCTTGGCATCTATGATTAGCAATACTAGAGTGAGTTGAAAGTTTTGCAATATTTTGGTATGTACTAGTTTGCTGTGTGTATATCACGTGATTGAAGCAGTTCAAGCTGTGAGAGATACTCACTGTGGTTGGTAGTATTGGGGTAGTTGGTGCACTGACATGTTGTGCATTGTGTCAATCTGTGTGTTTTGAAAGCTGCTCAAATGTATGTACAATGAAGTCTAATTCAGGAACCTATGCTCTACAAGTTCAAATTGGACCATAAAGCCATGGAAACAACCAAAAACATTTGTTACAAAAGATGAAGGTTCAGTTGATCACAGTATAGTAACTTGATGGTTCGAGAAATTTTGGTCTGTTTGAAAGAACCCTGATGATCAGGCAAGGTCAGGTAGGCCTAAAACCATGGAATTCAAGGCCATACTTCAAGCCGTAGAGGTAAATCTGATCAGCTCAGCATCTCACAGTCCAGTGTGGTTTGTCACGTTCATGACCTGGACAAAAGCATCTGGAACTACCAAATTGTGGTTCACATTATCTAAATATTGCAAAACTTTTGATTCATCCTTGTATTTTTCAGTAGTCCAGCTATTTTGTATGCATTACTCTTGCAGATAACCGGGACATTGGCCCAGCGGTTAGAGTGTTCGCCAATGGCCCGGGAGACCTGGGTTCAATCCCAGGTCGAGTCATACCAAAGACTTTAAAAATGGAACTTGATACCACCTTGCTTAACACTCAGCATTATAAGGTACGGTTCAAGGGTAAAGTGGAGCAATCCAGGGAATGGAGTAGCGCCCTCCCCTACACCTTGGTGTAGTAGCTATCGAAAAGGGAGCCTTCGGGTCACCCTCGACTATGGTCGCTAACTTTACTTTACTACTTACTCTTGCAGATCTTTGTACTATTGCAGCTTACATTGATGGTCTCTATCAATCTTCTTTTTCTCAAAATACATGTAAAGACTTATTTTTTAACTTGTCTGATAGATAAATGCATATAAATCTTTATTTATTTTTTCAGTTCAGCTGTGTCAACAAAAAAATTTGAAATTTAAATCCTCAACAAGAAAGCTGAATCCTAAATTCTTCACAAAACTTCAGAAACATGGAAGAATCTATAATGGAAAATTTCATATGTAACTTGTGCCTAGAAGCCTACACAGACCCCAAATCCCTGCCTTGCCTGCACTGTTTCTGTCGTGAGTGCCTTCTCAGTTATCTACAATCCAGACAACCTTCCACTGCTTCATCATCTTCAGTTCTTCATTATGATAGCTTCCCCTGTCCTGTCTGCAAGCAGAGGGTCAAGCTTGAATGGCAGCAACGTCTCAGTGTTGGAAGCCTTGGTGCTGTGGTTGACTCTTTTCCTGATAACTTCCACCTGGTCAGTTTGATGCAGCAATTAGATATTAGGCCACTAACCAAATATTGTGGAATATGTATTAGTGAAGACATCAACTCTAGAAGTATCATGTGGTGCCAAGACTGTAACCAGGCATTATGTGAAAAGTGTGCAGATGTTCACCGCTTACTACCCATGACAGCATCACATCAGTTGTGTATGAGTGCGGGTATGAGAAGTGTCATAATGGGTAGCAGTGTACAGCCCTGCTTAAAACATGAAGATGAGCCACTGAAGTCATTCTGTGTGAACTGTCAACTGTGTATCTGCTACAAGTGTCATATGATTGACCATAAGAATTGCATGAACGTCCTCCTTTTAGAAGATGCTGTATCTGATTACACTTCAGAAGCAAAATTTATTATTGATGATATCAAACGACAGATGGAAAGTATGGAGCTTCTACAAGACAAGATCTCGAGACTGGTAAGTTTAATAAACTTTTAAAGATTTGACTTGTCCTAGAAGTAATGCATCCTATATATTTCCACGGAAACTACAACAGATACAAGAAACAAAATAATTGGAATGGATAGAGCATGTTTTCAGCTACAAAAAACAGTGTTTTGGAGGTGAAAATGATGTTATTGTGCTTCCTGTATCTATTGTAGTTTCTGTGAAAATAAATGGGAGTATCTTTTGTTTAGAGTATCTTTTGCAGTTCAATAAAAAGAATTTTTTCATAATATAACTTCTTCCTGTTTTTGTTGTTCATGTCATATTTCAACTGGTACATTCTCCAACCTTCTACATAATATGTAATATGCACTTCTGTTAGAGAGACTCTTGTTCTCTTTTTTCTTGTTTTTTTTTAACATGTAATTGTTAGATTTCCTCTTGTTCTCTTCATGTTCTTCTTCAGCCAATGGTCAATTCTCACAGCTCTATCTCCTTCTTAGCTACTCCATCTCCTCACTGGGATATTAATAATCATGAAGACATCTCTTTTGTATGCACACTTCTTTTATTTATTTTATAATGTTCAAAATGATTCCTCGTCACCACTTTTATAATGTTTCGTTCAGAGCATAATTTTGGTTGACTCTTTATAATCTCTTCACACTCTTACAATACTGAATACTGAGTATGGAATGCAAATGCAATGCTTAGAATACTGACTCGCAATGCTACATTTTAATACTACTCTGCATAATGGTATTTTCTACCATGTAACACTTCAGACCTCTCAGGCCTCTGTCCAATTGATTTACTATTTCTAGTCATATGACCCCAATAGTATAATACATTTTGACAGTTGTGTTTGTTGGCTGGAGATCCATGTTTGACCACATGAGTGACTATCAGCACATTCTTCTACATAATAATTTATCTCAGATTTCCTCTACATAACCAATTGGTTGTGGATGTGTTTGCTAAGTAATAGTTACCATCATAGGAAATGGACACAGTAACCTGAGTTCAAATCCTGGACTAGGCTGTTTGTATTTCACATAATGCTAATGCCCTTGAGAAAGACGTGAATCTAACTATTTTCCCTCCAGCTATGAGTAAATAGTAGGGCAGACTGAGCTCTTTAACCTTAGTATGGCAACCAGTTTAGGAAAAAGAAAACTGAATTTAAAACTGTTAAACTTTGCTTACAAAATTGAGCTTGTGTCATATCCAGCTTGTGTGGAGGGGTTGGTAAATACTTATATAATCAGTCATATGATACCTGGAGATAGCTTGGTTTGGTTTCTTTGTTTAATGGCATATCAACTTTCATGGGTTATTTAATACCAAATCCATCCTTGTAGGATGGAAGTGGTGCTATTTAACCCGTAGCTGGAGTGATAAGGGAGTTCATACTTTTCCCAAGGGTATTTGTCCAAAAGTGAATGTAATAGCATGACTGGAGTTCAAACTCACTTACTTCAAAGCAGCAGTTCAACACTTTAGCTATTATACCACAGGGAGTACCCTCTCACCATTGGAACAATGGTTGAAATATGACAACACAAACTACTAATCTGTGAAATTCAGCTGGTCTGGCTAAACTAATTTAGATATAAAATCTTATTCCTAACTTCTGAAATTTGTCATCACATGACTTTAAATCCTCCAATGAGAACCTAATTCTCAACTGACCTCAACTGATGTTATAATATATCAATCACACTGAGTTGACCTCAGCTAGCTATAGCAATCCCACTTTGAGTACATTCTTGTTAAAATACTTTAGACTAATGCCAAGTAAAAGATTTGGCTTATATATTATTAAACATTATTATCAAACACACCCTAAACTGTCTGGGATGAAGTCCAAATCATAGAGAGGGAACATCATTGGAAAATGAAAAAATCAAGGAAATAAAACACATTCAAGATATCAGATAAATCTATGCATCCTGGTGCTCAACTCATTGTGACTTTCACCATTCAACAAAAACAAAAGATACAAAATGGAGATGTTAAAAAAATTCAGTTTAGTGTCATTTGTACATTTTTACTACTGAAGAAAGTATCTGGTTTCTCTTTATTTATAGAGAGATATGTATTACTCTTAAAGATGTCTGGAGAATGTACTGGTTGAAATGTAAACTACAAAAAGAAGAATGAGTTCAATTGTCTGAATATTTATTTGACTGTTTATAACTCTTCTCAAAACTATAGACTATAATATCCCAATTATTAATATAGGTAAAAGATAATTTTTTAATTCAAGAAACCAGTTCAAAAAGGCTCATCAGGGGAGTTTGATCTCATACCTTTTCTAAAGGGATTAATATGAATTTAAACATTTGGTCATATTTTTCTATTTTCTGTCTATTCAGCCATTTGTTAAGAAATAAGCACTGAAAAACATCTTGCATGTGCACACACACACACACACACACACACACACACACACACACACACACACACACACAGAGTTCTTGTTATGGTCCAATCTATTGGTCTGATAGATCTATTTAAAAATTATTTGTATTTGATTGGACCTTGTGAAAAAATGTCTTAAGAAATGACTGCACAAAAAATATAAATGTGACTGTACAATGAATATGATTCCTTAACCTCTAAGTATAAAATAACCCTGGACAGGCTGACATGTCATTAAAATCGATCAATCATCTTGGTTGTTATAGTTACAATGTTTCAATCACTGTGCCTTCTTCAGGAGTCTGTTGTAGTCAGTAACCTTCTGGAAATTTTCAACTAAATCCAGTCCATGAGAGTAGGTTGTTCTTATTCCACTTTCCATGCTTAAAGAATATCTTGTATCAATTGATTCTTTAGTTCAATTCATCCTTGTGATGTCACTTGTCTGCCTCCTCCCTTAAACCTGAGTATTTGACTTTTTTCACTATTTATGTGTTCAATGGGTCAGGTAGGGTTAAGAATAATCATATATTTTGGTTCAGTGAAATAGACAGACATACAAAGTCTGAAAGGAACAGACATACAACTTATGAAAAGGGAGGCAAGCTTAATATAATAGTTATCATCTTAGGAAATGAAATCAGTGACCCAAGTTCAAAACCTGGACAAGACTGTTTGCATTTCCTTTCATGCTAATGCTCTTAGGAAAGGCATGAACTCCTCTTGTAAAATACAGCTTGGCTGACAATATGGGACAAGGTTAAAATCCCACAGTGCAGTCACAAACTGATGCACCAGAAGAGGGTGACCTGTGAACTGCATGACATTTATTTCCGCTCGATGACGATCAAACATGCCATTCCAAAGACGGCGGAAGTTGTATATTCCGTTGGCCAGTTATGGGAGGAGATTGTGTGGGCGTGGAGGCATGTCCATAGCTCCACGTGGGAGTTTGATGGTAATATAAGGCTGATGAATTAAACGGAAGACAGTGGAAAATTCCGCTGTTCACGCAAGCTTGTCATGTTGTTACCCTGTGTGCGTTTTCTCGGCCATCATCTAACTTACACCGAAGGGTCCAGGCCTCATAGACAAATGATTATAATACCTCTCCTGATTGCTCCTACTTCACACAAGCGTCTGTCAAGAAAATAAATATATATTGTTATATATATTACATGTTGTCGTTTGTTTGACCAGAGCAAAAAGTATCACTCTGTTCTACCTCTAACTATGAGTAGATAGTAGGGTAGACTGGGTTCTTTAGTTTTGTTAACACAACCAGTGAAGAAGAAGGAAAACTTTGAATTCATACCAGCAGTACTCTGCTTAAAAATTGACCTTTTGTCAAATCCTTCCTGTGGCAAAGGGGTTGGGTAAATACATACAACATAACAAGAATTAATAGACCAAGAAATACAAAATATAAAACATCCTCTAAGTATGGAAATTGGAATAAGAAATATCTACCTCCATTGAATAAAGATTTCAGTACAAAATTTCTAAAAGGTTACAATGACAAAATTTTGGATTACAACAATGAAAATGGTGTAACTTTAACAACCAAGATGAAGACACTAGTTAAAGAATTAGGGTAAGTCAAAATTTTTGCAATATTTTGGTACACACTTATTTGCATCATGTATATCATGTGACCAAATTAGTTCAAGCCATGGAAGGCATCCACTGTAGCTGATAGTATCATAGTAGTTAATGCACTAACACATTGTGCCTAGCTGCACTCTGTGTATGATTTGGAAGCTACACAGATCAATGTACAATGTAGTCTAATTCAGGAATTAATGTTTTGAGTTTAGACTGAACCATAATGCTGTGGAAGCAGCCAAAACATTCATTGTGCAAAAGATAAAGGTGCTGTTGATCACAGTACAGTAACCAGATGGTTCAAGAATTTTTACTCGAGTTACAAGAACCTCAACAATCAGGAAGGTCAGGTAAGCCTAAAACCATGGAATCCAAGACCATGCTCCAAACCATACTGGCAAATCTGGTGAGTAACACTCAGAGAATATTAAGTGAGCTTGACATCTCACAGTTCAGTGTGATTGGTCACCTTGACAAAAGCATCTGGAGCTGACAAATTATGCTTCATATTACCAAAATTTTTGTCTTATCCTAGTATGTCAGATGATTATTTTTTTTTTAATTGTTAATTCCTAATTTTTAGTTTTCTTATCAACTCTTCTTTCTTTTATCTAGAGAAATTCCTCCCAACAGAATCGAAGCAAGGTTGTCTTGGAGATCCAAAAGATGACAGCACGTCTTGTTAAAGCTTTGCAGAACAATGAGATCCAACTATTAGAAGAACTGGAAAAATTTCATCTTGAAGAAGACCACAGAATGGAGTCTTTAGAAAATGATGTCAACAACTTACTGACAACACTATCAGAGACATATCGGATATTTGACAACTCCTTCCATGGCAAGAACATACCACAATTTCTAAACTTAATCACAACAGTCAGAAAAGAGACACCGAACAATGAGAGAGAAGTTGAAAAACTCAATTTGCGCATGAATGAAAAAAAACGGACTTTCCGATTTGACATGAATGCCAAAATTCACGAGTGCCTTCAGCAGCTTGAAGGGCTGCCCTTAGGGACAGTGACTATTGCAACAGACACATTTTCCGAGGTTGGCAGCAATGGCGAGTCTATTATGACATACAGCTTACCCAAAATGGAGTCAGCAACTTCTATGGATTCAGTAGAGACAGTGGATTCAGCTACTGAAATGACAATGGTAGAAAAACCAATGTTCAAGCGAAGGAGTCTGCTGTCATGGCTCTGTCGGCGTGCTCCACCCCGTGTACAGCAGTTGGCTACCTCAGTGAGTCGAGGAGAGAAAGAATCACTTATACCAGATGGCGTTATTTTTCTTTCTTCTGGTGAGGCACTTACTATATACTGGAAAAGTAGAAACCTGAAACGGTTTGCATGATTGGAGCACTTACCTTACTCTAATACACCCAGGTATTTCTCTATCCAACCGGTGCATCCTACACTTGTGTCCTGTTACCTAATGCTTCACATGCACCTGATACAATAAAAACAAAAACACATACACACAAACACATATAGGCCTATATCTAAAATTAGGGTGTATTAAAAAGTACCTTCATATTTTAATCAGCTGAGAGTTCATAGTGAAACTCTCTAGTGCTCATGTATGTATTTTAAAGCTTATTTTTCAATGATCCTAATCATTCTGAAAGGGTTTTGAAACTTATGTAACACTCTACATATGACATCTTTCAAATGATCCCAGCCATTCTGAATGGCTTTCAAATGCTTGCTCTTGGATTCAGCACTACTGTCTTTTTTAAAGCATCATAATCAACTGATGATTGTTTACTTCTATGCTTTATATTAGGAGACAAATTACTACCCTTAAAAATTATTCAGCCATTTTAGGGCAAAAAAGTCAGATATTGTCTCCTATTCTTCTTCTTATAACACTTATTACTTAAATAATGTACATATATACAGAAACAGATCCACACATACTCATACACATATTGGCATGTATTTATAATTTTCCATGAGAGAAGTTTTATAAAATTGATTTATTTTTAGAAAAAAATTGCACACATGTACACAAACAAATATGTAGAGAAATAGTATTAATAATCAAATAATGAGAAATAACTCTCCTAAGAAGGATGTTTGAAACTTTTTATTTTTCAATCTTTGGCCTGTAACTGTACTTGTGTGTAATTACTATATTTGACAACATCAGTGATCTGAAGAGAGAAAACATTCTTTCTACTAAATGGAATTATTTTTCTTTCTTCTGGTGAGGCACTTCCTATGTCCTGAGAAAGCAGAACCCTGAAATAATTAATTCATAAAATCCTTCCCCTTGGTTCCTTCAAATGTTTCAAAAAACATTTCCCAGTTGAAGTATCTGATCAATTATTATTTATCCAATACATCATAGATTATTAGTACTTGTATCTAAGCTAATTCTTTGAAGATGTAAAATTAAATAGGAATAAGTTCCAAGGTCTATCAAATATGATAAAATCAAAGTTTCATAAAAGTAATTATGAAAATATTTTTTTCCAATATGAAGACAAAGTGAAAAGTAAGACTGATAATTGATCAAAAAATGTTTTTAAAGTAAAGTTTCTCTTTTGTTAAAAAGTATTTCAGTTAACTGCTTCTCAATATCTTTTGGGTTTTATGCATGTATTGGTGTGGCATCTGTATTGGACAGTACTCAATCATGATGATCATATTTCAGAAGCACTTTATAAGAAAGAAATTTCAACATGTTTGAAAATACAGTCCCTTGCAAAAGTTTGGAAATCCCTGGTAATTTTATGGGATTAAGGGGGTTTAAGTTGGATGTTGTGTAGGTGTGTGTGCATGTTCACATATAAAATAATTATAAAATGAAAAATCAACAAACCTTGTATTTTTTTATGGAACGTTTATTCCTTTTTTTTATAAATTTTAAGGGAAACAAAGTTCTTACTGTTTCTTTCGTAAGTCTATCATCTCTTTCTGTTTAGGCATAGGACCAGAAGGAAGTAGATGATGATAATAATGATGATGATGATTAAAATAGTAGTAATGGTCAAGCTCAAATCAGCTTTGCACTGAGTTGGAAAAGTCCAATAGCAAAAGTTGTACTTACTTCCAGAGTCCCTCAAAGGAAGTTCTCAAAAAACATATCCAAGCACCATGTAATTGGAAAGTGAAGAGAGGATTATTCTCTCCTTTGCAGAAGTGAGATCATATAAATGAACAGATCACCGAACATCTCTTCCAGTTCTTTTATTTTTAGCATCATGGGAAAAATATATTTATTTTGTTTTCATTTAATTCTCTATTACTATTATATCTATTTATTTTATTTTATCTTATTTTTCCCACAATATTATTAAAATTCTTAACAATTTTTATTGTGTTCAATTGAATTTACAAAAGTATTACTTTTTCCCTATTCTCTTCATTGGCGAGTTCCACTGCAGTTTATAAATCTATGAATTAAGCAGCTTATTCAGTCTTTCAATCTTGTCAACCGGTAATATTTTATTCAGAATATGAAATTCCAAACACCACCTTGATGCTTAAAGAGGATAATTTATTGAATTAAAATGCACTAGCAAGACTCATCATGAAATAAACAGTTGAAGAAATCAAAATCTGCTGTTTTAAAGATCTATATGTATTTACTCCCCCCACTACACACACACTATGATCAGGATGTGACACTAGGTCAATTATTAAGCTGAGGAAAGCTGGTTTGAATTCAGAGTTTTCTTTCTTCTAGACTGGTTATGTTACCAAACCTAAAGAACTTATTTTGCTCAACTATTTACCCATAGCTGGAGGGAGAATGGATGGATTCATACCTTTCTCAAGTGTATTAGCACAGAGTGAAAAGCAAACAGCCTCATTCAGGATTTGAACTTAGATTGTTGATTCCTTTTATTATGTTGATTGCCATTATGCTTAGCATGCCTACAAAAGATCTGTAGCCCTCATGTCATGATTTGGGGATGATTCTTTTGTAGTGAAAGATTGTATTTTCTGCCACTAAAACTATGACTGTGAATTCAGAGACTTAACTGTCATGGAGTTACATTTACTAGTTTTCATGCAGATAAGAAACAGTACTATTTTTTTATGCTGAACATTTGCTTAATGCCATACCACTACTTCTTTAAAAAGTCAAATCAAGATCATAGTACTGAACTCTTGAAATGGCTGCCCAAGTCACCTGACCTCAAGTCTGTGAAATATTATGTAAATAAAAGATTTTTACCAATGAAATCATCACTATAAATCATCTGAAAGAAGTAATAAAGACAAAATGAACACAAGATATCAATAGTTATCTGTGGTTAAACTAAACTGCATCAATGCCTTCCAGAGACAAAATAGTGATCAAAAACAAATACATTACTTGTTTCAAGTTAGGTTTATACATATTTCTTATCAAGTAAGTTTTTGTACATGATAAAGTAACATTTTTGAATAGAAAACTCTATGATTTTTGTGGGTTTCCAAACTTTTGCAATGTACAGATAATCACCTAAAAATAATGAAGAAATATTTAAAAAAAATTTTTTTTATTACAGTATCCATTGTATCTTTAAAAATCATAGAAATATTTCCATAGCATAAAAAACAGTATTGTAAATATTTTGGATTTTGATGCTATTAAATTTATGCCTGTGCAAGTATTTCACCTTCACTTTCAGACATCAAAAATAGCTTCATCAAAGCCAAAAGTACTTAAAGTGGCTTCTGCAATATGATATCAATTTTTTGTTTTCCTAATGCTTGGGTGAAAATTGTGTATGTGCACTTTTTATGTATTGTTTTGTCTTTATACTTTGATTTAATTGGGCTAGTGTCCTCATCTTGGTTTTTATTACCACAATATTTAGGCCTTTGTACTATTTTAGGTGTCCATTATAGTGAGAAACATTCTTGTAATTTCAAACTGAATCCCTTGAGATTATTGATCTATGCCTGGATCTCAGCACAGCTTTTCATAAGGTCTCCTTTTTTCATCCCACTGGAGTTGTCCAGGAGAAGAGTAAGGTGCTATACAACTTGCATCAGCATCTCTGCAGGAGTCACCAAAACAAGGGTGAACACAATGTCAGGCTGCTTTAGAGACTCCAGCTCCTACTAATGAATTCAGTTACTCTTCTCCTAGGCTAGTCACCTTAGCAACCTACTCTGCCCTACTATTTTACTCATGGCTGAGTGGAGAAGAGATGGATGTATACCTTTTCCCAAGGGCATTAGTTTGAAAGGAAATGCAAGCATTCTCATCAGTGCCTAAGCTATATGAAATTTAAGGCTTTTTCTGAAAAAATTATTTTTATATTTTATTTTAATGTTACTGATTAAGAAAAAATTATATATCTGGGAAAATGGAAACATATCTAACAGTATAAAAATTATATCTAATTTTGTTTTTTACGGGAAACTGAAAAAATGAAAAATAAAAAATCAAATTAGATATAATTCAGAAGATACATCATCATGTATTAATTGTCCTGATGATTGCTTAATATAAAAACCTTTACGTTTAGCAAATAATTCATCTATAAAATCATCCTCTGAATACCTTTTTTTTCATATTTGTACATTTACACATTCACACACATATATATATATATAGTTTTTAATAATTCAATGTTAACAAATAAAAACCAATGGTAAAACAAAAATATATTAAAAGAAGTAAGGCCTGAGGATGTGTGGCCCTTAGCTATAGTTTATTTAGCTTAAGGTAAGTCCAGCACTGAGCCTTGTCCAGATTTTGAACCAAGTCCATTTTATTTGATAATAATCATTATGCTATTCTTGCTTTCATTAACAGAAATAACAAGAAATAAAATAATGTACAGCCAGATAAAATTTCAATTAGATGTCATGCTCGTTAGTGAAAAATTGTCTTCCATTTTTTTAAATCTATGCATGAAACATTCCTTTGCACTCAGTTATAATATAGTTTTTTTTGTTTTTCATGAAATAAACTTGAATATCTATAAACATATATTTCGCTTTAAATCAATCTCTCTCTTTCTTTCTTTCTCTCTCTCTCTCTCTCTATATATATATATATATATATATATAAGCTATCTTTTGGCAGCAATTTTTCTTGTTAAAGACCACAGATGAAGTTTGTTTAAATATTTTGTTTTTACTTATTTCCTCCAGTCTTTGCACAAGTCAGGCTTATATAGAAATGGCCCAATATTTTTTCCCCATGCAAATTCAACCATCATTGGACATTTTCGAAGGTGAAATTGAGATGTTATTGTTTTTGAATTTCAATAAACTTTGATGTATTAGTGTGTGTGTGTATATATATATATATATATATATATACAGACAACAGATTCAAATTGATATTTCGTCTTTATTTCATGAAAGACTTCTCCAGAATACAGACAAAATATTAATTTGAATCTGTTGTTTGTGCTTTGGTTTATCCACTTTTCCAATTTGTTTTTTCACATCTTGTCGGATTTTTCTTATCTACTATTTCTTCATATGTATACTTATATATGTATATATATATATGTATAGGAATATCAAATAAATAAGGACTGTGAATATCCAAAGAATGAGTGTTCAATGCATGACTATTTAATACAAAATAAACCTGCAGAGTAAAATATATATTTTTGTTTAAAAAACAAGAAATTTAGAAATAGTATTCCATTTCCATAAGAGATCTATTTCGTTTATTTAAGCTCATCTTATATATATATATATATATATATATATATATATATATATAAGATATTCAATCCAGTAAATCTGGCGTAGAGAATAATTCCAATTAGAACCAATAGAATATTCAAAAATAAAATATTAAATCTAAATAATCCTGGTTAAGAGCTCTATGTAAATAAAATATATAGAGCAAATAATTTTCTCTTAAAAAAAACCAATAATTGGTCACATTAAGATAATAGATTTATTTCCATTCTGTTAAAAGCATTGATATAAATCAATAAAAACTAATAGGACTTTTTCAGATCAAACAAGAAATGAATTAATCCATTTCTTATATATATATATATAAAATAGGCTGAGTACAAATTTTTGCAATATTTTGGTAATATGGTACAATTAAGCAGCTCCAAATGTTTTTGCTGAGGTCATGAAGGTGACAGATCACACTGGACTGTGATATGCTCACCTGATACTCTCCAAGTTCTACTTACTAGATTTGCCTCTATGGCTTAGATTATAGCCTCAGAATCTATGCTTTCAGGCCTACCTAATCTTACATGATCATCAAGGTTCTTGCAACCAAAACAAAATTTCTTGAACCATCTGGTTACTATACTGTGATCAACTATGCCTTCACCTTTTGCACAATAATTTTTTTTGATTGCTTTCATGGCCCAATTCAAACTCATATGCAAAAATTCCCAAATTAGACTATATTGCTCATTGATCTGTGTGGCTTTCAAATCACACACAGAGGGAAGCAATGCACAGTGTCAGCACATCAGCTACTATGATACTACCAACTGCAGTGGATACCTTCCATGGCTTAAACTACTCTGATCATGTGATATACATGCCTCAAACTAGCATGTACCAAAATATTGCAAAACTTTTGACTCACCCTAGTATATATATATATATATATATATATATACTCGTACTCACTAATAAATACAGTCTTAGCAATTTTTTATGAAATGTTAATTTTCTTCTTAACAAAAAATACCAGGATTTTGTTATTTCTATTCAAAAATTATTACATCAAAACAGAAATTATTATATAAATTGCTTATCAACAAACTTCATCAACATTGAAACTGTAACCAAAAGTATTAATATGCATTGAAAGAATACATGCAGAATTTTCATACATATTAGTTGATATACAAGGTTCCTTCAATAACTTTCCAGGCTTTTTTTGTATGGGCACTTTTATTGATAGTACACATATGAAACTCTAGTCTCCTTCGAAGTAATCTCCTCCGGCTGCAACGCACTTGTACCATTCCAACAACTTCTGGAAGGCCTTATGTAAGTCCTCTTGTGTGAGCGTGTCAATGACCTTCATCACAGCCTCTTTCATCTCCTCAATTGTCTCATAATGACAGCCTCCAAGTTATTCCTTGAGCTTAGAGAATAACTAAAAGTCACAGGAGAGCAAGTCTGGACGAAAGGGAGGGTGAGGAACTGTCTTGATGCCCGTCTTGGTCAAATAGTCTCACTCGTATTTGTAGTTTGAATGGTTTTCAGTTGGTTATGTTTTTTTTTTATATAGGTCGGTCCTTTCTTTTTTTAGAGTGTGTTTCTCTTAGCCTACTTTACCCCTCATTTACTTTGATGAATTCAAGTCTTATTGAATACCCATAAACAAGGCCTTGTGCCATACATGTTCTCTGATGAAAGTATCAAGCTGGAAACATACACATATGTAAGAACAAAATAAATAAATAAATCCTAAAAAAAATACAAATCTCTTCATGGACTTACTCATTTTAATATATATATATATTTATATATATATATATATAGTAGTATCATAATAACATATCTATTTAAATATTTTATGTATAATATACTATATATATGGGTAAGGTTTGGAATGAAATCTGACAGTATGAGAAACAAGGAAGCAGTATGGAAAACAGATTGACATGTTTCAAAATAAGGATCAGACTGACATATTTCACTGTAGGATTTACAATCCCTATGGTTGAATATGTCAATCTGATTTTCCATACTGCCTTTCTTTTTTCTCACACATAAACATGTATATATATATATATATATATATATATATATATACATTGAGAGAGAAATGTTTGAATGTTTATTTCTTTTGAATCAAATTTAATGTTCAACTTTTTTTATATCAATATCATCATAATGCTGATGATGATTTAAACAGAATGGTAAGTATTACCACAATTAAAATGTATAAAGACTTTTCATCTTTTTGTACTGTATAATGCACTATATTTTGTAAATTCAAGTATATATTTTATGAATAAGCAGAGCAGGTTCAGTTCTTGCCAATGGTTATTTTTTCTCCAAATTTTCACTATTCAATGCATACATATACAAGTCAGATTATATGTATGCACACACCACATCCACCCATACATAGATTCATGCATCAGTCCATAACCTAGTGAGAAAAAAACATTTATTTTATACAACAAATATTTATTTTTCAATATAATCAATTTCATTGATGTGCTTAAGCCATCACTTCTCTATTGTCCACATAAGATATTATATAGTAAAAATTTCTGATCTAATATCAGCTAATAACTGTGCATGGCTACAGACTTAATGGTCTATCCTCAAAAACACTTTCCAAGTTTTATATTTACAGTTATAAAGGCATGAAACTATTAAACATATAATAATGTATAAAGAAATAAATGTTGGCACTCCTAAAGTAAACTCAGCCACTAAAAAAAGAATAAACTTATGAAAAACAACCTTTCTCCTAATTAGTTTATCATTATTCATACGATATCTATTAAGTTGCTACACATGACACATATATATATATATATATCCTTATATCATCCAACGCCAAGTCAGCCGACAGTGGGGACAATTTTATTTTCAGATTTTCTATCTACAATATCCATGTAATTCAAAATCCAAAAGAGAGCTCAATGTAAAATAATGATAAAATAAATAATTCTATATAAAAGGAAAACTTTTAAAATTACTCATATTTTTTTGTAATAATATTTATTTCAGCAGACCTTTGTCTGAAGATACAGATCTAATATTTTTCAAAATATCGGTCTGCCAAAATAAAAATTATTACAAAAATCATGATTGATTTTTTAAGGTTTTTCTTTTATATGATATATATATGCATGTGTATGTATGTATATATATATATGCATGTATATAACTGCATGCATATGCATATGTATATGTGTGTGTGTATATATATATATATTTATATATGTGTGTGTGTATATATATATATATATATATGCATATACATATGTATGTAGATGTATTTATATCCTCATCATCAGGTTGTGCCACTAGCACGGATTTGCCTGACTCTCCCTTGCCATTTGGCTCTACTGTCCATCACACTTGGCTGGTTCTCTAGACTGCATCCTGTGTCCATACAGAGCTGTTGTAGATAAGTTCTAGCTGGTCGTCCAAGACCTGCTTGTCTGTGTTATGTGGTCTACAGGAGAACATCACTTATGAGTTTACCCTTACTCCTCCATCATAGTCCCATATGTCATATTTGATATGGATGGTTTTAGAGATGAGAGGTAGGAAATAGTCTGTAGAGCCTGAGTCGGAAACCAAAGAGTAGATACCTGGACTTTAACTGTTAAATCTTAAGGAATGTATTGTTGGGGAGAGAGGAAAAAAAGGGAAGGAAGGAGAAAAAAGAAGGGAATGAAAATGAGGGAAAAAAAAGAAACTTTTTTTAACCCAGAAGTTAAACCTCAGAAACCATGGGAAGCAGCATGGTGGATGGGAAGCATGGTGGATGAACCCAGCATCAAGTCTACAGTGCACTTCACCTAATGCTGGGCAGTCGAACACCACAGGTCAACAGTCAGGATCAAATAGTTCTGTCAGGAAACTACTGCTACTCATTTTTAAGGATGGCATCTATTGATGAGGTAAAAATATTGCCATCAAAAAATTACCTTGACTTACTATATATATGTATCCATATATGTCTATATATATATATATATATACATTGTATGTATGTATGTATGTGTTTGGTTTCTTTGTTTAATGGCATATCAACTTTCATGGGATTTTTAATGCTAAAGCCATCTTTATAGAATAGCAATGATACTGTTTAACCCATAGCTGTGTGGGGGAGTGGGTTCATACATTTAGTATGAAAAAGTAAATGTCATATAGTGACTGGAGTTCAAACTTGGTTACTTTCAGGCAGCAGTTGAGCACTCTAGCCATTACACCTCAGGAACTCTGACAGTGAGGCCCCAGTAACGCTGGAGCTTTGGGGGATGCGGAGTACCCCTTTATTGCAATCACTCCCTGGTCCACTCTGGCCTAGAGTGGTAGTGCCTGATAGGGTCCTATCTTTGGGTCAAATAGAATTAAACAGTGTACTTATACTAAACTGAATTGCTTGAAATAGAACTGTTTTGACATTTAAATGGTGTACTTATGTTAAACTGAATTGTTTAAAATAGAACTGTTTTGACATTTAAATTGTGCACTTATGTTAAATTGAATTGGTCGAAATAAAACTGTTTATATGTATACAAATAGATTTGGCATTAAATAACCTACAATGGTTGATATGCCATAAAACCAAACCAAACCAAACCGAACCTTTATATATATGTATATATATGTGTGTGTATATACATATGCGCATATATATGTATGTATATGTATATATGTGTGTATATATGTATGTGTTGTATTGTCAAGGTGAATGATACACTGAGAAGAATGAGTGCTTAATATATTTATTCAGTGCCAGTATCCAGTGCTAATAGATACATATAAAAAACACAGTACAAAAAGTTACAAACAATTAACAAGACAACTTACACAAAATAGTGGAGGGTCAAAATGCTGTAGAGTCAAAGTAAGATCAGTCCGAATATTACTCAGCTTAATATCAACTTATTAATCAACTGTGAAGTCCTTAACCATAGGTTATTTTAAGGCTATGAGCCAGTCCTTCTGATAGAGTACTGAAGGGATGTTAGCTACTCTACAACAGTATATATATACATATATATATATAGGCAGCATTTCTTCGTTAATGCAAATTTCATTAAACATAATAGACATTTTATGTCTACATATTTTCTTTTGGATCTGTTCGAATTCCCGTATTACTTTTATCGTATTCTGGGGGAATTGATTTATGTATTGTCTAGATTTATGTATGACTAGATTAATAAGTTTAAAACCTCGAATCTAGTCATTAGAAATAATTCCTCTCCCTCAATTGGAGTTTTGCAAAAAACCAACATTATATATAAATTTAAATGTCCTTTCGGAGATTGTATCTCTGATAATAATAATATATATGTTGGTTTAACCTCAACTACCCTGTCGAGGAGACTTACAATGCACCTTTCAGACACAAGTTCAATAGCTCAGCATTTAAAAAAACATTCATGCCCAACAACACAACTACGGAAAATTCTCACCAACAACACAACAATATTAGAACATCAAAATAATAAACAAAAACTTCAGATTCTCGAAGCATTACATATTAGAAACCTGCAGCCGACACTTAATAGAATTAATTATCAAACCAGTGCTAATGTACTTAAATGTCTTTAGCTACTGGCACTAAATATAGAATTACATTCAAAAACAAATGCCATAACCTTTAACGGCAAAGATGCCCTTACACAGTAGTAATATGCTAAAACAAAAGTTACATCACTTTTGTAATAGATCCTCCCCTGATGATGGCCCAAAGTCAGGCAGAAAGTACTAGGGATACATACAACTATGGACAATACATAAATCAATTCCCCCCGAATACGATAAAAGTAATACGGGAATTCGAACGGATCCAAAAGAAAATATGTAGAAATAAATTGTCTATTATGTTTAATGAAATTTGCATATATATATATATATATATATATATATACTAGGGTGAGTCAAGTGTTTTGGTAACATAAGGCAAAATTTAGCAGCTCTAGATGCTTTTGCTGAGGTCATGAAGGTGATGAACCATACTGAACTGTGAGATGCCAAGCTCACCTGATACATTCAGAGTGCTACTTGCTAGATTTGTCTCTATGGCTATAAGCATAGACTTAGAATCCATGCTTTTAAGCCTATCTGCTCTTGCTTGATTGTCAAAGTTCTTGTATCCCAAGCAACATTTCTTCAACCATCTGGTCACTGTACTGTGATCAACTGTACCCTCACCTTTTGCCCAATAAATATTTCTGGTTGTGTTTGCTGCATTATAGCCTAGTTCAAACTCATAAAGCATAAGTTTTGATTTAGACTACATTGCAAGTTTATCTGTGCAGCTTTCAAATTACACACAGAGTGAAGCAATGGACAGCGTGCCAACCCACTACCTACTGCAATACTACCAAACATAACAGGCTTGAGCTGCCTTGATCATGTGATATACACACTGCAAACATCCATATACTAAAATACGGCAAAACTTTTACTCATCCTAATAGATATATATTCACATGTAAATATATATCTGTATATATATATATATATACATTCACATGTGTGAGGATGGGATCACCATAATGCAGAAAAAACAGCACATCAAAGCAATATTTTTATTAGAGCAATATACTTAAAATACTTTGAGAATAAAGCAATCTCTATTACAATTTGTCACTGAATACTAATTTTGTATGGTCTACTGAACAGTATTTTTTAATATTTCAAATTTTCAATATAGTTGAGATATCTATGAAACACTTTTTAGAACCTTTCCCTCCTTTCTAAATAGAAGTATCAATATAATTATGGATATCTATTGCAATGGGAATCCAAAAGGTTCAATGTAGTTTAGTTACCTGTTTTATTTAATCCACCATGTTGTCTTCTTTAAATCTAAACCTTTTTTTTAATAAATGGGTGTCTGCATGAATTGTATCACTAAGGCATCTGTGTGTTTCTTTGCTTAAGTAAATAAAATCATAATCAAAATTGTAATATGAAGAGAACTAAAATGCCAAATTTGCAATATAAGGGGATAATATTTTAAGAGGCTTTAGTGGGTAATTTTAAATAGTAGGTTCTACAGTTTTCTAGTTCAGATACTGATTCAAAAAGATAATATAGACAACAAAGTTTTAGGAACAAAGAAAGAAAAGATTGAAAAGGTGAATGTGAATGTCTAGGAAACAAAGTTCTTTGAATTTAAGTTGTTTTGTGGTTTCATTGAAATGTAAATTGAATTTTCAGTTTTCATTTTATTTAGTTGAGTTTTCTATAAAGTTGTCTTTTAGTAGAATTTTCGGGTTGAATTTTCAGCTTTTGTTTAATTTAGCTGAGTTTCTGTAAATTTGTCTTTTGGTAGAAATCTCAGGTTGAATTTTCAGCTTTCATTTAATTTAGTTCTGTTAAGTTGTTTTTTAAGGTGACTTTTAGCTGAATTTCTTTGCCAATTTGGGTACTTTTTTATAGTTAAAGGAGCAAGTGACCAAACCAATTCGCCTGAGTTTGCACTGAGCATTAGTAGTAGCTGCCTACAAATGATGGGAGACAGCTTTTGATGCCTTATTGTCTATACTCACTTTTCCCTTCTCCACTCTGGCCAAAATTAAGAGCCACACAGGGTTGCTTTTGTTCTATAGTTAGAAATAAATTTTTATATAAGCCTTAATATCCACCCTAGTAAATATCCACTTTCTAAAAGCTGATTCACCCATAAGATAACTGTCAATCATTCCTAGAAATGATTGTATATGAGTAAGGGTTTTGAGTGAGTGGCACGTGATTTTTAATCATTCTATCACATTTGGTATTAAGAGTATTGGTGTCAATTAAAACAAAGGAAAGTTGATTGTTATATAAACCTCGATGCTTACTTAGTCCATATTACAAAGTTTGATGTCAGAATGCTCAACTCTAATAAATCACTCAACTATATAAGTGCATATGTATTTTATACAGTTTTTTTGGGTGATGACTTTTAAAATAGAGGTATTGTTGGGTGTCTGTGGGTTTGTGGTAAATATCTGTGATAATTTGGCTATTTTGATTTTTAATGAGGAAATCAAAAATAGAAATTCTTTTAATTTGTGTTCTATGGTGAATTTCATTTCAGGGTGTAAGTTTTGGAGTAAGTTATGTAAATTGTTAATGTTGTCCCATGAGTATTTCTAAAACATGAAACAGTCATCCAGGTATCTTTTTAATGATCTAATGTATTCTGTTTTTTTACTGTTGTTGTATTTTTTCCTTTGATTTCATAAAGATTTTCCTCTAAGTATGCTAAAGTTAAGGTGGTATACGTTGGTGCTGTTTTAGTTCCCATAGTTGTTCCTAGGGTTTCAATTTAATTTTTATTACTAAATTGGAAAGAGTTATTGTTTAGGGCTAGTTCTATACCATCTGTTTTTGTTAAATCTTGGGGGTTATGTTTCTGAATAATTTTCTATCCAAAATGAGATGGCCTATTCATGGGGGAAATTACTATATTGCTTTGTAATATCAAATGTAACCATGAAAGTATTGGGATCAGTTTTTTGTGGTGATTCCCCCCAAAACCTGTATGAAATCCATCCCTTACACCTTAACCTGAAAGATCAGCATCATAGTCAGTGACAAAAACCTTCAACAAACTTGTCTAGAAAAATTATGTGTAACCCTCCACCAAAGGAGTATCCCACAAAAAAATTAAATAAAACCTATCTATGAATATACTTACATGTGTTCACACACTAATATACACACATGCATATATACAAAGTGGAGATCAGAGGTTTTCACAGGCAATTAACTTCAATGGGACATTCTCAGATACAAACCCTTAAATTAAAAAAAGATTGCATCCTATAAAAACATTCTTTACTCTAAAAACTGCAACTAAAACTTAACCATTTGAAATCTCTTGAAAAAACATAAAGTCTGAAACGTGTAGAGTACAAGTATACAAGTGTTGGCAAACTGCAGCCCGAGGGTCACATGCCACCCACTGCACTGTTCTGTGCAGCCCACAGGAGCCTCTAAAAAAATTTTGAAAATGAAAAATAAACACTTTCACTTGAATTGAGACTAAATTCTTTTGATTTTAAAAGATGTGGCCCTTTGATAATTGTTAACCTAGTGATGCAGCCCTCCCACCCAAAAAATTGCTCACCCCCTGAAATAATGAAAAACTATATAATGAAAAATCGAATTTGAAATCATTTGCAGACTTATTCATTTAATATATATATATATATTTTTTTTTTTTTTTTTTTTATATAAAAACAACAATCAGTCACATTATGATAATAAATTTATTTCCATCCTGTTAAAAGCATTCATATAAATCAATGCTCTAAAATAATTAACTGGACTTCTTCAGATCCAACAACAAAATAAAAAAAATTCACAACCAGACACCCCCCCCCTAAAAAACGCCCTATTTCTCCTATGTATTAAAGCTAGCCTAAACCTTCAAGTAACAATAAGTACACAAAAATTATAGAACTTGGGTGATTATAATTTACATTAATTTAGGAGGGATATTGGTTTATTTTAAGAGTTGTCTGAGAGGTTAAGTGTAACATCTAGAAAATTAGCTGTTCTAATATTAGAAGAAATTTTGATTTTAAATCCTAAGAATTTAAAAGCTCTAATAATCTTTTTCTGTATACTAGAACACTTTGGACTGTCACTATTGGGAATGTATATATTTTTTAGAGCATTGATTTATATCAATGCTTTTAACGGGATGGAAATAAATTTATTATCTTATGTGACCAATTATTGGGTTTTTTCGGGAAAAAATTATTTGCTCGGTGGATTTTATTTACATTGAGCTCTTTGCCAGGATTATTTAAATTTGATATCCTATTTTTGAATATTTTATTTGTCCTGATTGTAATTATTCCCTATTCCAGATTTAATGGATTAAACAGTATCTTATATATATATATGTGTGTGTGTGTGTGCTCATTGTGTAATGGCTATCATCATAGAAATTGAACATGTTGATCCAAATTCAAATCCTGGAAAAGGAAATGTGTTTAAGCATCAAACAAACAAAAGTTGTGTCTACAGATACGATTAAGATTTGAGATCATTTGAACAAGAATTCACCAAATTTAAAATTATGAAATGATATCAATTTTTCTGAAGCAACCTGTACAATGAAAGAAAATTAAAAGAATTTATAATGAAATAATTCCTTTAAACCTGTAATGTAACTTGAAAATGATAATAACCATGAAAATCAAAGTACCACTGTAGTTGTTAAAATAAATACTTTTTCATCATAAGGATAGAAATTTATAGATGTTTTTATATATTCATCACAGAAGAAGGAGATTATCCTAAAAAGTAGATATTTGTTATCTTCTTTGTACAGAGATTTGTTTTTTCTTGCTGTTTTATCTCTTTCCTGGCTGCTCTGTCTTTTGCTGGGACAAATACCAAAAAAACTTTCCTTTGTGCACAATCTTGTACAAACAACTATGAGCTAACCCTGGGACATTAATGGAATTTATCGATGCATAAGTCTTTGCTCTTCAGGGCTAACTAATTCAAAGGTTAAACCTAATTTCTAACTTCTAGAATTTGTAGTCTCATGATTAACTCCAGTATAAGCCAAGCTTTCAGCTGACCTTGGGAGTGTCACAGCATATCATTCAAACTGAGTTGACCTCAGTTAGCTATAGTAATCCCACTTTTGAGTACAATGATTTAAATCTTTCAAAAATACACTACATGCCAAATAAAAGAATTTGACAATGTATTATCTAAAAGTATGAAATACATGTTTTTTTTTCATCATGCAGCTATGGACTTACTGACATACCTAAATGAACTGTTATTTCTGATGCTTGGAAGTGCAATATTGGAATTTAAATTTTAATGTTTCTTTTCAGCAGTTATTTTCAGAACAGACTGAATGAAAAACTTAAAATATTTCATTGTCATTAAATTTACACATAAATACTAAACAATAGTATTACAGTCCTAAGCAGAATCATATGATTTTGCAACAAAAATATAAAATATTTAAGAAAAACCCAAAAGAATAAAAAAAACAATAATCTTATCTGACATTAATTTTTATAGGACACTGTTTAAACTTGTTATTTGCTTCGAAATACTTTCAATGGTACCAACATACAAAACAGTTTGGAAGCAAGTAAGGCATAAAAATGTATGTTCTTTTCCACAGATGATGGTAACATTACTTGGCCTGTAAAGCCTTCAGAATCTCAAACAGAAGAGGGTACAATTTACAATTTTGTTTGGGATGGCTCAGGTGTCAGGTTACTTCAAACAAATGGTTTCAAAAAAGGTTCCAAAGTCTGAAAAACATTAATTAACCCTTTGCTTGCATGTTTGTTTTTTTTTTTACATTTAGTCAACTTCACTTCTGATATTAGCTTTAACTAAATGAATCATCATTTACAAAATGAGCACTGCATTTTTCATGTCCAAGGTGCTATTTAAAAAAATTTTAAACATTTACTTTCTTCAGGTTGAAGGTTACTTTTTTAAAATTTGATTTAATTCATTTGTTTATACTGTTTTTTTTGTTTAGAAAAAGTCTTTTTAAGCCCTGTCAGTGGGGCTTAGAATATGCTGACTATATCCCATATACAGGGTTATGACACTCCTCCTCCATTGGGATGTTCTGAATATGACTTTAAACTGCATCTTATAGAGAGACTTCAGTTCTGGAGATTTGGGGAGTGTGGAGTACCACTTATTCACCATTATTCTCTGGTCCACTGACCCGGAGTTGTTGTACCCATTAAGGTCCCATCTATGGGACAAATAGATCTGTTTAAAAATCATTTGTATTTGATAGGACTGTGTGCAAAAAAAACAAACTTAGAAATAACTATATAAAAAATGTAAATATGAATATACAATGATCATAATTTCCTAAACTTCTGACATAAACCCTGCATGGTTGACATGCTGTTAAAATCAGTCAATCAAAAATCTTTTCAAAACTTTGCCAATCAAAATTGAGGTGTTTTCTTAACAGAGAAATATGGTAATTGACACAAACAAGTATTTTAATTAATTTTATAAAAATAATTAGGTTAATTATTTGGTATTTCTGGAAATAACTTTATAAGCTGTAACAATTTTTTTTTTATCTTTTTAAGTTCAAATTTCTTATATTTACTAAGCTTAGGCCAGTAGTGCACCCTGTGAGAAATAAACTCACTTGTAATGATCTGCTAGCCTAGCTTGTTAACTATTAACTTCTGCAAGGCACTCTTCAAATAGTAAGCTTAGCTTAGTTGTAATACAAAGCCAGAATTATGGGACTCCCAGTGAGAAACAAAATCATAATGATCTGCTGCCTAGCTCATGAATCATTACACTACATGAGATCATTTAAAAAAAATCCTAAACATAGCTTAAATTTGGCTACAAGGTGAGGTGCACATTGTGCAATGGTTATAATCATAGGAAGTTAACACACCTACCAGAGTTCAGATCTTGGATGAGGTTGTTCACATTTCACATAGCACTAATACATGAAGGAAAGGTATAAATCCAACTATTCTCCCTCCAGCTATGGTTAAATAGTAGGGCAGACTTTCCTCTTTAACCTTGGCATGGCAACTGGTCTTGGAGAAAGAAAACTCTGAATTCAAACCTGTTGTTGACCTGGATAGGGATGGATTCTGCTAGGCTATTCCTGCTCGATAAACACTACATGAGTAAAAAAACCCATGACCAAACCAGGTTACAGGACCTATGAGACCATGTTACTCAAACATCCCTTACAGTTTCTTTGTTCATTCTCTTACCCCTTTCACTTGGTCAGTAGTGAACCTATGACCCAATCAGATTATAGGATAAGTCTCTTTTATGGGGTACCTAGTGAGAATTAAAATTACTACTCAGTAGTAAATGATATACCAGACTAGTTTGCTAACCATTGCATCCTAAAAAAAACTAAGCACAGCCTAAGTTTGGTACCAGGTTAAAACACCTAGAGAGGATTGAACTTTCAAATTGATAGTAATTATTCTTGGAGACTAGCTTACTAACAATTACTCCTCAAGAAGCATCTTGATTTCAAATTTGTTATAGTTATCTAAAGATATCTGCCTGTGTGAAATTTGCGATTAGGTTTTCCAGAAATAAATGCTATTTTGGAACTGCAAGAGATAAAAAAGTAAAACCAATTATTTTAAAGCACTATTTGAATCAAAATATGCACTATTGACCTTCTTCTGCCAATGTGTAATAATGCTGTTTATACCTCTGATCACTAAATTAGAATGTCCATGGTCAGTAAAATCCCTGAAGACTTCTGCTGCAGCTGTCTGGTTATGAAAGAGCTCCTTGTTCAAAAAGTTTCCAAAGTGCTTGAAGACTTGAAGACCTGATAATCCAAAAGGAAAAGATCTGGAAAATAGGGTGGATTGGGTGAAATGTTGATTCGCAATTCACTCAATTTGCAAAGGTAGATATTTCATGTAGTTTTTGTTCAAATTTGAAGCCTTAGAGAAGGGTCATATTAAAGTCCTTCTCCTCTGTATTTTGTAGCAAAGTTTTTTCTTTCTTTTTTTTTATTTTTAAAGTAATATTTTTTATTTAGCACACTTTTTTAATGTTGGAAGAAGAAATATTTATTGTTCAGCAAATTATTTATTGTTTAGCTAACTTTTTAAAAAAGAATTATCTATATTTTATTTAGTAAATATTTTTAATTATGAAAAAAGTAAATATTATTTTACAAACTTTTTTTAAAGACTTATTTTTTATTTTATTTAACTTTTTTTTAATAGTGAAAAAAATTAGTAATATTCATTGTTTAGCAAATGTTTTTTTAAAGAACTACTTATATATATTTAGATGATTATTTTTTAAATAATTTTGAAAAAAGTATTTATAGTTAATCAAAAAAATTAAATTAGGGAAATATGAAATATTCACTGTTTAGCAAATGTTTTTTAAAGAATTATTTTTATTTTATTGAGCAAACTTTTTTATTGTTAAAGAAATAGATATCTATTGTTTAGGAAACATTTTTTTAAAAGTAGTGTTGTTTTTTTGGGGGGAGGTTATGCAGTAAATAAAATAAGTAAAGAGTTATTTTTAAGAAAGGCATAATTTTTTATTTACAATCCTGGAATTGAAAAAATTGAAAATGTGCTGCACTGATGAATAACTAGTGAAATTCTCTAAAATAGCTATTTACCTTACAGAACTTGTTCCTATGGCCAATCTGGCAGAATAGGGATAGTGTTCAAGAGCCTAGGACATCACATTTTTTAACTGGAATAAGTATAAAAAGAATTATGCTGAGGATTACATAAAAAATTGTTTTGAAAGAACATAATACTTCTAAAGTTTAGAAGGTGACATAGTTATCTGCTTTAGAATCTAAGTGATAAATTGCTAAGTCATATAATATAAAGTTGCTCATTTTAATCTTTTAAATGCTGGGTCATTGGCTTAATGAGTAGAGTGTTTGCCAATGGTCTGGGAGACCTGGGTTCCATCCCAGGTTGAGTCATACCGAAGACTCAAAAAATGGTACTTGATGCTTCCTTGCTTAACACTCAGCAATATAAGGTAAGGATCAAGGGTAAAGTGGAGCAATCCAGTGTAGTAGCTATTGAAAAGGTAGCCTTTGGGTCACCCTCAACTGAGGTTGGCAGCTTATGCTTAGAAACATTTATTTCTGGACAATCTATTATCATAGAAAGGTAATCTTTGTACATGTTGGAAGATTAATGTTCAGGTAAAACAAATTAATGTTCAGATAAAAACAGTTCTTATCTTTAAAAGAAAGTTAAAGTCTAAGAAATGAACAAAATTCTGGTTTTCTAAATATAAATGCTTTCTTTCTAACCATAGAGTGCTTATGAAGAAAATAAAAACAAAAAAAACTGTCATGCAAAGGGTTGAATAATGCAATGAGTTCTTTAACTTCTTGGTCTTAAAAACTTTCTATCTTTGGTACAATCTGATTTCTGTGATTTTATTTGAAATGCAGCTTTCTCTTCTTTTGGCTAAGAGCAAAGTGTAGTATGTATTTACCCAACCCCTCTGCTATATGCAGAATGTGACACAAGGTCAATTTTAAATTCAGAATTTTCCTTCTCTTAGACTGGTTGACTTAACTAGGTTATAGAATCCAGCCTACTCTACTATTTACCTGGGAGGTGGGGAGTACAGATGGATTCATGCCTTTTCCAAAGGCATTAGTACAAAGTGAAATACAAACAGCTTCATCTAGGATTCGAACTTGAGGCACTGATTCCCTGTCCTATGATGATATCTGTTTTGTTAAGCATGCATCCTAAGAACAAAGTGTAGTACCTGTTCTTATCAGCTTAATATCTTATACATTCCCAAAACATAGGATAGGTTTAGGGTTTCAATGTGGTATTGAAATCCTCTCATTGGATACATATTTGGTATAAGGCTAGTAAGAACAGATATTACATTTTGATCTTAATCAAAAGACTTGTCCCAGTTATGGGTTAAAAAGTACCACTACTGTTCTAGGAGAATAGCTTTGGTATTAAATAACCTACAAAGGTTGATATGCCATTAAACAAAGAAACCAAACCATCAAAAGACTTACGAAACTCCATCTGATTGAGACCACAGAAATCAAATTGTACCAATTCTTTTAGCAGGGGTGCATGAGAAAAATAGTGGAGAATTGTGTTATTCTTTTTTGTTCATATTTTTTTGTCTATGATTTTTATCATGTGTAAAAGTAACATTTATACTACATGCATGAAAGTATAATTTAATCTTGTGTATAAATTGATCCTTGATTTATGGTCATAAAATCATTAATTTATGGCATTCATTTTGGAAGCTAAGGTTTTGGGTTTGAATTTCAACCTTACAAAATTATTACAAGGGTGAGTCAAAAGTTTTGCAATATTTATATTAGAATATGAGACTCAATTTGGCAGCTCCAAATGCTTTTGCAAAGGTCATGAAGGTGATGAACTATACTGGACTGTGAGACACTAAGCTCACCTGATACTCTCCACTACTTGCCAGATTTGCTTCTATGATTTGGAGCACTTGCAATCCACAGTTTTAGGCCTACCTGACATTGCAACCCTAGTGAAATTTCTTGAACTATCAGGTCACTGTACTGTGATCAACTGTACTTTTACCTTTCATGCAACAAATGTTTTTGTTTGCATTTGTGGTGTTATCATATTTACCAACCCTCCGCTCGGGCAGGATATGACACAGGGTCAATTTTTAAGCGGAGTTTAACAGGTTTGAATTCAGAGTATTCTTTCTTCTAGACTAGTTGCCTCACCAAGGCTGAAGAACCCAGTCTGTCCTACTATTTACCCATAGCTGGAAGGAAAATAATTGGATTTATACCTTTCCCAAGGGTATTAGTGCTATGTGAAATGCAACCAGTCTCATCCAGGATTTGAACTCGTGTCGTCGTGTCCATTTCCTACGACAATAACCATTACACCACGGGCACCTCCTAATTTGTGGTGTTATGGTCAAGTTTGAACTCATAATGCATAAGTTCCAAAATTAGACTATGTTGCACGTTCATCTGTGCAGCTTTCAAATCAAAGCTATGCACAATATGTAAGTGCACCAACTACCATGATAATACTAACCACAGCTTGCTCAGTCAGTTGGGGTTGTAGAATACACTGACTGCTTCTCTGCAGAGGGGTAAGACCCCTCAACAAGTGTCCTGGATATGACACTAAACAATCTGATGGTGAGGTTTCACTAATGCTGGAGATTTGGGGAATGCAGAGTACCCTTTCATTGCCATCGCACCCAGGTCCACTCTGGCCCGAGGTGGTAGCACTTGATTGAGTCCTATGGATCAAATAGAACTAAACTGTGTACTTAAGCTAAACTGAATTGTTTGAAATAGAACTGTTCATTTGTATAAAAATGGATTTGGCATTAAATAACCTACAAAGGTTGATATGCCATAAAACCCAAATGAACAAACAAACAAACAAACAAACAAACCAAAGCAGGTACCTTCCGCTGCTTGAATTGCTTCTGTCACATAATATACACATTGTAAATTAGCATGTACTAATATAGCAAAACTTTGACTCACTTTAGCCCTTTTTTATAGGTTGACATTAAATGTTTGCCTCAAAATTAGATCTTCATAATTTGATCTGTATGTACAGTATTAATAAACAATGTAATAATCTTACCCTGAGATATTGAGGCAATAAAATAAACATCTATAGATTAAAATGTTAAAAATCACATTCATAATTCTTTTCCTGGTTTTGATAGAAAGATAATAGCCCAAATTATAACCAAAAAAACAAAAGCAAAGGAAAACAACTTTCTATTGATTAAATGAAGAATTTGACTGTTTTATAGCCAGTGTTTACTTTTATCAGCACATTCAACAAAAATGTGTTACATGAAGATGATTTAATGTATTTTTAAAAATTCTATTTTCATCTGTATGAGCTCATTACCTAAGCTATCTTTAACTTGATAGAAAAAAGTGTCTCTGCACTTATCCAAGAAACTGCTAAGCTTTTTTGTTCAAAATACCATAGAATTCACACAAAATTTCAAAGTTTCATGTTGTTTTATGCAAACAAATCTTCAGATGAAAGTATTTTGAGTTTTAAAAAAATATGGAGGTAGACATGTGATTGTAATGTGTAAAAGCTGAAAAAAATTGTATATATATTCATGGATTTGGCTTATGTTCATATTAATCTAATTTATTCTGACAAACCAGTTTTTCTGGACTATGCATGATCTATATATTAATTTTATTCTTCCAATGGGAAAGGTGCTATTATCAATTTAAATATATGGTAAGTAATGGTAAGTAATAGCAATACTTTATACTCATTGTTTCAAAATTTGCTTGGGTAATATTATATGGTTTAATTAAAATATAAGGTCTTTTTGCATTTTATCATTTTTTTATTCTGTTTTTATTGGGTATCTGAAGTGAGGTCAGGAAAAATGCCTTGCAGATAATCGTTGGTGTTGTAAGTTTCATCTTCACTGAGTATCACCAACCCAACTGTTCCAGCCCTGTGCTTTATAGATGTTGTTGCAGGGTACATTCCAATGAAACAAAACACCAGTGGAAAGTAGGGAACAGAAGACAGAAGCTAGTGTAGATCCATGGTTCCACAAGACTGACAGATCCTATGCAGATTATCAGACCGTAACCAACTATTTGGCTCAAGACTTCAGTGATTAGTATTCTATCAATAATACCAAAGTTGTTTTATTTTTTTAAGTTATTTACTAAGCAGATATTAGTTTGACAAAAAAAAACAACAACAATAATACCCCCCCAAAAAACATTTATGGAGCACCCGGTAAGGATCAAACTCATTACACTAGCATGGTCTGCAGGACACCTTTTAAATGTTTCACAGATTGTAAATATTGGGTATTTCAGAAAAATTTATATTATTTCATAATCTGATAACATGACTAAATTTTGTTCAAATGATTCTAATATTTCTACAGCAAATATAAAAGTAAAGTTGGCAATTGTCATCTAGAAGGCTCCCTTTTCAATAGCTACTACACTGAGGTGAGGACGCTACTCCTTTTCCTGGATTGCTCAACTTTACCCTTGATACTTACCTTATATTGCTGAGTGTTAAGCAAGGAGGTATCAAGTACCATTTTTAAAGTCTTTGGTATGACTCAACCTGGGATTGAACCCAGGTCTCCCAGACCATGGTCGAACACTCTACCCACTCGGCCAATGAGCTGGTTTCCCAGCAGCAAATATAGAACGACATAAAATTCTTAGTTTAATGTTTTTTTTGTTTTGTTTTTTCTTTCACATATAGAAATGCTATTCACTGGAAAAGAAAAGATGTTTAAACATTAAACTTAGGATTTGGAATTGTTTCTAGGCATTTTGTTAAACATTTAAAATCATTTGATTGAGAATTGGTTAAGTAATTTGATTACAAAATGATTTTAATTTTTCTGAAACGCCCTCTACATCTCAAATGAGATCAAATTTTTTTTTAAAACACCCCATATATTAAGTTGAACAAAAATTTGAGAAAATTTTGATTAAAAACGTATATTTATACTCTTGTGTAAAAAAAAGAAAAACGCTGTGAACTTTTGCACACACCAAATAGTAAATCTTGCATGATCATAATTCAGTGTTTGAAACATATATTTGCAGGGAAAATATGTTGGTTATCATGGTCTAAAAATTTGATAAACAAACATACGAGGATCATTAAATAAGTTTCCATGAAATAAGTTTCCCGTCCAGATTGCATTTTTGAAATTTACCAGATGTGACAATCAGGCTTTTGTAGGGTGTATTCCAATTGCTGGTGTAGCTGTTCATTTGAAACTGAAATCATAAAAATTGGTCAGTCATCTTATAAGATGAATAGCAATAACATACTGAATTTTCAAGAGTCTATGACGATTTTAAATGCCTGTACAAAAAAAGTCTGGAAACTTATTGAAGGCACCACGTATCTATGATCCCTTAAAGATTGTTTGAATCCAAGAAACCAGCCTCATGTAAAAAATCCTTTACCCTTTTACTTGCCATGTGTGGCTATATTTAAATTTTATGCTATATTCTGTTTGCTGGTCTATATTTTCCAAATTGCTCTAAAAGATACCACACAATTAAGCTGTAGCATGGTATGCAAATGAGACACCTGAATAAATAGAACAAACCTCAGGCACTTTGTACCGGGAATTCACGAAGCTTGATGCGCGATTTCCAAGGCACAACAATGGCGTCGCCGATAGGATGTCTGACCACACTCGACTATCCTAAGTATGTGGAAACATGCTTTGAGGCGTTGGATAGGGCAACGAAACTAAGAGACAGACGAAGCGAAGGGGAACAAAATGAAATTACTGACATATTTCTCGCAACAGCTGGGTGCGAAGCAATCCAGAAAGTTTCGACGATGGCCTACCCAAGAAATCTAGAAGACCTGACTTTCAAAGAAATTTGCGAGGTAATAAAAAGCAATATCAGACCTAAGAAAAGGTTAGTCATTGTGAAAATAACAAAGGTTCAGGAAAAAAGACAGCACCCGATGAGTCTATTGTACAATTTGTACACAGATGGAAAGAAAGAGCTAGATATTGAGAATTTGAAAGACTTGGCGCCGGTGAAATGGCCACAGAAGATAAATTGATCATGTTACGCTTGATAAAAGGTATGCACGACCCAGCTTTTAAACATAAGTTATTGGAAATGCTTCAAAGTGTTAATTTAACAGTAGAAATATGTATAGAGTTCGTGAAGCAACTGGAATTAAGAAAAAAAGTATAACCAACAACCGAACGAAGGAGAAGCGTACAGAACAAACAAATACGAAATTCTGAGCAAATACTGTGACGAATGGCAAGGGAAATAGATAATTACCCAGCCTTCGGTAAGACCTGCTCCATTTGCAAAAGAAAAAAAAATCCCGACCAAAGGTGTGCAGGTACAAAAAAAAGTTGAGGAACTTAAAGACACGCAAGTCGATAGAGGGGCTGAAATTTTCCCGCTAAACGCACCAACAAAAACTTGAGAAAAGGTAAAAATAAATAGAAAAAAGTCCTACATTCAAATAGATACTGGCTCAGACATAAGTTATTCCAGAGAACTTTTGGCAGGATTTAGGAAAGCCGAGGCTTAAAAAGTCAGCCTTGCAACTAAAACAATTCGACGGTACCATAATCAAAATATTTGGCTCCTTTGAAAGTACATTTGAAACTAAGAATCGCTTTGAGATTATACTTATTACAGTCGTGGCATGTACTAAAGACCATGGACTACTAGGTATAGATGTATTAAAAGTTGACATATCGAAATTAGTTAATTCTATGGAGTCGGATGAACAAGAAATAGGATTGCTTAAGGGTTATAAAGCAAGTATTCGCTTGAAAGAGAACTACCATCCTAGATATATCCAAGCAAAACGATTACCCATACACATTTTACCTGTTGTAGTATCAAAACTTTAAAAATGATTCAGCAGGGTATTTTGGAAAAGGTCACTCATAGGGGAAACGATTGAGCGTCACCAATAGTCGCCATTAAAAACACTGATGGGGGATATTAGAATATGCGGTGACAACAAAATTGGCGTCAACCACCAGATATCTTCGGATTCGTTTCCCTTACCGAGTATCGAAACTACCAGTCACGAATTCGCAAATATGAAACACTTTGTGAAGATCGACTTAAAGTCGGCCTACAACCAGATCGAAATAGTCGAAAAATTTAAAGAAATTACCACACTGAACACACCTATGGGATTATTGAGATGGTCTCGCTTGCCCTTTGGAATTAAAATTGCTAGTCATATTTTTCAAAGAGCCATTGAAAAAATCTTTTTAGGAAAAGTGGACAACATAATGATAAATCAAGACGATATATATCTGGCAGCCTGCACCAGAGAGGAATTAAAGAGTAAAACAGAAGTCATACGAAGATTAAAACAGGCAGGTATGACAATAAATAGAGACAAATGTAAATTAGACTGGGGAAAAAATATCCTATCTAGAAAAGGAATATCTCCTGAAGGAGGGCTAACCAACAAAATTGCGAAAATGGAAAAACCCATGAACGAGAATGAGTTGGAATCCTTCTTGGGATTAATTAATTTCTACAGCAGATATCTTCCTAAATATAGTGAGCTTATTGAACCATTTGCTGAAATGCGTATAAAACGTTGAATTTATATGGATACAGAAGCAAAATAAAGTTTTCGAAGCATTAAAGAAGGCCGTGACAAGTAAACCAGTAATAAAAATTTTCGACCCTAAAAAAGAGGTTACCTTAACAACTGACGCAAGTGACAGCTGTTGTATCTCAAGAAAGTCATCCAATCATGTATCTGTCCAGAAAATCCTTGTCGGCAGAATGCAATTATTCTAACATTGAAAAGAAAGCATTAGTCATAGAATGGAGAGAGCACAGAATTTTTTGTTGGGCAAAAAGTTCCTCTTAAAATCAAACCACAAGCCACTGGAATTCTTATTCAATCCGAGGAAGGAGTTACCCAGAGTGACATCGTCAAAAATTTTATGGTGGGCTATCAAAATCATGGCGTTGGATTTTGACATTATATATGTAGACTCACTATTTTTGATATCCCACATGTAGACTCACTATCCAGGCTAAGATTTCAGAGTGAAAATGGAGAGGAATATGAAAATTCGGAAGATAGAATTATACAATGGGTGTAGACGGACGTACTATCTCGCAAAATACTTACCAGAGAAACCCAATGAGACCCGATTCTAAGCGGAATACTTGAACGCATTAGAAAGAATGTATGGAGTAACTGTACTATAGCGGAGAGAATTTTCAAAGAAGTACGACATAAATTAACGGTAGAGAGGGGCATTATATTTAGTGCCGACGTAATAGTGCCACCCCAAATTTTAAGGAAGGACATAATTAAAAGCGTGCACGAAGATATCCATGGCGGAGACGCCGCAACGCAAAGAAGATTAAGATTACATGCTTGGTGGCTGAGTATTGTAAAGATGTTGAGGAACACATAAGATCCTGTAAATGTACGGAGATCAAAACATTTAAACAAACCAAAATACATATGTGGCCCAAAGAGCGGGCGCCATGGAAAAGGGTCCATACGGACCATGCTCATATCCAAGACATCGGTTTATTCTTGATATTTGTAGATTCCTTCTCATGTTGGCTGAAAGTAATAACGGTGAGAGATAGGAAAGCTACTACTTAAAGACAAATATTGAGAACAATATATGTGTGGGGATTTAGGAATTAACAGTAAAACTCCCAACCGGATATTGACTCGTCGGCTGCCAGATACAAAATGTATAAACGCGTCGCCACGCATAAGGCTCCACGCATCCATCCGGTTAAAAATCAGAAAAAAGAAAAATAATAAAAAGTAAAGTAGCCAATGGGAAGCAGTCGCGCCAAAATTAGAAGGATTTTGGAGTAGCGAATTTGGAGCCGGTGGAGAGAGATAAATACCCAGGTTTTCTGTGAACAAGATCAGTGAGAACAAAAGGAGACACAAGAAAGAACGAAGACGCGATAACCAGGAGAAAAGTGACGTCCGCCCTCGAGTTAAGAGCCGAAACTACCTCTCTGCTAGTTCCACTACCTGACCATAAAAGAAAGAAAGAAAGAAAGAAAAAAGAAAAAAGGAATAAGTACTCTTTAAAAACATTCTCTTCCTTTACCCTATTTCTTGATATCTGACTTTCCACCACTTCGAAAATTTACTACTCACAAAGGAGAACTTTTGAACATTCAAATCCAAGTTGACGTTTTTGTTTTATAAAAATTGTTTAATTATTAGATGTTCCTTGTTTGTCTTGTGTTAAATGAAGCTTTTTCTCATTGTATGTTGTAACACTCCAAACCCAACCAACAAGGCCATAAATGGTGACACACCGACGTTTTTTTTTACCGTGCCTAACATAAAAAAAAAGAAAAAAAAAAAAAAGAATTCACGTGCTTCTCTTCAAATAATTTGAGCAACGAAAAAGCTAATAACGAAGCCGTGTTTTTTTTTTGCCTTTTTGTCCTTTTTCTTCTAAAAAGAAAACATTATCTCTACGAACTTCCTTTTTCCCTGAAAATAATTGCATTTTCTTTTTCTTCTAAAAAACACACACACAATGGAGGATACTATATCGACAGTTTCAGTCAAGATTCCACAGTTTATGCATGCCGCAGTTGACGGGTGGTTTGCGATATGCGAGGCTCAGTTCGAGTTAAGGAACATATCAAACGAAACCACGAGATTTTATCATGTCCTATCTAACCTTCCTCCTGACTTAATCTCAAACCTGCCGACCACCACCATTACCTCACAGAGCTACACAAAACTGAGAGATGGCGTTATAAGCATGCATGAACAATCAAAGCCCGAATTGTTCAACAGACTCATTGGTGCCACAACTATGACAGGAAAACCCTCAACATACCTACACGAACTGATGGCGACGGCCAGTAAAATAGGTGTGGGAGAGGAACTCGTACGGCGCAAATTTATCCAGGCGCTGCCTACTGAAATAACCCCAGTTATAGCGGCGGTTAAAAACGCCTCTGTATATGAATTGGGTACCTTAGCGGACGAAATAGTACCATTTTTAAATCAAAAATATGTACGTAACGTTACCGCACCACCACCATCAAAATCCAATAGACACACAGTCTCCACGAGCCCTGTCCCGAGGACGAGTTACAACTTAAGGCCTTTCTATGAGAACCAAAAACCCCAAATATGTCGTGGACACCTATACTTTGCCGACAAGTCAAAGACCTGCAAACCATGGTGCAAATGGCCGCAGAAATCGAACTGCAAAATAATGCCCACATCAAGATCATCCTCACCCACCAGACAAGTTTCGGAAAACTAATAATGCGAGTTGGAGCAGCAACCGACAACTCGCAACTATTTGAGGTTGCAACTAAAATTGGACAAAAGAAAATAAGCTTTATCATAGATACAGGTGCCTCTGTAACAATATTACCACACAGTCTGGCGCCCGGTCTATCCATAAATTCCACACCTGTGCGTCTCTCAGCAGCTAATGGAGAGACCATAAAATGCTTTGGGGAAATACAGTTGGACATTATCATTCCAGGTTTACGCCGTTCATACCCTTGGACTGTTGTAATTGCGGACACCATCAACCCCCTTTTAGGTGCAGACTTTCTTCGCCACTATGGCCTCATTCTGAACTGCAGTGATGGCAGACTGATAGATGAGACAACACGCCGTTATGTGCAAGGTGGACGGGTCACAGCCCGCATTCAAAATATAACGGTGAACAACCATAGTGATCTACCTGAAAGAATACAGTCCCTTCTTCAAAAATTCCCCAAACTTACCAGACCACGCACGGAACAACCTCTAGCATCTAACACGAGAGTAACTCACGTCATAGACACTGGAGATAATGCCCCGACCTATGCCAAAGTTCGACAACTGTCTGAAGAAAAATATGAAGCAGCAAAACGGGAGTTCGCAGAACTTTTAAAAGCTGGCATAGTAAGACCTTCAAAATCTCCATGGTCTTCACCAATCCATCTAGTCCCAAAACCAACTACAGGAAAATGGAGAGTATGTGGTGACTTCAGACACCTCAACCACCTGACAAAACCAGACAGATACCCGATCCCAAACATCAACAGCCTCGGATCCAAGCTTTTTAAGAAGAAAATATTTTCAAAGATCGACCTACTACAGGCCTATCACCAAATTCCTATCCAAAAGGCTGATATTGAAAAATCTGCCGTGATAACGCCGTTTGGCCTCTTTGAATATTTATTTATGCCATTTGGATTGCGAAATAGCAGTTCAACCTTCCAAAGATTTATGGACAGCATATTTATGGATGTTGGCTGCGTTTTCGTATATATTGATGATATTTTAGTGTTTTCCGAGTCAGAAGAACAACACCACAGTGACCTCGAAAAGGTCCTCTCACTTCTGGAAGAAAACAATCTTAAAATCTCCATCGACAAATGCCAATTCTATAAAAGCAATATCGAATTTTTGGGCTATGATGAAAGTGCTGAAGGACTTAAGCCAACGGCACAAAAAGTTAAAGACAGAAAAAACTTCCCAGAACCAACGGACTCCAAATCGCTCCGACGATTCCTGGGAATGATAAATTTTTACAGGAAATTAATCCCACAGGCTGCAGATGTGCTACTGCCTTTGACTGAAGCCATTAAACACAATCCTGCAGCTAAAACACTAGAATTAGGCCCACCTGAAAAAGAAGCATTTGTCAAAATAAAAGACATCCTTGCCGAAGTATCTGCATTAACACACCCTGATCCAAATGCCACACAATACCACCTTGTCACAGATAGCTCCAACTATGCTGTAGGTGCAGCACTACACCAAATGATAAATGGTGAATCAATCCCTATCGGATTCTACTCCCGAAAGCTGTCGGAGAGCCAAAAGAAGTACTCCACCTTTAACAGAGAACTATTAGCGGCATACCAGGCAGTGTTGCATTTTAAACCACAAATAGAAGGTAGAAATGTTACTCTGTTCTCAGATCATAAACCACTGTCCCTAGCTTTTAAAAAAAAGACACCAATGAAATCTGATATACAACAGCGATATCTATCGATCATTACTGAATATGTGGTAGATGTGTCTTACATCAGAGGAGAAGACAACATTGTTGCTGACTGTCTATCTCGACCAGTGTGCGCAGTAACCATAGATCCCTGTGATTTACCAGCTATAAGCGAATCACAGAAAACGGATGAGGAACTTAAAACATACGAAAGCCAGTTAAAAACGTATGAAATACAAGGATCATCAATCTGGTGTGACTTATCAACATCCACTCCCAGACCCTATATACCTGAACCACTACGCAAGAGGATCTTTGACATGTTCCACAACATCTCACATCCAGGACCTACACCAACAACCAAAATAATAAAATCGAGATACTTTTGGCCAGATATGGACAGGATTATATGAACTTGGGCAAAAGACTGTCTTCAATGTCAACAACACAAAATTTCCAGACACACTGAAACAGAAACCACACCATTCTCCTTACCATCTGGAAGATTTGAGACAGTCCACATTGACATCATTGGCCCACTACCACCCACCACTACATACGATGGTGTATACACATCTCCAGCTAGATATGTACTCACATGCATTGACAGAGCAACAAGATGGGTGGAAGCCACCCCTTTACAGAACACATCCGCTTCCACCATTGCATTAGCCTTCCTAAACACATGGATCTCCCGCTTTGGGGTTCCATTACACGTAGTGACAGATCGAGGGAGCCAGTTTGAAAGCGAACTATTCAAAGACCTATCCACTATTATTGGATTCCATAGGCTCCGCACAACGGCATATCACCCTCAAACCAACGGGATTATTGAAAGGGTACACCGAACCCTAAAGACTGCAATCATGGCACGAAAGCAGAGCTGGCTAGATGCACTACCAATCGTACTACTTGGAATTAGGAATATGCCCAATGACCAAGGTTTTTCCCCAGCTGCTGCAGTTACAGGAACCCAACTACTACTGCCAAAACTCATAATGGACAAAGAAGATCCGGATCTACATGGAGATGACATAAGAAAAATTGCCAAAGAAATGCGAAAGTTGGACATGGCTCTACTCTCAGAAGGACAGCTACATACAACACAGAAAGCATTCATACCGGAAGATTTGAAATCAGCAACCTATGTGTGGCTCCGAACAGATAGAATTCGAAAACCGCTGGAAGCTCCATACTCGGGCCCACATAGGGTTGTCCAAAAACAAAACAAATACTTCCAAATAGAAACACCATCCGGAGAGAAGCAAACAGTCTCGATAGAAAGGCTGAAACCAGTTAAGTTCCGTGGTGCTAACAACAATGGTAACACTGGCAGCAAAAACACCAAACGGTGGACAGCAAACAACAATACATCAGAAGACACGGCATCTCAAACACAGGACACACCCGAAGAACCTACTGTCACACGCTCAGGCAGACGTGTTCGCTTTGCGAAGCACAATGACCATATTTACTACACATAAAAGAGGTAATAACAAAATAACTCACCTTCCTACATAGTTCATAACAATATTAAGAAACCTAAACACACTCCACGAATTACCAACACACTCAAAAGAGATTCTTGCAATAGCTCCGCTATTTCGGGTGGCGATGTATTGTGGGGATTTAGGAATTAACAGTAAAACTCCCAACTGGATATTGACTTGTCGGCTGCCAGATACAAAATGTATAAACGCGTCGCCACGCATAAGGCTCCACGCATCCATCCGGTTAAAAATCAGAAAAAAGAAAAATAATAAAAAGTAAAGTAGCCAATGGGAAGCAGTCGCGCCAAAATTAGAAGGATTTTGGAGTAGCGAATTTGGAGCCGGTGGAGAGAGATAAATACCCAGGTTTTCTGTGAACAAGATCAGTGAGAACAAAAGGAGACACAAGAAAGAACGAAGACGCGATAACCAGGAGAGAAGTGACGTCCGCCCTCGAGTTAAGAGCCGAAACTACCTCTCTGCTAGTTCCACTACCTGACCATAAAAGAAAGAAAGAAAAGAAAAGAAAAGAAAAAAGGAATAAGTACTCTTTAAAAACATTCTCTTCCTTTACCCTATTTCTTGATATCTGACTTTCCACCACTTCGAAAATTTACTACTCACAAAGGAGAACTTTTGAACATTCAAATCCAAGTTGACGTTTTTGTTTTATAAAAATTGTTTAATTATTAGATGTTCCTTGTTTGTCTTGTGTTAAATGAAGCTTTTTCTCATTGTATGTTGTAACACTCCAAACCCAACCAACAAGGCCATATATGCAAGATATCTAAAACCATTGTCACGGACAATGCGCCAGAATTCTGCGATGAAAGTTTAGTGTTGTGGTTAAGGAAAATAGGGTGTATGCCATATAAAACATCCCCATACCACCCTAAGTCAAACGGCATAGATGGAGGGATGGTCCAAACTGTAAAAATGGGTTTAAAGGCGTTTTCCCCCTTCAACGAGAATATTGAGGCATACATCCCTAATTCTTATTATCGAACGGTTCCTCATGCAGATAGAAAGCAAAGCCCTTCAGCATTAATGAGCAGACAAATTAGAGCCCCAATAACCATCTTATTTGCCACAGAGGAGAAAGTTTGGTATAAAAGAAATAAGGAGGCAGAGCCAGAGAGAGCGAAGTTCATTCTACAAAAAGGACAGAACAGAGCTGTACTAGAAAAAAGGACAGCCAATATTAGCTCATGCTGATCAATTTAGAGCCAGGTTCGAACCTGAAAAGGTAGAAATGCTTGAGGAGCTACACGAGGAAACTAAGGAAGAGGAAAATGAAACAGAACAAAACATGGTGGAAAGCTAGAATGCCGTAACAGATTTAGAAGATGAAGATAGACCAAGGTCTCTTTTAAAAAGGACAGAAGAACAAATGTGGAAGTGGCATAGACCTTCCAGAGTAGTCAGAATTGATTGACCAAAAAAAAAAGCGTGTCAACCCTCGCAGGTTCACGATGGTGTAGCATGGTATGCAAATGAGACATCTGAATAAATAGAGTACACCTCGGGCACTTACTACAGGGAAATCACAGGGCTTAAAAACACAAGCATTAAGGAGGATAATTATAGAAAATAAAAGAAAAAGATGAAAAAGCAAAAACTGGAAATTTACTGATTTATTCAGAAAATATTATTTTCTATTATTGATAATTTTGACTAGTATTATCCTTCATCTTAATTCTGGTTGCTTTTTATAGCAACTTCGTTCATTATTTCTACAACAGCAAAAAGCAGTATGCATCAGAAACAAATATCACAGAATCAAGAATATTGTGGTAGGATTTTTTCAGCCTTTATCATATTGGGCAAAATTCAATTACTTGCCTGCTGACTAAATGAAAGAGGTAAGTGAATGAACAAAGAAAGAAACTGTAAGGAATATTTGAGCAACATGGTCTCATTGGTCCTGTAACCTGGTTTGGTCATAGGTTTTTTTACTCATGCAGTGTTTATCAAGCAGGAATAGCCGAGCAGAGTCCATCCCTATCTGATTTGAATTCAGTTTTCTTTCTCCCAGACCAGTTGCCATACTAAGGTTAAAGAGCCTGCTCTGCCCCACTACTTACCCATAACCGGAGGGAGAATAGTTGGATTCATACCTTTCCTAAGTGAACTATGTAAAGAAATTTGAAAGATAAAATTTGCAATATAAAGAATTAGAGGGAATAAAATTTAATATGAAGGAAATAACACCAAAGCCAAATTTAGTATTAAACAATTTTAAACTATAAGTTCAAACGGTAAGTTCTGCAGCTTTCTATTTTGGATACTGATTCAAAAAGATAACACAGACAATAAAGTTTCTAAAAAGAAATTTGATACAAAAGAAACAAGAAAGAAAAGGATAGAAAAGATAAAGAGTTGCAAATTTTAGTATAATTTGCTGAAACTAATCTGAGAGAATGTCCGGGGAAACAAAGTTTTTTGAATTTGAGTATTTTTTTCTTTTCAGTTTTGTTGAAATGTTCTGTTTTCATTTAATTTCAAGTCTTCTGTAAAGTTATCTTTTTAGCAGAGTTCTCAGGTTGAAATTTTCTTTCAATTGTTTAACTTGGTATAATTTCAGTAGTCAACTTTCATTTAATTTTACTCTTATTTCTTGGGAAGCTTCTTGCCTGTTTAAAATACTTCAAAAGCAAGTGAAAAAAACCTTTCTGCTGGCTATTCTTTCCTGCCTTTACAGTTTGGTCCCCAAATTCATACTTTCATTTGACTTTGGTTTTATTTCTTGGAAAGCTTCTTGCTTGTTTGAAATACTTATCGGCTGTTCAAGAAGTGGGTGACAAAGCCTTTCTGTTGGCAATTCTTTCCTTTAACAGTCTGGTCCCCGAATTTGCACTGAGTGGCCCAATAATAGTTCTCGACAAATAGTGAGAGGTAGCTTTTTGGTGCCATATTGTTTGGGATTACTTTTCCCTCTTCCACTCTGGCCAAATCAAGTGCTGCACATGGTTAGTTTGATTTTTTTTTTTTTTTTTTTTTTTTTTTTTTTTTTTTTTTTCTTAGAAATAAATTTTTATATATGTGAAATGCAAAAATCCTTATTTTGGGTTGAACTCAGGACTCCGTGTCCACTTCCAATAATTATAACCATTATACCATTTGTGCCTCATGGTACCAATAACAAAAATGAACTCAACAACAAATTTACTGCAACAATTACAAAATAGAAATTTATTATCCGAGAGGAAATTTATAAAATGTTTAAATTGTAAAGAAAAGTTTTTTGTGTGCAGGCATATGCAAGCAAGAATGTCCTAGCAAAAGAAAAATTTTTGCAGAAAGAAAATCTTGTATATAATTTGTTTTACTGGCAATAATAATAGTTACTTACCCAACAAGTAACTTGTTTTGTTTTGTCTATGTATCCTGTCTATGCAGGAATGTGTATGTCTGTATTCTTGTGTGTATGGCAGCATACTCTAACTGACCTGTTGGCTACATTGATATGTTAGTTGAGTGAGGGTAATTTGTGCAAGGCTGATTGCTGACTGCTATGGCTCATTGTTTAATGTAACTTCTTGGTGTCTGCTATATGCTGTGGAATGTTTTGTTTGCTGTTTTTATACTAAACCAAACTTTTGACATTGAATGAAACAAGTTTTTGAAATTCATGGTTTGTTTACAACTACAATTCCATAAGCATGATTTTTCCCTTCAAAATTGGCACCTGGATGTCTATAATTTCTGTCCTATTTTTAGACTTGATGCAAGGCTTTTTTTTTTCATTTATCTTATTTTCTTATTCTTTTAAAGGATACAACAAAAGAATAATCTTCTGTTATTTCTAATGAACACTTATGAAGAAACGATGATTTAAGTGATAAAAAGCAATTAGAATTAAAAAGATGGAGGATAATACTAGTCAAAATTATTAATAATGATGATTGACATTCATCTAAAAAATAAATCTAAGAAAATTATTTTTATTTTTCTATTACCACATTGGAGTGGCTGGTACGAAGGAGGATTTTAAACTCACAAAAGTTCAATATTAGCATTTGTATATCCAATGATATACTAACGCTGATTAAATGGAAGGAAAGATAAGCTCAACTGCATATAAGGGAACATCAAGTACATACATTATTAACATACCAGAAATATTACAAGAATACACAAATGTATCCAAAAAGATAAAATGTGCACATATTGTTCTATGAACAAACTGTATATAAGCGGATAAATTGTAAAAAATTTCACTTTTCTTCTTTAGTGGGCAAAGCTATGTAGGCCTTATGTTTCAATGTAGAGGCAAATCAAAGTCTTTTCCATGAACAAAGATAAAAGGCACATATTAATATCGAAAAAGAAAAGTGGGGAGTTGAGTACTACTTCATTTGATTAGATCTTACAAATAAGAACAACACATAGGTAAGTTTGTTGTTAAAATCAAGCTGGATATTTTTTTATTATTAAGAAATATTAATTTTTATGTGGGTTTTTTAAAATTAAATATCTTGCTGATTGATTTTGATATTCTTTTTAAATTCATAATAGAATTAATAAATATGTTAAGCACAAAATTACTGTGTATCGCAGAGTATATTTTGAATAAGTAAAAATGTTGATTCAGTGAATATAGTAAATTAAACTTCATCTCTTTGCTTAGATATCTAATGGATTATTCATTCCCTTTTCTTTTTTAAAAATTTCATTAAGCAGCTTTAGTGATTCAACTGTCTTACTTATTCAGATGTTATTTTCCTTGGGAAAATAAAATCACTTATTTTAGAGTATTTAATCTTGATAAAACCAAATCTGCATACAATCATGGTCACCATTATTGGCACCTTTTCTTTTTTTTTTTTTATAATATTACTTTTTTTTATTATATTTTCAGAAATAAACAAAAAATAATCAAATGTATATAAACTTGCTTTATCATTTGCTGTTATTTATCAACCATGAATTCTCAATAGACCAAAGCTATTTCATGAGATTCGTTTTTTTCAGGAGATATTCTACATGATGTACTGAAATTCTATGGGTGCTAATAATTGTGACTAGAATGGTATGTCTTCTGGTAAAGTTTTCTCTAAAAGTAATATTTAAATAATGAGTAATGTTGTAATATTTTCATTTTATTTTTATTTTTTTCAGATAAGAAAAACTAATGAGAGACAAAAGCAAACAGACTGATCAGAAAAGCATTGAGAAATGTTGACCAGGACCAACTATGGTGTTGTTTGTCTTGTTTGTCTAACTACTAGGATATTTATTTTGATCTACTTTCAAAGCTTTGCTTTCCACTACATTTTGGATTATGGTAAAAAGCAACAAAAAAAAAGACGACCCCAAAAAGAAAAACAATCTATGAACTTCACCACAAGATGTTTTTTTATTGCATAATTCCAATTTATCAAAAAACATTGCCTGTATATTCATCAACCAGGCATATTTTGAGGCACCAAGATGAACATCTTATCTTATTCTACAAAGGAACAAAAACATCTTTTATAAGCAAGAATTGTGTCTCTTGCTATTTCGAACACTGGCGTTTGTCATTCAGAATAGTATCTGTCACTATACTTACCTTTGTATGGTTTTCATCAGAGAAAAATCAATGATTATCGAATGAAAAGAAAAAATTGACATTTCTTTTTCCTACTGTTGTGCCCTAATTAAAAACAAATTCCCGAACTGTGTGTCTCTCAACATCTGACATTACTTACATTTATATATTCTAACAGGATTAATTTGGTTAAGGGAAGTAACTGGTTAATAATCAAAAAACTTTTCCTGAACAGATTTTATATTTCCTATTAATTGCTCATAAAATTAAATTGTTTTAAAAATTAATGCTGTAAAAAGGCATGTCTTATATCTTTTAAATTCTCTTAATGTGATCTTTTGTTCTAAAAAGCTGTCTCCATCTTGTCTTTTAAGTTCCCCTTTCTTAAAAAACTGTCTTAAATTATTACCTTAAAAAAGCTATCTTAAATGTATCTTTGAAGTTGCCTTTAATCAATGTGTTAAAAGTCATGTTTTTAATATGTCTTTAAAATTGGCTTAAGTTAATGTCTTATAAATTCTGTCTTAAACATTTTGTATGGCTGTTATCATTTTAAAAAGGCTGTCTTAAGTGTTTTCTTGAAAATGCTTTTAATTTTGGCTCACAAAACCTAACTAAGAATGGAAATTAACAAGCCAAGTTCAAACTCTGGCTGAGACAATCTGCATTTGCTTTACACAAATGCCTTTGAAAAAGCCGTCTTCTTCTCATAACTATTGATAAATAACCGGGCATTAAGCCTTTTAGCTTTGCACAAGACCTCTATTTTGCACTCAGACACTAAAAAAATTCCCATTTGATACAAACAATAACTAGGTCTCCCAGCAGATAGAAATCCTTGCTTCATCTGTCATGTTACACAGAAAGCAACTTTATGGGATGTCTAGTTTATTTGGGTTTTTTTCATTTTAATCATCAAAATCCTTTTATACCTTATCACTTTTCTTTCTCCTAAAATTTGACAACTTTTCTTTCACCTAAAATTTGACAACTTTTATTTTCATGGCATGATTAAACTAGTTGTGTATCCTTTAAAATGTGGGATGTGTCAAAACTTAAAACAATTTCTCAGATCATAATTCTGTAATATCTTCACTTTTTAATGAAAAGTTCTCTGCAAAAATTTATGTTTGACAAAAGGTAGAGATATTTTTTAGATTTGATTCAGAAATATTAACTTATTTATTTTATACTTTGTTTCAATGCTGGACAAAATTTTTCTTTGGTATTTTGTTCTACATGAAAAAAATATATAATTGTATAAGCCAGATATTTTACTTTTCTTGATTTCAGATAACAATAAAAAGATGTACTTATACTTTTAGTATAGTAAATTCAAATAGCAAATGGCTCTGAATTTTTCTTTAGCCCAGATTTACAAAAATCTGACAGAAATAGCAGGAAAAAGTTTGGTTATAAAATATCCTCCATTATCAGAGTACACTCACACACGCAATCTCTCTCTCTCTCTCTCTCTCTCTCTCTCTCTCTCTCTCTAAATCTCCTAACCATATAATTATCATCATCATCAAGGGGTGCTAACAGCTTGAATTCCCTTGATTCTCTTGCCGTCCATCCCTATCAACCATTGCACTTGACAAGTCTTCTAAATGGCACATTATGTCTGCACAAAGCTGATAAATGTGAGTTTTTGCTGGTCAGTTAACACCGGTGCATCTATGTGCAGGATTCCTCCAGCAGCACCCTACAAAACAGCAGTTATACAGCCATTTACCTCTCATCTCACAAACCATCCAAATAAGACAAGCAAGATATCTTGAACACTACTGAAGAAATAAAGACAGACTCATAAGCAATGTTCTTCTAATCATATAAATTAGATGTCTATAAAGTCTTATGTAGTTTAGAGTTCTTTTTATATAACTTTGTTTCTTTACAACATGCCACACTAAATACATATGAAATCAAGTTCATTCGAAATATAGAAAATTCAGCATATATAATTATTAGAATATCAGCTTTTGATATATTGCACTAACCTCTTGAATTCAAAGGTAAATACGGTTTTCAAGTTTACTTAATACATTCTGCTGTTGTTCATTTGTTTTAAAACTGATTTCATTTTTAAACTTACAAAAAAATATTGGTAGGTTTTGTTCAATCAGATAATGCAGCAACATTTTATGCAATATAGAAGAGAAGTTATTAAAAATCTAAACTGTATGAAGAGTTTAAAGACAGTAAACATGGATGTGTATTCAGCATATGCAGAAATGTTTTCAAATAATGAAGTGTCAATTTATTCTTTTCACTAGTGAAATAGCAAAAACTTTAAATTTGTATCTTATTTATAATAATAAATAAGCTACAAGGACATATTGGATTGCTTGGAAGTAGGTAGAATATTTAGTCAAGTTTCAACTCAAAAAGGATCGATATTAGCATTGGTATCTCCATGATACAATAAGACTGAATAAAGGGAAGAAAAGACAAGATAAGCTCATTTACACAAACAGAAAAATCTAATATATACATGATATACATACAGATAATATTGAAAAGAATATACAAATGTGTCCCAACAATTTGAAATATGAATATATTGTTATATGAACAAGTAGTATTTAGAAAATGTTTTACTTGCAATTGATGGACAGTAAAATGATGACCAAGCTGGTTATTCAGTTCAGTCATTGAGAAAACCTCTCTACTGTTCAAAGAACAGAGACAGAAAATGTTGAGAAAGGATTTCTGGTGTTGTCATGTGGCTAACCATGAGCTCTAACGGACACACACATTCTCAAAGGGAGATAACTATTTAATGTCTTACAGAAATTTAAATGACTTGTGACCTACTTAGATTTATAATTCTGTTGAGTATCACTCCTTACCCAATGGACCAGCCCAAGAAGTCATGAGAAGAGATATGATTACAGTATTATGATTTATAAAAAAAATAAGGGACCGTTTGTTGTGTAATGGAAATTGTTGTCATAGAAAATGAACATGGCAACATGAATTCAAATCCTGGATAATACTTTTGGGAAAGGTATGAATACAACCACTGTCCTTCCAGCTATGAGTAAATAGTAGGATAGACTGAATTCTTCAACTTTTGGTGTGGCAACCAGTTAAGAGAAGAAAAACCCTGAATTCAAACCAGTTAAACTCTGTATAAAAAATTGACCTTGTGTCACTTCCTGCTGATGTGAAAGGGTTGGTAAATACATACACACACACACACACATATATAAATATATATATATATGTATATATTTATATGTATATATATATATGTATATATATATATATATATATATATATACTAAAAAGGAACTGTGGTTTTTCAAGAGAGTCAAATTTACTGAGCAAAGATATGTGTGACTCATCTTATTTTGAATTAGCTGTGTGCCATCTTATGATGAACTAGCTGAGCACTATGCTGCTTATGAGCAAGATATGATAAAACAGGAATGCAACAAAATATTTCTTTAATAAATTCTTGTCACTTTGGTATGACATGAAACTGCATCTGACAGTTAAGCTTCAGTTCAGGTGTTTTGAATGCGGAGTACCACTTCATAGCCATTACTCCCAGGTCCACTCTGACTCGATTAGGGTCCCTTCTATGGGTCAAATAGATCTGTTTGCAAATTATTTGTATTTGATGGGAATACTTGGTATATAACTGTAAGTAAAAAAAAATCTAAAAACAACTACACAAAAAATGTAAATATAAATGTACAATGAATGCAATTCCTTAAATACATAGAATAACCCTAGACTGGTTGACATGCCGTTAAAATCAATCAATCAATCAATCAATCAATTCCCTTGAGATAAATATAGTTGGAGCAAGTTTATTAGTTGCAGTCCAGAAAATCTCTTCTGCATCATGTCTATTCTGCTACTACATTTTTATACTTGTAAAATCTAAATATAAAAGCATATATAGTGAACAAAATTACATAATTTTATTTTAAAGCTAATTTCTGTGCAAAAGTAAGACTTAAATTTATAACAAAATTGAATTTTGTCAGTTATCTTTTTTAACCAAACAGAAAGAAGAGAACATTCCTGTCCAATCAAAAAACAGTTCATCGGTACTCCATTTTGGAGCTAATAGTTATGAATAATCAGAGGGAGAGGAGGATATTCTTATAAATTCTAAATTTAAACTTACTTGGACACTGTTACAATTTGACTATTTCTAAATTTTACTAAAATGATTATTCAATCCAACATAGTCTATATGCATTTTGAGGCAAATTCTCCAGCCATTGATCTCATAATTCAACTTCAGCATGCTTACAACTGAATCATATTGCAGTTTACTAATCTACTGCTGCTATCATCTGACATCTCTCCCTTCTTCTGCACACGCACACACACACACACATCATATATATACCCTGACAGAAAATAAAATTGTAAAACTCTAAATATATGCTTCAATTTACTCAATATACAAGTAATATTATTGGATTACAATAAATGATCACATATACAAATCAATACATGTACAGGTTTGAAAATAAGGGGTATAATTACAGTACTCAAACTTCATATTGATACACTGTATATCCTCTTTGGGCATCAACACAAGCCTGTATACTCTTATGCATAACAGGTGGTGTACTAGTATGAGTGTTACTATGTCGCAAGATGGCTGAAGACTGAAAATTTCATGGAAATTTAATTTCTACTAACCCCTAGCATGCATATATTGTACTTATACCAGAATCAGCATTGTAATTAATATAGTGTTGCAGTTTTATTTTCTGTTTGTATATATTGAGAGTGGATGTTTTTCTATGCCTAAAAATACTACATTTTACTCTAATTATTATTCTATACATGTATCTATTGCAATTTTTTATAATATATGTGCACAGCAGAACTTTTGACCATTGAATACTGTTAACAACTTATGTTGTTTATTGAATAAAATTAATTTTTACCTCAGTTTTATATGTTTTCATTTTCTATACCTATATATTTTTGACTTAAATTGTTCTCCAAATAATTTTTACAATTGTAGAGCAGTGAATATTGTTGTTATTCAGATATAGGTCAGCTCGAAAGGAAATTTAACCCATCGGATTTTAGCAAAATCAGATTCAATTTTCTTTGGCGAATGCAGTAAGCATTACGGACGGCCAGAGGTGATATTTTTTTAGAATGTTTTCATGTATTCCCCAAAATAAAGTAGAATCTGATTTTTAGTTTTTGTTAAAATCCAATGAGTTAAAGGGTAAAAATTTACCCTAATTTCTTTTTCTTTTCTTTTTGGATATACATTGTAAGTTATTGGTTTTTTTAAATCAATTATATTTTGATATTTTATATTTTTTTCTTTCTTTTCATTCTTAAATATTACCAGGTCCTGCTGAACAATCTTTCGGGTTTGGAGTGTTGATAAAAAGGCAACATAGAAAGAAAGTGTGCTTTTGAATCACACAAGTTACATTTGAAAAGAGGGGTAGAGAATTAGAATTAAAATTTTATAAGCAAGTTTTATTGCTGCAAAGAGAGGGATTGGCCTGTCCACAGACTTATTCCGTGTGCATTCTAGAGTCCTGATAGCTCTGGAAAAATGTTCTATCAGGAAACTAATGCTTAGATAGTTACTGCCGGATAACCAAATCATTTCCCTTTTGAAGAAACCAGGTTGTTTATTAAACACAATGTGACTAACCAGCTCCTCTCCGGGTATTTCCCAAGCCATAAAATCCAAATACTTTCTGAGGATTGATCTTTGCAGTTATAGCATGTGAAATAAGCGAATTACAACTTGCATCACCCCAAGCCTTAAAGCACATTTTCGGAGACAGTTTTGAGTACAAAAAAAAGGAGTCTTAGTTATCTCCCTTAGATTAATCACTTCGTATTGCTTGGTTCACGATTCATTCTTATGTGAACGTTTGTGCTCACAAAGAAAGTGTGCATAATTAAATTAATAAAGATTTGATCTAAAAAAAAAAAAAAACACAAAAAAATCACAACACGTTTAGACTAATAGTAGCCTTGGTCTCCTGCCAAAATAGATTACTGGCACCTTAAACCGTTCATTCCATACATATATGCAGAGTTTTGATCAGACGTTTGTCTCTAAAGTTCCATGTCTCACAAAAATCCATGAAGTCATACGTTACCAAATAATATATTTATTACAATTACTGTTATCTTCATTTATATTATAACAAGAAGTTCCTGGTATTGTCTAGAACAAGAGTAAATCCATTATTAAACAAATCAAATTGGGTAACTTTATAAAAAGTTATTTCTAACAAGAAAACAAACCGACCAAGTGTTGTACTTGATTTTGGCCAGAGTGAAGAAGGGAGAAGTAAGCCTACACAATAAGGCGCCAAAAGCTGCCTCTCACCATTTGATCAACAGCTTAGCCGTGCAAACTCGGGCACCAGACTATTAAGGCAGGAAAAAATAGCCAGCAGAAAGGTTTTATCACTTGCTTCTTGAAGAGCTGATAAGTATTCAAACAAGCAAGAAACTTCCTGAGAAATTCAACTCAAATCAACCTAAAGTCAACTTTACTGAAATTCAACAAGATTGAATGAAAATTCAACCTGACAACTACTAAATTTGCAGTGTGAACCTGGGTGCGAGACTATTAAGGCAGGAAAAAATAGCCAGCAGAAAGGTTTCATCACTTGCTTCTTGAACAGCTGAAAAGTATTCAAATAGGCAAGAAGCTTCCTGAGAAATCCAGCTAAAGTCAACCTAATATTATTTAAATTATTATTTACTTAAACAAAAGATGAAAATTCAACTTGAGAATTCTGCTGAAGGACAATTTTACAGAAGATGAAAGTGAAATGAAAACTAAAAAATGAAAGTGAAATGACAATTTTACAAAAGATGAAAATGAAATTAAAACTAAAAAATGGAAGTGAAATGAAAACTAAAAAATGAAAGTGAAATGAAAACTAAAATTCAACCTGAGAATTCTGCTAAAAGACAACTTTACAGAGAACTCAACCAAATTAAATGAAAGCTGAAACTTTTCTACAAAACCACAAAAAATACTTAAATTCAAAGAACTGCGTTTTCCAGACACTCTCTCTCAAATAAGTCCCATAAATTACACCAACATTTACAATACTTTGTTCTTTCCCTCTTTTCTTTCTTGTTTCTTTGTATAAAACTTGTTTCTAAAACTTTATTGTCTGTATAATCGTTTTTAATCAGTATCTGAACTAGAAAATTGCTGAACTTGCTGTTTAAACTTATCTGCTAAAGCCTCTAAAACATTATCCCCTTATATTGCATATTTGGCATTTTACTGTCATTTTCAGTCCTATATTCAACTTCGATCTAATTTCTTTTATATTGCAAATTTTGATACCATATAAATTCTTTTATATCGCAAATTTTGATTTGATATTAATTTCTTTTATATTGCAAATTCTGTTACTTTAAATTCTTTTATATTGCAAAGTTTGATGCTGCATAAATTTCTTTTAACTTAAATCATTATTTTTATGAATACTACTCAAAAAATAAACATTTCAGAAAAAGAATTTAAATTAGATTTTCAAAATATATTAATGAAAAAATTCAACGTTGCTTACTCCCACTTTATACACCAAGGTTGTCACCAGTTTCAGAGTAGACAGCAGTGTTATTTGAATAACTAAGCTTTTTAATTATAAAAACTATCCCCCCAAAAGACCCAATTCAAAATTGATAATAAAATATAGTTATTTACCACAATTTGATTTTAAAGTTGAATATACAAATTAGTTATTCTCATAAAGCAAAAGTCATAAAGTTTGTTCAGATATAAGAGACATTCTGCTAGATATTAAAAATTAGTCTTCAAAACAATGTTACATTGGTGTTGTTGTAACCTGAAGCTTCACCTACTTAGAAACTGGAAGTTTAGCATAAAGAAACATAGCAAAAAAAAAAAAAGATGGAGGTACCCATGGCGTAATGGTTATTGTCATAGGAAATGGACACGGCGACATGAGTTCAAATCCTGGACGAGACTGGTTGCATTTCGCATAGCACTAACACCCTTGGGAAAGGTATGAATCCAATTATTCTCCCTCCAGCTATGGGTAAATAGTAGGACAGACTGGGTTCTTCAGGCTTGGGGAGGCAACTAGTCTAGGAGAAGAAAAACTCTGAATTCAAACCTGTTAAACTCCGCTTAAAATCGACCCTGTGTCATATCCTGCCCGAGTGGAGGGGTTGGTAAATATGATAAAAAAACACAGCACTGTTGTTATCCCATCTCAGTATAAATAGCTATCAAAAAAATCAGACAGCTAGAAATGGCTTGCCTGGCCTCTGGTGAAGATGTTTAGAATGTGGTAGTTCCTGTTTCCTGCCTTCCTCCAACAGTTCCAGAGGATCAGATGCCATCACCTCCTTTTCTCAGCCACAAACAGTAAACACATCAGTCCAGTATTTTCTTTTAAACTGTGCTTTTAATGCACAAGTCTTTTCTTCATGCTACTGTCTTTTTAAGGACACAGGTCTTATCTCCCCAATACTGCTCTTTCAGGGTAGTCAACTACATGCTGATCAACACCACAAGGACGATGTCCTATTAGCAGCCAGCTAGGTGCAATGAACACCCAGAGTAACAGACCAGTCCACAAGCGGATGACAACCCTGGCCTTATTACCTGCCCTTCAAGCTGCAAGCTTCATGATAACAGCTCACTAGCTAATGACACCACTCAGACGGATGACACTTCATCAACTCGTTTGAAGCTAACATTCACTGTTACTAAAAACACAGTCCATTTTTACATTTTTCGGTCTATTGTCCTCATCTTTATCTCCATGTTTATCACAACGTTTCAGCCATTGTACACTCCAGCCTTCTTCAGGTGGTTGGAATGTCGAACTTAACCCTTTATTTCACTTACCAGGGTAGACTGTTCTAGTTCCACGTGCCATGTTTAATGGATGTCAGTTATCAGTTATCTCCTGTTAATTTTCCCTCTGAAAGTTCTCCATTGCCTTCACTGAGTATTGAACTTACACTCTTTGGGTATGTCACTGGATCTAACCACTGGATTGACATTCCAACCTCCTGAAGAAGGCTGGAGTGTACAATGGCTGAAACGTAATAAACATGGCAACAAAGATGAGGACAATAGTCCAAAAAATGTAAATAATGTACATAATCCCTCATCTCAGATATTAGACAGTTGAGTCTACTCTTTCAATGTAAACAGGAACTTCACACAAAATTCTTTTCTTGTATTTATTGCCAAAATAAAAGTTGGCTTTAAATGTACTCACTTGCTTTTGTCATCTTTGCCTTTTCTCATTCCTAAAAGTTTATGAGATTAACATATTCATCAACCCTGCAATAGTCTCATCTGCAATTAATTTGATGTCACAATTTGTTATTTACTAAGCTTTGTAATAAATACAATGGAAATAAATCCATCATTATCTTTGTTGATTTTTTACCTCAACATTTTAGACACCATTCCTTCAGGCCTTCTTTAGATAACAGTCTTATTTTGGAATGTCAAACCTCTCACCCGATCTGTATATCAACTAGAAACCCATTTACTGCAGTTCCTTCCAATTAACTAAAAAAAGGCTTAATTCCTTGTCACATGATTTCTCACTGCTACATCCACCAGTCAGACAGTGACCTCAAACAATTTACACACTGTTCTATTTTTTGACCCCAATGAAGAGTTTATTAATCTTAATGAGATTTGACTTTGATTAATATGAAAATTGTAAACGTTTCATAGTTTTGTGGTTTCTTTGTTTAATGACAAATCAACCTTCCTAGGTTATTTAATGTCAAAGCTATTCTTATAGAAGGACAGTAGTGGTACTATTCAACCTATAACTGGGGTTTCATGCTTTTCTCAAGGGTATTAGTCAAAAAGTGAATGCTATAGTGTAACTGAAACTCAAACCTACTTACTTTGTTGCAGTCCAACATGTTAGCCATTATGCCATGAGAACTTCACCCAACTCCACTACATAGAACTCAAAACAAGGTAAACTTCATGTTTGTGTAGTAGGGTGAAGTCCCCATAACATAATAGCTAACGTGTTGGACTGCAACATTACAGTAAGCAGTAGTGAAATACTTTAACAATATTTCAGGATGGCAGTGTATGTATTTACCTAACCCCTCCACAAAAGACAGAATATGACAAGGTTAGTTTTTAAGTAGAGTTTAGCAGGTTTGAATTCAGTTTTCCTTCTCTTAGACTGGTTGCCATTCCAAGTTTAAAGAGCACAGTCAGCCCTACTATTTACTCATAGCTGGAGGGTGAATACAAACAACCTCTTCCAGAATTTGAACTCAGACCACTGTGTCCATTTCTTCATCACACCACAAGCACTTCAACCACTTCAGCAAGCTTGGGTAACTTGCTATGGTTGAATGGCTTTATTGGACAGACTTAGCTCTCTGGCCTTTGTAGGCAACAAGTATAGGAAGAATACAGCTTTAAATTCAACTCCAGGTTCGACAGGCGAGCAGTGGATAGCAGTTGCCGAAGAAAACATAGAGGAAAATGGTAGATAGCCTACTTCATTTCTGAAGAAGCTACTGCCCTATCACGCAGGATAAAATAACAAATAACACTTACTGGCTTGGCAGCCCGGTTGGCGTCTGGCTAACAGACAAAAATATGTTAATGAGCAGGCCAGCATATATGCACACTAGCATAGTCACTCCTGGGCTGGCTACCAATCACAACCCAAGGAATGGACTAGACCACCTGCACATCATGGAACACCCTGATGCTCAAGTCGGTATTCACTTTGACGTGTAATTCACTTTGACGTGTAATTCAACACATGAACTACACTCAAGTACAATATACGACAGAACTTCAACAATTTCCAAAATACAAGATTTAAAATTGAATTAAGACCTGTACATAGCTGAGTTACTTATATAGTATGTATTTATGCAACCATTTCATCATTGGCATGGTGTGATGCAAGGTCAATTTGTTAGCATAATAAAGCTGGTTTGAATTCAAAGTTTTCCTTCTGGAAGAAAAAAAATTCAGTAGCAGTGCAGGTTTTCTAGGAAAGAATTTGTTGGAATAGAACATATTTCTGGTTTAGGGAAGATACAGAAAGAATAGATGCTGTTCACTAGAGACAGTAAAATGAATTCTTACAAGTGGAAATTCTTGAATAAGCAGGATCAATTTTTAATTAATACTTTATAAATATTCATGTCTATTAGAACACAATTGTATATATTTGCCCAACTTCTCTGCAATGGACAAAATGTGATACAAGGTCAATTTTTTTAAAAACTGTGTAAAGTTGGTTGAAGCAAAATCAAAACTGTCTCATCAAGGATTTAAACTCAAGTCATTGATTCCATTTTCCATTATGAGGATTGTTATGCTAAGTACATCTCCACTTAAATAGTAAAGCAATCAAGATGTCTAGACTGTTGTCTAGATAAAACCTAGAAAAGTCAAATTTTAAAATTTGAAGCAAGTCTCAATACTTTTTGAATGAAATGCTTTATAAAAAATAGGTTTGTGGAAGTTCAACACCTTCTATACTCCCCTAGACTTAACTCTTAGTGATTTTTTTTGTTGTTGTTATTTTCTAAACTAAAAAGTTCATCTAAAAGGCCAACTTATTAGCAGAGGAGGACATTAAAAGAAATATAATGGTACAGCTTCATCCCATATCAAATAAGGAATTTCTAAAGTACCTTGACAAATAGAATGCTCACTGGAATAAGTGTATTGAATGACAAGTGTTGAACTTTTGAAGAAAATAATGTTGCATTGTTTATTTCTGTCTTTGTAAATACAGCTTCAGTCTTGATTCTTTATGAACACACATCATTGTAACAATTATGGAATTACCACACATTGTGAATATTCAATCAATTCTTTTTCATGTTGTAATAAATAGATAAATTTTGAAAATTATATACATCCAAAAGTTCTATGGATTGACTATTCAATAGCATCAAGTTATCTAATTGTATGTTTGTTTTATAGAAGGAATTTTGATAGGTTTATGTAAAGATTTCCAGTGAAAAGTTTTCTACAGGATATTATTGTTAAAAAAGTGGTGGTAACTTTTGCATGCACCTAATAATGAAATAACTTTAACTAATCTTTCAAATACCTTGTATAAATTCTTTCCACAATGAAGAGGAAAATGAACTAACATCATAATAAGAATTAAAAGTGGATAACTTGGATTGAACAACTTTTTAAGGTTAATTTTTCTCCTCAAAAACACAAGATATGTTTTGAAACATGAGGCTTACCTTGTTTTGAGGTCTAACTTTGCAGCAACTTCATTTCATTGCATGTGGGCTTTTAGGCAAGATACTAAAGTTTTTACTGGTAATGCTGGAGCTTTGGGAAATGCGGAGTACCCCTTCATTGCCATTGCTCCCAGGTCCACTCTAGCCTGGAGTGGTAGCACCTGATAGGGTCCTATCTATGGATCAAATAGAATTGAATTGTGTACTTATGCTAAACTGAATTGCTTGAAATAGAACTGTTTTAACATTTAAATTGCACATGTCTTTTAAACTGTGTACTTATGCTAAACTGAATTGTTTAAAATAGAACTGTTTTGACATTTCAACTGCATACTTATACAAAACTGAATTGTTTGAAGTAGAACTGTTTTGTATGTTAAACTGAATTGTTTTAAATAGAACTGCTTTTGACATTGAAACTGTAATTATGCTAAACTGAATTGTTTGAAAAAGAACTGTTCTGACATTTAACTGTGTGTAAACAAAAACTATACTTATATTAAACTAAACTGTTTGAATTAGAACTGTTTGATTAGACTGAAAAGCTTGAAATAGAAATGTTTTTCACAGTTGAATTGTGTACTTATGCTAAACCGAATTGTTTGAAATAGAACTGTTTTTGTATAAAAATTGATTTGGCATTAAATAACCTACAAAGGTTGATATGCCATAAAACCCAAACAAACCAGCAAACAATCAATCAAACAACAGTTGTGCTATAATGTTTACATTTGAACTAATACCTTTGGAAAAAATATGAACTCCCTTACTTCCCCAGTCATGGGTTAAATAGTACTACTGTTGGTATCATTTTATTGCAATCGGAACATCTTCTTGGAAGTGACTTTTATGGTTGTCACCACCGAAAGGAAATGACAGGATTTTTTGGAACTGACACCACCTTCTGAGAGAATAACCCTTTTCGACTCAAGCCACAAGGCCGTCAATTTTAGTAGTCCTGTGAATTTTCGCAGGATGTGCTGGCTTTTAAACCTTGCTGTTCCCTACAGTTAAGGGAAAATAGTGAATAGGGAGTAAATCCCTCAGAGAATTTTGCTGCTGTGCAGGACCTCTCCGAGAGAGATATGCTGTTACCTGTATCTGTGAATTTGTGCTGTCTCGATTTTAACCACAAGGTGTCCCAGAAGTACCCTGCTGAGCTGTATTCATCTTAGAGAAATATGCTGTGGCCTACATTAGAGAATTTGTGCTGTCTTGACTCAGACCATGAGGTGTACAACTGAATTTGCTGTCCTATATAAGTGCTAAAAGGATTGCTTAATGAACCCCCATGTATTTGCATTATTCGCTGTATTCTTGACGGAAAAGTGAACAGGTTTTCCCAAGAGATATTTTTCGCTGAAGAGAATCTTCCAATTCATTTTTTTTCATTCATACAACACCCTTTTTGAGTTGTAAGTACCAGCACCTGTGTTTGTCGAAGACATATTAGCTCCTTGTACTTCATTAGTGACACAGTGTTTTTACGAAACCATTTGTATCATTGTTACTGGATTCAGTTTTTTTGACTAAGCGCTAAAATTGCAATTAATTTTAGCAACTAGTATTTTTCTTAAAAACTTTGTAACTCCTTTTTATCTATTATTATTTACTTGGTAATAAATAATTCTTGGTTGTACGCACGAAGCCCGTTTTTCTTTTTAAAATTATCCTTTCGTTTTTTCAAAGTGCTTTTTTACTTTCCGTCAAAGGATTCCTTTTATTTTGCTAAAATTAAATTTTTCCCCGAGGCTGTAACTTTTAGCAGTATTAGTTAAGCTGAAACTTTCATAAACTGCTGCGTGGAATTATTAAGCAATTTATTTGTTTTATTTTGCTGGTTTTTTTTTTTTTTTTTTTTTTTTTTTTGTGAATTTCGAACGTTTATCATGGCTGTCAAAACTGTGGTAAAATTAACCAAGGCTTTAGACTTCCCCAAAAGAAGGTTAGATTGACTCTTGATAGCAAGTGGTCCGGACAAACGGAGGTTTTGTAGATTTAAAAATGAAATTAGCCAAATTTTCAGTGATTTTGATAAAAGGGCCGAAGAATTAGAGCTTTATTATACGGAGTAAGAAGTAAATCCAGAAGAAATTGACCAGTTTCTGGACGAAAATGTTTTATTTAAGCAAAAAATTAGACAATTTGTTGGTTACAGGCGAGAATACATCAGAATTAGTGAATACTTACGAAAGTGCTGTAAGTATTATGGCTGAAGGGAATATCTTGTAGAGAAGGGGAAAATTTCGTATTTTGGTTTGGCGCGCAATTTAATTCGACACTTAATTTCACCCAATCAGGATGACCTATCCAATTCACCCCGGACCTTTCATTTCCGGTCAACAAATCGGGTAAGCTGTCAAACCTACTCTCTTTGGCTGGAGGACGCCGACCAGTGCAGACGTCACACTGGCCGTTCTTCAATAGCGATGCTTTTTAACTGGACAACGCCGCCCAGTGCAGACATCTCACTGCGGCTCTAATATAGCAGCAGCAACATGGACACACGAGGGAATCCATCTAATTTATGGATTCCTTACAAGGAATCCCAGTTGAACATAAATTAGATACATTCAACAAGCCTCGCACAGGCACAACTTTATGTCACCCCAAAATTGGCTATGTCGATCTGAGCGTAATCCTGCTCTCGACACGCTAGCTCTCAATTCACCTCTGGTCCACTTTAATGGAGATAACGCCTACTCTCCCCAAATACCAGACACGAAACTCACGGTGACATCCAAAGTTCAATTCCTACAACTGCAACATGTCTTTCTTCAAAAATGCAAAAAACCAAATCCCTCACACGTCCGACGACACACGCTGCCATCGCAACCATCTCAACTTCTCATAACTCAATTTCGTCTCAATAAGCATAACTTCTCCACGAGTCTTGCAGCACCAAAAGCAAATCCAATATTCCATGCTGCAAATAAAAACCTATTTCTAAAAACACCTTTCGACCTTCGCCGTCTTACTTCTTCTTCATCATTCAACCCTTATTTACCCTACAAACTTAGCGAGGGCCTTACAACACTCAGCGAGGAAACAACTCAACGTAAACACACATACGTTACAACTTATCCTCGCTAACAAACAACAAACTTTCCAGCCAAAATCATCCTACAAAAACTCTGGCTACAAAATGGTTCCCCCTCGCTAAACAATAATAACCATTTCACCTACGGCTAAAATCTGTTTAAGGTCTTGTACATCAAATTATGTCCCGCTAAGGGATCAAATGAAACATGATGGTTCCTTTGTAGAACATGACGGTAGTGAAGAAAAGCTATTGGGCTATAAGTAAGACATACTAAGGGACTCCTTGAAATTAAATCCAAGACTTTCTGAGCCTGAAGCCAACACAAAGCGCAAAATTTTGGCACAAAGCTCCGTAGTATTTGATCCGCTTTCCCTTTGCTGACCTGGAACCATTAAGGGAAGGTTACTCTTGCACGATTTATGGAAACAGAAGTTACGATGTGATGATGTCATTTCGGAAAATCTGTGTACAAGGTTGAAAGTTTTATATCAAGAACTTGTACTGTTAAATAGCTTGGAATTTCCTAGACTGGCCTTCAGTAACTGTGGTCCTGCCGACCTCAACGTTTTTTGTGATGCCTCTAAAGCTGCCTATGGTTTTGCTCTCTATCTTGTACAGGGCAGTAGATCTGTCCTACTATTCTCTAAAGTTGAAGTTGCTCATACTGTGGCAAAGTCCCTGCCTACGTTGGAGTTATTGTCAATATATCAGTATATCAAGCGCTGAAGTACCTGAAAAATGTTTGTGGGGTATTTTGCTGACTAGACATTAAGAATTTATATGTAGCGGTGGATGCCCAAATCGTTTTAGACTGGTTGCTGTCTACCAAAGCAAATCACAAAAATATCTTCGTCGCTAATCGGCTAAAGGATATTGATTTGCTCAAGAAATAAAGAAATTCTAAGTTGAATGTGTCTGTGAAATTTAAATGTTCCAGCAGATTAGAATCCTGCTGATATTATTACAAGGAGATTGACCTTGAATAAGTTCAAACTGAATCTAAATTTTTGGATTAGAGGGTCTATTTGGTTGAGAGACTCACCCGTAAGTTGGCCTGTGAGTGAATTAAAATGTTTGTCAGCTACGGATAAAAATTTTGGGCAGACAGAGGTGCATTGTAGTGCTGCAGTTGAAAAAAATGAATGTGTTGTCAATCTGGAGAAATTTTCAAAACTCTTAAGTTTTGAGAATTATTATTCTGATTTTCAGGTTTGTTAATCAATAGAAACCTTCCGATTCTGACCCTAGGCACGTTGCCAATGTTTACTTGATAAAGTGAGCTCAGAGGCAACTCTATGGGCACGAAATTGAATTTTTAGAAAATTTCCTAGACAGGCAGTTGAATTTTATGAGGACTTCTGGAACTTGTTCAGAATTTAAACCTCTTTAGTGATCAAAGTAGGATAGTTCGGTCGAGGGTCAGAATAGACAAGACAATAGTATGCCTATCTGAGGCTTTTTTACTTTCCATGAAAGGATTCGTTTTTTAATAAAAATTTATCCTTTTATTTTGCTAAAATTAAATATTGCTGCCAAAATACAGTGCCCTTACTAAATTTTTAGCGAAGAAATATTGTTACGTGTTTGCTCGCTATGTTATCGTAAATAAAGGAGAGAAGAACCAAGACACCGAAAGGTTTTTATGGAGGTTTTAAAGACAGCCAGAATAAAGGGTACTTTTATGCGGGAAGTCTCGTAGGAAGGAAGGCAGGAAATAGTTATGGAGTTGAGAAGGAATTTTAGCTGCTAAATGCTCGAGCGAAATGTGCGTCGCTACCGATAAGGCATTGTTGAATGTCTGAGTGAGATATGGTCGCCATAGGTGTAGCAAAGGTCGTGTTTACTGGTTAAGGACATGAATGATGTAGTCCCCCATGAATGTGTGATCCTGGTTGTTATAGGAGAGAAGCATGAAAGTCTCCTGAAAATGTTGCCCAGGGATGAAGTAGCTGGATGTCTGAACGAATTTTCGCGTCGCAGTAGACATAGCTAAGGTTAGAGAGGCGAAATGAAGGTGTTCCTGTGTGTGGCGGATTGAATGCATCTAATTCATATTCAACTGGGAACCCTTGAGTTGAGAGTAGACTTAAGAGGTTCATAAATTAGATGGCTTTTCTCATGGTGTTGAGATGCTGCTGTTATGAAGGGAGCGGACAGTAAATACGTCTGTCCTGTTCAAAATATTCTAAGGAAGAGATAGTTTGGCGGGCTTTCCCCAATTTGGTGCTGCCCAGAAAAAGGGTCCGGGTTGAATAGGATAAGTCATCCTCATTGAGTGAAAATATGCGTCGACCATAATGGTCAAATCAATTTACGCGCCAAACAAAAATACTAAGTTTTTTCTGATACAAATTGATTGTCTGGGAATGTCATAATGATTGCAAGCACCTGGGTATTGCAGCTATACTGTGTAAATTGAGATTGTCTGGATATTGGCTTCCTCGCACCCGACAGTCTATCAAACATTGTATTGCTGATTGTTTTGTATCCAGAAAATACAATGCATTGTCCTTTAGATACCCTAGACTGACTAACCTGCCAAAAAATAGAGTGAATTTGATTAGACCTTTACACACAGGTGTTGATTTCACATGTCATCTGTGGGTTCAAACGGAGGAGTGGGGAGATTAGAAGGTATACCTGTTAGTGTTTACCTGTTTGAGCGTCCGAGGTATTCATATAGAATTGCTGCAAGATTTGAGTGCCAAATCCTTTGTGTTGGCCCAAATCAGGTATACAAATCTTCTTGGCATCCTTGAGTGAATTTATAGAGATTTGTTAACTATATTGCATAACCGGGCTTTTCGTCCGGTTATGCAATGTAGTTAACAAATACCTGACCTCTGTTAAATTGCAGGACAGATTTGGAAGTTTTGAAATCAAACACCTCACTATCCTCCTATATGTTCCATGAATGAGAAGTGTCTGGGAACGAATGATTAAGACAATAAAGCTGTGTCTTTATAAAGCTTTTGGGAGAAAGGCAGTTGAATTTTATGATCTGCTGACGCTGGTTTCAGATATACAAAATGCAATAAACTCTTGTCCTCTGACCTATAGGTGTTTTTCTGACATGGGGATAGACATCATTGCCCGGTCAATTTTATCAGTCCATACATCAAAGAGGGATTAATACTTAGGATAGCTGAGGATGAAAGTTCCACACTTTTGAATCCTCCCATTAATTCAAAAATTGTAAGTTCTTTTCGAATTAGAGATGATTTTTTTTTATGACGAATATCTTTTGAGCCTGCGGGAACAGTGTAAAGACCTTTATCAATATGATTTTGAAAATAAAATGAAACTAGGGGACGTAGTGTTGATAAAAAAAATCCTGCAAAAACCCGTCCTTGTTGGCTTTTAGGTAGTTTTGAGCTTGAACATAAGAGATGATGGTAATGTAAGGTCTGTGAACCAAAAAATGGGAGACAGGAGTAACTATACCCATTCAATTAAATACCTTTACCCGATGGAATTATCCCCTACACACAACGGTCCAACTAGGAATGCAGAAGTTGACTCTTTAGCCACATCTGACATTTGATAGGCGCAGACGTAAAAGGTCCTGCACAAAAAAGGGCAAAAGAACACAAATGACCCTTATATTTGGTATTAGCTTGCTGGAAATAAATTGAATATTTTTGTTACATTTTGCAATTTTTTTTGTAACTAGTGATGGTGAAGATTGAAAACCCTTATGACATAACTTTTTGACAGTCAAATTTAATTTCCCCCCTCCCCTGTTTCCTACTTAGTGAATTGTGAAGGTGCAAAAATTTTTTTTGTCTCACTTTCTTCTTCTTCTTCTTCTTCTTCTTCTTCTTCTTCTTTAATGCCAAAATTTTCAAACGGCAATAATTTAACAATCCACTTCTATCTTTGACATTTTGTTTTACAGTTAAGGGCCAAGAAAAAGAAAAGCAAGTTATTAAACTGACAACTGACATTTTTAATGAAAAAATAAATAAAAAAATGAACAGATATAAACAAATAAAAAACTTTATATTACTTCCTGATTCGTTTCTTAATTATGAGCCTCAAACAGTTCTGGTAGTGGCTTGTTCAAGTAATTTCATCAAAAAGAAGTGAAATCTTCTAGTTGTAGCTTGATGGTTAGAACATAGGGCAATACAACAGTTTCCTTTGTTGCGCCAAACAAACAATTGGCATAAATAATATGTAAACAGTGCATCAGAACTTTATAACATTTTAGTCTTTTTAACTTTGGTGCAAACTGGAATAAAAAGAGTACAAGAGTAGATATGACAGCATAGGAAAGTTGATCCACAAGGAGTTGTAAAAGAGATTAAAATGAAAAAGAAAAATCTTGTTATTCATTTTTTTTCTATGTATTGTAATTGGTAAATCTCATGTAGACAACAAGAAGAAAGTAGACAAAAGAGTCAGCAGGATTGAGGCTTTTACAAGAACAGTTATTCAGGGACTTGAAGAATACATGAATCAGAGTAAAGAGAGTCAAATTATAACAGACAAAAAAAATAACATGAGGACAAACAGATATAACAGAAATTATGAAATTAAGAAAATAAAACTTGGAAGAAAAACAACTGTATGGATATTTCAGAAGAGAAACAAGGAAATTGTTCATTAAATGACTTGAACATGGCTATGGAGAGAAATCCTAAACAGAAAAATAGAATTGTGATTAATCACAACTCAAAATAATACTATTAGAACAAGTTGTATAAAAGCTAAAAAAGACAAGACTCAGCAGATCAGCAAGTATAGCTTTTGTGGAAAAAGAAATAACAGCAAATTATATAATAAGTGAATACAGCAAAATGGACCAGTAGAAGTGCAAAAGCATGCATGACTGGGTAGGGAGCATTGTCCACTAAGAATTGTGCAAGCAATTAAACTTTGGCATCATCATCATCATCATCATCATCACAGTTTGGTTTTATAAATGAAGATCAAAAAGAGGATTGTCCACACTGACTGCAGGTAGGGTCGCAGTGGCCATAGGTGAAGATCTGGTCAGGGTTTGATAGCAGAGTGTTGTGATTCTTTGTCCTGTGCCTTTTGTCCTTGAGGGTGGCCTCCTGGGGGTTTTCAAAGGTGAGAGTCCAGGTACCATGGTTCCCATCTAGAGTAGACCATTGGTGATGGTCAATGTGACAGGCATCAAGGGATTCTTTCATGCTGTCTTTGCAATGCTTCTTTGGTACCCTTTAGTCATGATGACCAGAGGAGAGCTCACTGCCCCATGTGATCCTGGGTAGGTAATGATTTTTCATCCATTTTCTTTAGACAATAAAGACAAATGATATATGCACAGATTAGAATCTGTACTACTATATGGTTGCACCACTTGGATTCTAATGAAGAATGCTTGGAGAAAAAGCTAGATGGGAAATACTCAAGGAAGCAGCACCTTCCAAAACAGCAGTTGTATGGCCATTTACCTCCCATCTCACAAACCATCCGAGAAAGACAATCAAGACATGTTGGGCAAAAGCTGAAGAAGTAAGGACAAACTCATAAGTGACATTTTCCAATGGCCTCCTCCTACACATGGACACACCAGCGTTGGCCAACCAGTAAAGACTTACAATCATCACCTGTATGGACATTAGGTGCTGTCTATAGCACTTACCAAGTGTAATAGCTGATAAGGGACAGATGGTGAAAGAGAATCAAAGAAATCTTTACTGTTACCACACCTTGATGATAATGATGATGAGGGTGATATATCATGATATCAATGTTTTATTTAAATCTTTTGGTTGGGGCTGTAGAATACACCAACTGCATCTCTGCAGAGGGGTAAACTGCTCCCTCAACAAGTGTCCTCGATTTAACAATAAACCATTTGATGGTAAGGTTCCTCTCCTGAAGATTTCAGGGATGTAGAGTACCCATTTATGGCATATCAACCATTGTAAGTTATTTCATTCCAGATCATGTTTATACATATATATATATATATATATATATATATATATATATATATATATATATATATATTATACGAGGATAATTAAATAAGTTTCCAGACTTTTTTCGTATGGGCACTTTTATTGATAGTACACACATGAAACTATAGTCTCCTTCGAAGAAATCTCCGCTGGCTGCAATGCACTTGTTGTACCATTTCAACGACTTCTGGAAGGCCCCATGGAAGTCCTCTTGTGTGAGCGTGTCAATGACCTTCATCACAGCCTCTTTCATCTCCTCAATTGTCTCATAACGACAGCCTCTGAGCTTAGGGAATAACCAAAAGTCACAGGGAGAAAGGTCTGGACTACAGGGAGGCTGAGGAACTGTCTTGATGCCCATCTTGGTCAAATAGTCTGTGACTAGAATGGAGTTGTGGACTGGTGCATTGTCCTGGTTGTAATGCCACTGACCCAATTTGAAGAGTGCTGGCCTCTTCCAACGGAATTTCTTTCTGAACTCCCTTAAAACCTCAACATAGTAACCCTAACCCTTTGGCCAATCAACTTTGGTGTTCTGACTTCCTTACTCCTCCCACACCTCAAATCATCCCTCACAGACTTCCTGCCTTCCTTGAATCTCTTATGCCACTCAAAAACTGATGCTCGATTCATGCAAGATGCTCCAAAACCAGTATGAAGCATTCCATACGTTTCTGTGGCATCATTTTTTCCAAGTTTAAAACAGAATTTTATTGCATATTGTTCTTCTAAATTGTCCTCACGTCCAGATTGCATTTTTGAAATTCACCAGCTGTGATAATCAGGTTTTAGTAGGGTGTATTTCAATTCCTGCTGCAGCTGTTCATTTGAACCTGGAATCATAAAAATTGGTCAGTCATCTCATAAGATGTATAGCAATAACATAATGAATTTTCAAGGGTCTACAACAATTTTAAATGCCTGTACAAAAAAAGTCTGGAAAACTATTGAATGCACCACGTATATGACTTGTAAAGTTGGTTGATTGTGTTTGATGGCATATCAACCCTTGTAAGTTATTTAATGCCAAATCCTGTTTATACATATATAGATTAAATATGTGTAGTTGAGTAGCAATGATTCATTTAAGCATGCTTGATTAAATAATAAAGACATTTTGTCTATATAATTTTATTAAGATCCTTTCAAGTTTCCTGATGAAGTGTTTTGGTTTCAGATTGGAATTGGTGGGTATTTTTTTAAAGAGTTTTTTGAAAAAGTTTTTTAGGTTTTTTTATAACATTACAAAATTACGTAAATTCAATACCTACATACCAACTTACAAAACCATTAACGATCTAATTACTCCATACCTTTCCCATAATTATACCATTAAATCTACAAAATAACTGATCGAAATCCTTAAAACCATAAACCAAACAAAGGAATAATATTCTCTCTAGACATAAACTCTTTAAAAAAATACCCACCAATTCCAATCTGAAACCAAAACACTTTATCAGGAAACTTGAAAGGATCTTAATAAAATTATACAGACAAAATGTGTCTTTATTATTTAATCAAGCATGCTTAAATGAAACATTGCTACTCAACTACACATATTTAATCTATATAGGTATAAACAGGATTTGGCATTAAATAACTTACAAGGGTTGATATGCCATCAAACACAATCAACCAACTTTACAAGTCATATATAATATATATATATATATATATATGTATAAACATGATCTGGAATGAAATAACTTACAAGGGTTGATATGCCATAAAACACAACCAACCAACCTTAGTCATTAGTCATGATGTCACTGATTTTCTTCAAAAGCAATTGTTTTTAAATTATTTTTGCCTCTTACAAACTATAAACTTCCTTTGTTTATGAAGAAATTCTTCAACATATTTTGCATCAAAACAAAATGCCTCTAATACTTTTCAGAACAAAATAAATTCCTCATTTATATTTTAGATATTTATTATGACAACAATCTTATCCAGGTTGGTGACATTGTTTTAAAATATGAACATTTTTAAAACTTATCATATTCATTGTTTTGACTTCCTATCATAAATGATGGGATTGAAAAAAAACAAAAAACACAAAAGTATGTAAAAGAGGAAAAAAAAAGAAAATATACAAAGTTATAATGAGAGAAGAAAAATAAGTGAATGATCAATTGAGAGTGAGAGAAAGAAAGAGAGAGAGAGAGAGAGAGAGAGAGAGAGAGAAACAGAAAGAGTCCAAGAGATGAAGAC
>OY757915.1:47396258-47413159 GCA_963585895.1 Sepioteuthis lessoniana | reverse complement strand
TGAGATATGAGCAGACTGAGATAGATAGATAGATAGGAGGTGGCCGTGATGTAATGGCTACCGTCATAGGAAATGGACACGGCGACACGAGTTCAAATCCTGGACGAGACTAATTGCATTTCACATAGCACTAATACCTTCGGGAAAGGTATGAATCCAATTATTCTCCCTCCAGCTATGGGTAAATAGTAGGACAGACAGGGTTCTTCAGCCTTGGTGAGGCAAATAGTCTAGGAGAAGGAAAACTCTGAATTCAAACCTGTTAAACTCCGCTTAAAATTGACCTTGTGTCAAATCCTGCCTGAGCGGAGGGGTTGGTAAAGATAGATAGATAGATAGATAGATAGATAATGCAGATGGTTTGACTTCAGAGTTTTCCTTCTCTCAGCCTGGTTCCCTAACCAAGGCGGAAGAACCTAAATGCCCTACTATTTGCCCATATTTGGATGTCTGAGGAGAACAGAGTAATTTATGTTTTCCCAAGGGCATTAGCCTAAAATGAAATACAAACAGCCTTATTTAGGATCTGAATTTAGGTTACTGATAATAATTATGCTAAATAATTACGCACCTTTTAATGAAAGTACAGTAATCATGATACAAATTATGGGATTATTCATGCATATATAGACTAGCATTTCTTCCAAGGATCATAGTATTTATGTGCTCTGCTTAGAACCAGTTTTACTTCCTGGTACTCATTCAAAGATTTCTCTCTGTATTTACCTTATCACTCTTTCATGACCACACAGAGTCAATTTTTAAGTAAAGTACAGCTGGTTTAAATTCACAGTTTTCCTTTTCCTAAACAGCCCAGTTTGCCCTACTATTTATCCATAGGTGAAAGAGAAGAGATGGATTTATGCCTTTTAGAAAGGCATGAGAAAGTCTAGAATTTGAAAATGGTTTTAGTAATCAAGTTCAAACTCCACTTGTGCTATTGCATTCATTTTCAGACTAATACTCTGGGGAAAGGTATGACCCTTCTTATCCCATCAGCTATGGGTTAACTAATACCACTACCTTTCTTCTACAAAGATAAGTTTGGCATTACATAACCCACAAAGGTTGATATTTCATTAAAACAAGAACCATTCCTTGAACTTGGGTCACTGAGTTCTTTTCCTAAAATGATAACTATCACACAATGGACAATTCCACTATACTCTGTGTAATATGATCATATGTAATATCTGTGTGCCTAAGACCAAAGTGTCAGTCTTGACTCACTGCTTAGGATCAGTATATTGTCTGCACTTTATTTAGCATATTTGGGGTAAACATAAGCCAACTAAATACTTCAACTTCTTACATAAATCCTGCAACATATTTTTTAGCCATTTTTTGTGAAAAAAGGTGATACATATATGAGATATAATCAAAAATTATTTTGTTTTTAATTCAGAATTTTTTGATATTTGAATGAAGATATACACAGAGCTGAGCAACTATAATAAGTGGTATCTAGACATCTACACTACTGACTAGACATATAGATTTCATGTACATGCTGATTCTTCATACTTTTTTTATAAGAAGGCTCAATACTTCTGATAAGCAGTTTATGGTGAAACACAGGATAGTGCAAGTGAAACACACCAGATCTAGCCCCATACAACGTTTTCTTCTTTCCTAAACTAAAAACTTACTTCAAGGGTAAGATTTAAGAATGTGGAGGACATTAAAACAAATATGATAGCCCACTTTTATACTATATCAAAAGAGGAGTTTCAGAGGTGCTTCAACCAATGAAAAACTCACTGGAATAAGTGAGTTGAATGACAAGAGGACTACTTTGAATAAAATTAATGTTTTATTCATTGCTTATTTCTGTCTTGGTAAATACAGTTTCAGTTTCAATACTTTCTGAACACATCAAATATGTAAGTTATCAAACTCTTAAAACATCAGATTTTGCCTTGTCTATAAAAAATGCAATGGAGAAAAGGTTTGATATTATTTTCTTACCCACCAGCTTAGATAATCTTTTAATTAATTTTACCCTACTGATGTAGTTGATTTTTATCCCTTGCCTGCTTACCTCTGGATCAGATGTTTTAATCAAAACAGGATTCCCATGTTAATTTTATATTGTTTGCTTCAGCATGTCAGAAGTTGTGGGCAGAGAAACAAACAGAAAATGTCACATAATTCATTATTGTATATAATAATTATAATTAGCCTATTCGTGGTGACATACATTTTCCTCCTACACAGACTCACTCGTATACACAATTAGGGATATGAGTGAAAGTGAATATATATATATATATATATATATATATAAAGAGAGAGAGATGGAGAGAGAGAGAGAGAGAGAGAGAGAGAGAGAGAGAGAGAGAGAGAGAGAGAGAGAGAATTATTTATAAATAAATACACACCTACAAATTTTTTTCTAAACCAAAGATACCAGGATTTTATTTTTTGTGGAACATTATACATTTAAAACAGATATTATCAAGTATTATCTATTACCAAACTTTACAGCACTGAAACTGTAAAAAAAAATATAACTGTCCAAAAATAAACACATTCTTTATTTATGAAGTTTCATTTTTGTAACTTAACTCTTTTGCTTTTGTTGAAATACTTTGTCACTATTGAAAGTCTAACTAATAATTGCTTTATTTTTTGTTTTCATAATATTTAAATACACTTGAAAAGTAAACATATATACACCAAATTTCTATGACTGGATATATTAATGCAGTTAAATATTGTGAAATGTAATGACAGTTAATAACAGTTAATACTGATTAACAAATCCTCAAGATTTTCCATTGTTTCAATTTAAAATTTTCTTATATCTCTAACATTAAGGTGAAAGTTGTGCAATTCAACACAAAAGAAATTCACTAAAAGTGGAATTGCTTTAATAAAAAATATTATCATGGAGTTTTAATTAGGCTAAATATTTTTCATTAGCTTATCTGCTTGATTTATTCAATCTATACACATACATACACACACACACACACACATATATATATATATAAGTTAGTGACTGTAGTCAAGGGTGATCAAAAGGCTCCCTTTTCAATAGCTACCACACCAAGGTGTAGGGGAGGGCACTACTCCACTTTACTCTTGATACATACCTTATAATGCTGAGTGTTAAGCAAGGAGGTATCAAGTACCATTTTTGAGTCTTTGGTATGACTCAACCTAGGACTAAACCCAGGTCTCCCAGGTCCTTGGCAAAAATTGTAAGGTGTAAATTAATTTTTTGTTTTGTTTTTTTCTTCATTAGGTTGTAGATTTATTGATGTACCAAAATATATGTCAATTCTTATGTCTGATCACTTAAAAGGACGGATAGTGAGGCTCCAGTTTTGGAGATCAGGGAATTATGGATAACTTGTTCATAGCTCTTACTTCCAGGTACACTCTGACCTAGAGTGGTAGTACTAGTTAGAGTTTCATCTATAGGTAAAATTGATCAATTTAAAACTTATTTGTTATTAATAGGACTGCATGCAAAAAAGAAAACAACTTAAGAAACAAAAAAATGTAAAAAGATATTTACAATGAATGCAATTCCTTAACCTCTAGGCATAAAATAACCCTAGCCAGGTTAACATGCTGTTAAAATCAATCAATCTATAATGTTATTGGCATATCTATCTATATATTACAAAAATTCTCATTATGTTTGTATGTAATCCTTATCACTGCTAAAAAAAAATGCTACACTATAGGGAGATTTTTTTATTAAAGCAATACAAAATGCTCTTAGTGAATAAAGCAGTCCAACTGGCAACTGAATGATTATTTTGTAGGGTCTACATTCATGCTAAACATCATTTTTTAATCCTCCAAATTCTCAGTATAATGGAGATAAATATGAAATGTTGATTTGAATTCTTTATTCCTTCCTAAATAGAAGCATCAATATCATCAAGGACCTCTCTTATATGTGTCAGTGGTTTTATTAGTTATTGAGTAGTAAGTAAACCATGGAATACACTTTAGTTCAGCTAGGTATAAAAGTTTAAGCAATCAGAAGGTTTCAGAGAGGCAACTTGAATTATCAATAGCTTTTTTATTTTTTAACAAAACAAACAAAAGTTAAAAACAAATAAACTCGACAAAAACAATAAAAAAAGGTCATTAATTGAATATTTATGAGAGAAAAATTAAGAGTAAAACATATGAATTCATTTTTTCTTCAACATTTTTCAACTGATCTCTGCCAGAGTTTTTACACAAGGCACTTATTGTCCACAGTTTACAGATAAGAAATTGTGAAAAGGTCTGAAGGGATACTTAGTTTCCAGCAACATTTAAACTCTTGGGTGTCAATATTTAGGTACAATTATTATAGCATATAAGATGCCTTCATTTAAATTATTGAGAGAAGATTGCTGTAAAAATAAATTGACTTATCTCCCTTGTGTTTCTTAGACCATATTTTTTTTATTTCTTTTTATATGCATGGAACTAATACTAACTTAAGATTTTTTTTGGACTCATATTCAGTAATAGAATGGAGTTCTGCAATGGTTAAAACTTTAATTCACTTACTGTACTTATTTGTATATAAGATGCATTATTTTCTTAGATTTTTCAGGCCAAAAGTTAGGGGTATGTATTATACATATTGGCCTATTGGGTAGAGTATTTGCCAATAGCCCAGGCGACCAGGGTTCAATCCCAGGTCGAGTCATACCAAAGACTCAAAAAATGGCACTTAATATATCCTTGCTTAACACTCAGCATTATAAGGTACGTATCAAGGGTAAAGTAGAGCAATCCAAGGAAAGGAGTAAGCACCCTTTCCTACACCGCGGTGTTGTAGCTATTGAAAAGGGAGCCTTCGGGTCACCCTCAACTACAGATGTCAACTTATTATACATAGGAACTATATAATTAACTTTCTTTTTTTGACCTCACTATATTCAGTCCAAACTAATTTGTTTTACACTGTTACAGAGAAATATCAACTGAAATGTGTGTTTGTTCATAATTTTGTTTCTCTTAATGTGAGTTTATGTTTTTCTGCAAACTTGTTGCTTTTTTGTGTGAACATGGCCGTGTGTTTGCACTAAATACTGTGTAAATTTTGTGTTTCAAGACATAATGTAAACGATATGAATTCTCATTTTTAGTCAGTTTGAGCCAACAAAAAATTGAACAAATACTAAATTAGGGTTAAATTTAGCTGCTGCAAATTCTAAAAATTCAGTGCATATTATATGTGAGAATTTTTCCCCAGAATTTTGTTGTCCAAAATTAGGGAGTGTTATACACAAATAATTAGGTCATTGGTAGAGTGAAACCCCAACCTTATAAAAATTTATTTCTAACATAAGAACAAAAGTGTGCCTCTTAATTTTGGACATAGTGGAAAAGGGAGAAGTAATCCCAGACAACAAGGCACCAAAAAGCTGTCTCCCAGATAGCTTTTTTCAGTGTGAACTCAACTCAGAATTCTTACTGTTAAGGGGCAGGAAAAAATAGCAGAAAGGTGTCACTCACTCCTTGAACAGCTGAAAAGTATTCAAATAGGCAAGGAGCTTGTCACTGTTTCACTTCTGTGATCTGACAAGAACCAGTGTCAAGATTTGACTATGAGTGGTATCATCTTTGTTGTTTTCAAACTCACCATTTCATCTGATAAACTCTTAAATAGACTTTTGTGGTTCATTCTATTCCACTCAAAAAGTGAGTTTGATCTTTATCAACTTATTGATATATACGTGGTGAATTCAATAAGTTTCCAGACATTTTTGGACAGGCATTTAAAATTGTCATAGACTCTTGAAAATTCACTATGTTTTTGCTATACATCTTATGAGATGACTGACCAATTTTTATGATTTCAGCTTCAAATCAACAGCTACACCAGAAATTGGAATACACCCTACTAAAGCCTGATTTTCACAGCTGGTGAATTTAAAAAATGCAATCTGAATGTGAGGACACTTTAGAAGAATGATATGCAATAAAATTCTGTTTTAAACTTGGAAAAAAGGCCACAGAAATGTATGGAATGCCTCAGACTGCTTTTCATCCATCTTGCATGAATCGAGCATCAGTTTTTGAGTGACATAAGAGATTCAAGGAAGACAGGGAGTCTGTGAGGGATGATGAGAGGTGTGGGAGGAGTAAGGAAGTCAATACACCACAGTTGATTGGCCAAAGGGTTAGGGTTACTATGTTGAGGTTTTAAGGGAGTTCAGGAAGAGATTCCATCGGAAGAGGCGAGCACTCTTGAAATTGGGTCAGTGGCATTTCCACCAGGACAATGCACCAGTCCACAACTCCATCCTTGTCACAGACTATTTGACCAAGATGGGCATCAAGACAGTCCCTCAGCCTCCCTATAGTCAAGACCTTGCTCCCTGTGACTTTTGGTTATTCCCTAAGCTCAGAGGCTGTCGTTATGAGACAATTGAGGAGATGAAAGAGGCTGTGACAAAGGTCATTGACATGCTCACAAAAGAGGACTTCCATGGGGCCTTCCAGAAGTTGTTGGAATGGTACAACAAATGCATTGGAGCCAGAGGAGATTACTTCGAAGGGGACTAGAGTTTCCTGTGTGTAATATTAATAAAAGTGCCCATACGAAAAAAAGTCTGGAAACTTATTTAATGAACCTCGTAAGTCCAACAAAACATCAAGAATAGACTACCCTATCATTGTGGTCCAAAATATTGGTGAGTTATGTTTTAAGGTAATAAAGAGCAGGTATCAATCCATAACTGGAGATACATAAATGTTCAAAAGGTTTAGTTTGGTTTGATTTCTTGATTTAATGGCATATTAACTTTTGTGGCTTATCTAATGCCAAACCATCTTTGTTGAAGAACAGCAGTGACGCTATTTAACCCATAGTTCAGAGATTAAGGGGTTCATAGTTTTCCCAAGAGTATTAGTCATAAAGTGAATGTCATAGTGCAACTGGAGTTCAAACTTGTTTACTTTGAGGCCACAGTCCAGCACTTTAGTCCTTATGCCACAGGGTCTTCCCTTGTACATAAGGAACAGAACAAAAATTGTTCAGCCCCATTGGCATTTTTCTTTAGGGTGCTTTAAGAATCAGGAATATTTCAGACTCCACCCCTTTGGCTGTAATGGTTGATTGGTTTTAATGGCATATCAAACCGTCTAGGGTTATTTCCTGCCTAGAGATTAGAAAAATACATAAATTGTACATTTATATTTAATTCTTTATTAAGAGTTTTTGCACATGGTTATATGATAGTAAGTATTCATACTTAATATGAATAATTTGCAAACAGATCTGGGACCCTACCAGGTACTACAACTATGAAGACAAAATCATTCAAAACTGTCTCAAAATAGATGCAACTCATTAATATGATAATGATTTATAACTGCTTCTCAGAAGTGGGGTCTTACATATTACAGGCGATAGTCAGTGTATTCTAAGCCCTGCTGACTAGACTAGTTTAGGGTTCATTTTTTTTTTAAAATTCTATCAAACTATTTTATAGGGTAATTTACAAAGCTCTTTGCTTCGATGTGGCACAAGGCCGAATGGGGTACCCAATGAGACTCGAACTCACTCGTGTAGGTTTGCTAGTCCAGCTTGCTAACCGTTACACCACCAGAGGTGCCCGTCAAACTATTTTATAGAATCAGTGAAAATTAAATAACCTAATAACAATATCATTTTTAAAATACAAAAATAACAATATAGCTAATTTAACTGAAAACAAAATCTTTTAAAGTAAAAAAAATAATCAAGACAAAAGTTCTTTTATAGTAATGGTCGAACTAAATCAAATGTGAAAAATAAAATGATTAAAAACATACAGTTGATGGATTGTTTACATTAAAAGAAATGATTAAACTATAATTATTAAAATACTTCAGGGAGATATACAAACTCATCAAAACCCAAATGAGGGAGTGCGTGGGACAAAAACACTTGCTACTGGTCAGGATTGGAGTTGTGTTGAATTCTGGGTAGAGAACGGAAGTTTTTACCATCGGGAGGGACACCACTGCTGTGGTTGATAGATAATTGCTTGCTCTTAAAAGACTTTTTTTTTTCTCGTACTCGGTAAGTTATTTCTTTTTCTGCTTTAACTTTATTTTTGTAAAAGTAAGTTTCATTATAGCTATACCTCTACTTTACGATACCAATTTTTTCCAAGGTTTGTTGTTTTCTTTTAATAAAAAAATGCCTTTCCAGAGCGATGAATGCCGAGTTGTCGTGGTCAGCTTTTTTAATGCCCTCAACTCTTTTCTTAACTTTGTGCAGTCTTTCCTGTTTTGCCACACACTTGTGTTTTTGTTGTTATGGTCTTAAAATAAAGTTGTCACTCTAGTTGAAACAATATAGTTTTTTCTTTTTAACTTTGTTTAAATTGCAAAGTAAAAGTGATTAAAACTACCTGCTGTTCCACTGACACCAAAACATTTATCCAAGCTTTTAGAACTCTAGAAATGGAAAAGCCCTTACTCATATTTCTGTTACAATTGTTCCAGAATTATATAACATTTTAAAAAATTTATTACATTATTCCTAACTTATGTATTTTATGCAGCGTGCATTTTTTTAAAAGATGATAAACGAACCGGATATTGTTATGATTGACTTAGATCCATGTATTTCTATTGTTACTGTTCAAAAAGATGTTTCTTTTTAACGGAAGCTTTTGTCGTCTTAGTTAATTTTTATTTTATTCATTTTCACTTTAGTCATATTTTCAAATAGCCGATTTTGTCTTTTTTTTTTTTTTCAAGTTGCAATTTCCAAGATAAGTAAATGGAAATATGGAAACAAATACCCACAACAATACCATTTGCAAAATAACTAATAAATTATCCAACTCAACCTCTCACTTGTGGCGGGGGAAAAACGCCAAAAAAACTCGAAGGGTGAAAAAGAAAGTGTCTAAATCCTGACAATAAATTCCAAGTAATAAAGTTTAAGTATTCAAGATTGTTAGTTACTTGTTTGAAGTTTTAGTTTGTACAAAAATTAATAGAATGAAACTTAAAACATTTCATTGAGACTTAAAAAAATGTATTCATTTCCAAATCTAAATTCGACATATTTTTGTGCAGATCCTGTAAAAAGAAATAATTCTAGAAAAAAATGTTTTTTTAATTATTTTAAAAAAATAAAAGAACAAAAAGAAGTTTCAATATTTTTTATTTCAACTTCGGAATAAAGCTGTACGAAAAATGTTTTATATAAGGTGTGATTTTTTTTTTTTTTTTTTTTTTTTTTTTAAGATTTCAGTCAATCAATTCTCATAATGTTCAACAAAACGAAAAATAAAACAAACTCCTTAAAATGAAAAAAGGTGAACTTTGTTGATTTACCAACTTTTAAATACTTTAACTTTTCAACCTTAAAATTTAAAAAAATGGTGAACTTAAAAATTTTTTTTTACCAGTTATCCGATGTCATTATAAGCATTTTTTGTAAGATTTTCTTCAAATTTTACTAAAAATGAATCAAATCACCGTTCATATATATATATATATATATATATATATATATATATATATAATGTTGATCTTAAGTTGAAGTTTAGAAAGTCGGCCCGTAAGCTCGTTGAGTTCTGTAATAGTGCTCTATAATGGCATTGATGGTTTTATTTATCAGATTTAATAAGAATCTTTCATTAACATTTTGGAAGAAGGGAAGAATTCTAATTAGTGTTCCATAGTTATCTAAATGATATATCAAGACATTTGGATGATTTAAAACGATGTTCAGCGCGAACTCTACCAAATTATTATTCGGTTATAAATTGGACTGGGAATTCCGCTATTCTCTTAGAACATAAAAAAAAAAATAACAAAATCTCTCTATGAAGTGCTGTTTTTAATTTGTTAATATGATGAGAATCTTGAGTTTTGTTGTTAGGAATGTGCACAATAATCACATGGTACTTACCGAAAAAAAAAGTTTCTAACTTTTAACACACATTTTTGATCTACGAAGAATCTTTAAGAAAGCAAACTGATTTAAGGAAATGAAGTTAAAGGAAGGGTTTAAAGGAGTTCTAACTTAGTTTTTAAGAACATTGAACTGGGTTTTTTTTTGTTTGTTTTTTAGGCGAAGAGAGTATCAGTAAACTCGTCGTTTTTAGTTACAAAAAGTAAATAGTAGTATATATTATAATAAATGGAAGGAAAAATTGTTTACGAGTAAAACAATATTACATTTTGGTACGACCCATGACTGGTTCAGTACTTTAGTGAGTTGAATGAGGGAACTGTCTTCATGTAAGGACATGTATGCCAGTATTTTCAGCTCTGCTTGTATCTTCCAGATTGGAGTAAATATTTATCCTCCTCCTTGGAGCCCAGATATCTAGGAAAAAGAAAGTTGTTCTTTTCCAATAATCGTCTAAAAAAATTTCAATAAATTTAATCTTGAACATTATTCTTTTTTTTTTTTTTTTTAGTCTTACGTTTTAATACGTAATTTTGCTCTAAATAGGTTTAAATAAAGTAAAGCAGTTTAGTTTAGTGTTGCTCCTCCACCAAACATGTCGTACCCCCTACACATTCTCTCTTATCTTGAATTCTTCCTAATTCGCTGAAAACTAAAAACAAGACAGCAGCTGTGGAACACTTTTACGGAATAGGGCGGGTTTCCTTCTTCTTGTAATCTGTTGGCAGATGTGTTGACGACATATTCGATTTGATACTAGAAAAATATTTCCATAGGCACAAGGAATCTAAAAAGTTATTGTGGAACAACGAGATTAAAAAAGAATCTTACATAAACTATTGTTAATATATGTGTGTATATATATATATATATATATATATACGCACACACACATATTGAACTTGGACAAAATTATCTTTTAAACACGTGAAAAAACAGGTATTGTGGATTTCAATTGAATTCATGTATTTTTTTTTTTTAATTTTGGCTCAAGTTTTTTAACCTTTTAAAATTTTTACATGCACAACATAATCCTATTAAGAAAATTTTAAGAAATGTTAAGTTATTATAACTTTGTTTAGAATGTAATTTTCTTTCGCGTTGTGTGTACACAAGGCTATCTATGGTTACCCGGAAACTTTTCTTCCTCCCTAACATCACACACACAACAAACACGATTGAGTCAGTCTTCATTTTTGCTTGCTCCACCTCCTCTTCTTTCTGTTCTTACCTGTATGTCATTTATCAAATCAGCAAGTTTTTTTTTTTACTTTTTAAATTTAATCTATGAAAATTTAACGTATTTGTGACTACTTGAATTTTGTTGTTTTACTTTTTGTCACCGTCTCATACTTGTAATTTTTTTTTATTTTTAACCAATAGAAGACATATTTTTAAGGAGTAGTTTTAAAATCTTACAGAAAAAAAAAATAGTGATTCATTTACATTTTATATTTCAATCCATGTTTTTCTTTTCTTAGATAAATATTCGAATTATGTTGCCTAGTCACGTGATCGCAATCCATTTTTTAAAACTTTTATTTATTCTTTACACACTTGTGTTTTGTTTTTTTTTCTCGTTTTTAGTTTGATGTTTGGATCGTCCTGATTTGTGCTTACGTTAGGTATCTCAACTAAGGACAGGGAAAGAGGACTTACAGAAAAATATGCTTAGTGTAAAAACAAACAAAAAACAAATTGGCTTTCGTATTTTAGAGGTGGAACAGCTGTCGCGCTCAGACAAGGCTGACAGTAAAAAAATAAAAAGAATAATAATTGTGAGTTCAAGTCTCATCAATTAAAGCTGATTTTTCTATCCGCAATGTTTTTACTAAGGGCCATGTTCAACGATTTGATTACGGTCTGAATAGTTACAATAAAAAGCAAGTGAAATTAAGAAGAAAGATGATTGAAGAAAAAATAATTTTTTTTTTCCAACTGTGAAAGCATTTTATTCCCACTAGATGGAAATATTTCATTTAAAACAAAAACAATTTTTTTTAGATTGTGTCGTTTGAAATTTTTTCAGTTAGCTGACAAACAGAATTGAATTGAAGTTTAGTTTTAAACTGTTTAAAAGAGGTTTTCACAAGGCCACATTTTTTTAAAACTTTGTTAGTACAATTTTTTTATACAGTTTAAAATGTATCTATTTTGTAAATTAGAAAATGACAAACTTGATATTTACTTATCATTTAGTAGTTTGTTCAATAAGTCTTGTATTTTTTTTTTTATTAAAAAAAACAAACTTATCAATAAAATCTCTTATCAAAAACCTCAAACACCCGCTTTTTTTGACATTTTAAAAATCGTTAGGAAAAAAAACAAAAAAAAACGGTCATTGTATTGTTTAGCTTGGTTGATTTTAATGGCCTGCTTGTTCAAATTTGACACTGAACTGTCTTAAGTTTAAAATCTTTTATTTAAATACACGTACAGGCATAGTAATTAATTGAAAAATTGCTTAACAATAATTGGGCGGTTAAGAGAATCAATACTTGCAAAAATAAATTAAAGAAACTTAAATACTTGAAACACCTGAATGAACAAAATCAAAAGTGAATAGGTATGTTTGAAAGAAGCATTAAAATGTTTACTTTTTTAATCGAAAATATTTTGTAAAATTCCTGAAGTTTTGGTTTTATTATTGAACAAAAAAATTGAAAAATAAAATAAGAGGATAGGTTTCAAAATGAAAGGAAAAAAATTCTTTTTTTTCTGTTCATATAAATGAGTATAACATTTTTCTCAGCTTTAAAAACAAATGATTTTGGGTTTTCTGTAACCGTTAAGGAAAAAAATAGAATAAGAAAGTTTAAAACTTTAAGGAAGTTCGGTCCAGTGGGCATGGGAGATCTTAAAGCAATTATCATTGGATAATTTGGTGTTTATTATTTCAGAAATAATTTTTATATGTATGATTGAGTTAAGAAGCTAGTGTAAAAAAATTAATACTCAGAATAACTGTGAAACATTTTTTCTTTTTTACGATTAAAAAATTATTTCAATCTATTTATTGTGGACCATTTTAACTCTTGACACTTAGTCTCTTGGTTCATTATTTACTAATCTTTATCATGTAGTACTCAGTGAGAATCGAACTCGCTAACAGTGGTCTATTAACCATTGACAGTATGTTTTAGGGGCTGTTTTCGTGGTGTTTTGTTTCCCCCCCCCCCAAGAATCACTAAAATTAGTTATTGAAGAAAATGACCACTGGAACATCAAGATAGTTCTACTTAACTAATTGATTCGTGCAATGTATTTTAGTTTTTTTCACCGAAGAATGAAAATTGTATCCAGCATCATAGCATCTTTTTTATAAAAACATTTTCTTTGATTTAAAAAAAGTCTTTATACTTAGTTTAAATATGTATCATAATGGGTGTTGTCATTACTGAAATTACAACTGTTACAATATTTGATGATGTAACTACCGTGTGTTCATAAGTTAATATTTTTTTCTTTTTAGTTTTGTTTTGAGATATCTTGCATGCCCACTGTATATATCGGAGATTACATATTTTTTCTTTATCACAAATCTAATGCTTTTGTTTAAATATAACACTCTAGTCTATCCAAAACTGGTTTATATACAGCCAGCTGCTTGTACATACGAATATGAACAAGAAAGCCGGTCTAAGTGAGTCATATATCAACTGGATCAATCCAAGTCAGCAGCGCTTACTACACCGGCATTTACCTTCGTATCCATACTTATTTTTATTTTTTTATTTTTTACAAGTTAAGACAAAAAAAAAATTCTATGGCATTAATTGAGAAGTGTAAGTAACAGTGTTGTATTCAATCACATAAATCATTTATCTGTGTGAGAAATGCTATTGACTATTGCAAACAGTAGAAATAGTTTTAATATTGGGATATATCGAAGTACTTTTGTTTCTTAAATCAGTTGAAACTTCATTGGGGGAAAAACTCAAGAACTGGCTGCCATGGAAGCTTATGTAGTAATCTACATACGGTGTCTTTCAATGATCTTTCTTTGATATGGAGTGGTTGGGCTATCTTCTACTTAGCATTTTAAAGTTACATAACTGACAACTTCAGGGGTTTTTTTTAAGGGACGGTTACCGTCTTTAAACCAATTTTATTAGGTTAGTCGGTTTAATGGTATTTCAATCCTTGAGTTATTTAATGTTGAAGTCAGGTTTTTTATGCAAATAAATAGTTTCAAGTAAATAATCTTTTGTAAAACAACAATAGATTGAAATAACTTCTTAATACGAACAATTTGTATAATTATATTATTTCAAGTATTCCTATCTAATATTTATAATTTTCTAGTACAAGTTTTTGACCTATAGATGGGGTCTTAATAGTTAATGGATCAGAGTAGATCCGGAAGTAATGGCGATGAATAAATGACTCTAGACTCCCCAGAGCTCCATGACTGGATTCTCATTATCAGATGCAGTTTAGTGTCGCATTCAGGATATCTTTTTTTTCTTTTTTCGAGCGGGGTTCTTGTTAATAAAATATTTTGATTTTGATTTTCATTTCAGACTTTGCAAACTTAACAGTAGATATCTCTGTCATATATTCTAAATTGCAGTTTAGTATCATATGCTAGACACACCAGTTTTGAGCAGTATGTTTGATTTCCTTCAGTTTCCACAATTCTTTGAACAGTTTCAGTGACTTGGAAGCTTAGTTTAGAAATAATACTTGAAAATTGCTAAAGTCTCACTACTTGTATCTGTCATTATTAGATTTTGAAAAATAAGGTACAACTGTAAAGTTTTGAGGATAAAAAAAAGTAAGTAAAGTTGGCGACTGTAGTCAAGGGTGACCCGAAGGCTCCCTTTTCAATAGCTGCTACATTAAGGTGTAGGAGAGGGCGCTACTCCTTCCCCAGAATTGCTCCACTTTACCCTTGATACATACCTTATAATGCTAAGTGTTAAGCAAGGAGGTATCAAGTACCATTTTTTAAATCTTTGGTATGACTCGACCTGGGATTGAACCCTGGTCTCCCGGAGAACACTCTATCCACTTAGCTCATTAGCCTAGTGGTATCGAGAATAATATACTGAAGTCTTTAGATGTGTACATAAAATATGCTTTGGAGTAAAGGTCTATAAAACAAATGAAACTACTTTTGATATATTCTAGTATATATTATAATAATAATGTGGAATCATAGTCATTGGATGTGTACATGAAATAAGCTTTGGAGTAAAGGTCTCTACAGGAGTCCCTATGGTGTAATGGCTAAAGTGCTGGACTGCAGCCTTTGAGTGAGTTCAAACTCCAGTCACACTATTACATTCATTTTTTAATAACCTTGAGAAAGGTATAAATCCCTCTCTCCCAGTTTTAGGTTAAATAGTATCACTGCTGTTTTTCTATAAGGATGGCTTTGGCATTCAATAACCCATGAAGGTTGATATGTCATTAAACAAAGAAACATGACCAAAGCATTTCAAGCTGTGGAAGGTAGTATCATGGTAGTTGGTGCATTGACTCATTGTGCATTGCTTCAGTCCATGTATGATTTGAAAGGTGCTCAAATCAACATGGAATGTAGTCTAATTTTAGGAACTTATATTTTGTGGTTAGACTGGGCCATAATGCTATAGAAGCAATCAAAAACATTCGTTGTTTGAAAAGTGAAAGTGCAGTTTATCACAGTAACTAGACAATTCAAGAAATTTCACTCATATTGCAAGAAACTTGATGATCAGATAAGCCTAAAAGTGTGGATTCTAAATCGAGCTTTAAAAATCATTTTGCACCATTTTGGTTATGTCAGTTGCTTTGTTGTGTGGGTTCTATATAATAAAAAGAATTTCTTTAAACAAATGGGGACAATGAAAAGTGGCTGCAAGAAATCATTGGGCAAATGAAATGAGCCATTGTTATGTAATAGTTTGGATGCTACTGCTGTTGAGTGCATGTCAGAGGTCACACTTGCAGAAAGCTGGCAAAGATAACAAGAAAGTCTCATTGACAGGCAGTGAGAGCAAAGCAGAGAGAAATAAGAATTTGTTAAGTTGGTGGCTGTGTACTTATTGGTTGAGTTGTTGTTATAAGAAAGAGATTTTTTTTAATTTGTTGCTGGTAATAATATTATTAGATAAAGGTTGGGGATAATTGTAACAAACTGAAGGATACACAATGGTAAATATGATTGATTTTAATGGCATGTCAACCCATTTAGGGTTATTTTATGTCTAGAGGTTAAGGAATTATATTCATTGTATGTTCATATCTAAATTTTTTGTGTATTTAAATTTTTGTTTCGTTTTTTTCTTTTTATACAATCCTATCAAATACAAATAACTTTTGAACTGATTTATTTAACCCATAGATGAGACCCTAACAATTACTACCACTCAAAGTCAGTTTGGGCTTGTGAGAAATTGCAATGAAGGAGTACTCTATGCTCTCCAGAACTCTAGAACTAAAGTCTCACCATCAGATACAATTTAGTGTCATAACCAAGTAAATATGTTTACTTCAGTTTGTGTTGAAACAAAAAAAAATTCACCTGGTTGAAAACCTTTTGGTGATCCAATATAAACAAAATAAATAAACCAAGTCTTTTACTCTGGGGGTCATACAAGTACTTTAAACTCTTTTTATCAAGACAGAGGTTACATTTTAAGGGTCATGAGTGGCACTCATTTCTTTATATACTAAAATTGTCATATTTATGTATCTATTTACTCAACCCCTCTGCCTCAGGCAGAATGTTAATTTTTAAGTGGAGTAAAGTTGGTTTGAATTAAAAGTTTTCCTTCTCCTAGACTGGTTGTCTTACCAAGGCTAAAGAACCTTGTCTTTCTTACTATTTCCTCATAGCTGGGAGGAAGAAGAGTTGGATTCATGCCTTTTCTAAGGTCATTTGTATGAAGTGGAATGTAAATGGCCTTGTCTAGGATTTGAACTTGAGTTACCAATTCTATTTCCTACAATGGTAATCATTGTGCTAAATGTACCTCCCTATAGTTGTTTATGCATGCATGTGACCATAACTTTGCAAAAAAAGGGG
>OY757915.1:47323758-47391258 GCA_963585895.1 Sepioteuthis lessoniana | reverse complement strand
CTCCAACCTCAGCAGAATGCGCCCCGGTTTATGGATGTGGTTTGAGTGTGGGTCATGGTTATCTTTCAATGGCTGTTTTTATTCTCATCTATAGAAGCTACTCTTATAGATGAGCAGCAGTATTTCACTGATCGAACTGACAATCCTGAGCGTTAAGCCACAAGACCCGCACGTCCAGGACAAGGTTAGGCATTGCGTTTAGCAGTCGAAAGGTTTATTCACATACCTTTACGTCCATCATGCTGCTTCCCATGTGTACATAAAAAAGCGGGGAGTGGGGGGGGGGGCTTTCTTTTCCCTTAAGTTTTAACTTAGTTAAAGTCCAGGACTAATATATATATTTATTAGAGTTTTTTGGTATATTCACCTGTCTTCTGATACTGGCCCTAACGTGTTTTTTTTTTTGTTTTTTTTTTGTGGCATTGGGACTTACTTAGGTTGTTTTTGTTTTTTTTGTTTTCTTATTAACTGCTATGGGGGTGGGAAAACTGTGACAATTCTAAGCTTTTGGGAAAGATTCCAAACCTTTTTGCCGTGTATACTAATACATTCGACCAGAGTCATATATTCAATTTGGATTTTCGCTAAAAATGTCTTTACATTTAAAATACATTATTCAAGCGGCATTTTACAAATAGAACAGCATACAATTTTGTAAAAATTTCGGCATTTTGAATCAGTAGGGCTTAAAGACATTATACTGACCAGTATTGAACCTTTAATCTTCCTGGCAGCACAAGCTAGTTCTTCATCTCTTCAGTTCTTCTCTACTGTTTAGTTACTAATGAATTTAAAATATAATTTTGGGAAGGTCTACAACTTGGGGAGGGGGATACTACTTATTTAGTCTTTTTTTTTTGTGGAGATATGAATGCCCGAATCGGGGAAAAACAGAAACAACAAATACAGTCTACACAAGACGTCAAATAGGAATGGACAACATCTAACAGATTTCATGATAGAAAATAGATTAACATGCCTCAATACAAACTATCAAAAAAGGGAGGGAAAATTATGGACCTACACATACGCGAAAAATAGTAAAGCACAGATAGACAAGTCTTTGTAAACAAGAAATGGAAAAATAGCGCGATGAATTGCGAGGCATACTCCTTTCAAGGGTGTGTCCTCCGATCATCGAATAGTCTCAGCAAAAATACGACTAAGTCTACGAAAAAACACCGCATGAACAGCGACCAATAAACACTATGACTGGACCCTTCTTAACAACAGAGATATTAGAGATAAATATGTATTAGAATTAAGAAACAGATTCGAGACACTACAAGAGAAGACAGAAAAAGGTACCCCAAATGACGAATATGAGAATTTCGTTGACACACACCTCGAGGCAGCATCAAAGTGTATTCCAACAAAACCTAGAACTAAATATAGAGTCCCATGGGAATTGGACATTAAACCAGGTCCGTTCACCAAAGAACAACTTGACACGGTTCTTAGAAAAATTAAACAAGATTTCCCCCAAAAATATGGAGGACCAGACAATTCGACCACATACTGCTCCGACACAGCAACGCAGTCTATAATCAAAATCCGATAGACAGATAGATGAAGGGATGCATCCTCCCCTTCCCTAAAAAGGGTGACCTCGGATTAGCCAAGAACTAACGAGGCATAACACTTACATCCATAGCAGCCAAAATTTACAATGCCCTACTACGAAACTGCATAGAACCCAAAATTGACAACATCCTTAGGAAAAACCAAAGTGGCTTCCGAAGAAATAGATCCACAACCTCACAAATATTGACCATCCATAGAATCCTTGAAAGCGTATGGGCAAAAAACCTACTGGCAACATTACTATTTGTCGACTTTACCAAGGCCTTCAGTTCCATTCACAGAGGGAAGATGGAACAAATCCTACTAGAATACGGCCTACTTAAAGAAACCGTAGCAGCAATAACGATTCTCTACAGAAACACCAAAGTGAAAGTACGTTCACCAGATGGAGACACAGAATACTTGGACATTGTAGCAGGAGTACTACAAGGGGACACGCTAGCCCCATACCTCTTTATCATCTGTCTAGACTACGTGCTTAGAACTTTGGTTGATAAAATCAGAGAAAACGGCTTCGAGCTGAAAAAGAAAAGAAGCAGAAGGTACCCCGCAACAACAATTACCGATGCTGACTATGCCGATGACATAGCAATACTGGCAAATACACCCAACCAAGCCGAAACACTACTGCATAGTTTGGAACGAGCCACCTCAGGCATTGGCCTCCATGTCAATGCACACAAAATGGAATATATGTGTTATAATCAAACAGGCGACATCTCCACACTAGATGGAACCCCTCTGAAGCTAGTAGACAAATTCACCTACCTAGGAACCAGTGTCTCATCAACCAAAAGGAACATCGACACACGGCTTACGAAGGCATGGACAGCTATCAATAGGCTTTCGATCATATGGAAATCAGACCTGACCGATAAAATGAAATGCAGTTTCTTCCAGGCAGTGCTCATATCGATACTGCTATATGGATGCACTACTTGGACGCTAACTAAACGGCTGGAGAAGAAACTAGACAGCAATTACACAAGAATGCTACGAGCAATATTGAACAAGTCCTGGCGGCAACACCCCACAAGGCACTAACTATACGGCCACCTGCCTCCCATCACAAAAACTATCCAAGTTAGACGAACCAGACATGCAGGACACTGCTGGAGAAGCAAGGACGAGCTCATAAGTGATGTACTCCTATGGATCCCCGCATATGGCCAAGCAAAAGCAGGACAACCAGCTCGAACATACATACAGCATCTATGTGAGGATACGGGATGTAGCCCTGAAGACCTGCTAGAGGCGATGAATGATAGGGAGAAGTGGCGAGAGAGGGTCTGGGATAATCCGTGGTAGCAGCACGACATGATGATGATATCTAACCTAAATTCAGCATTTGTTCAACTTATTGTTTTGTACTGACTAAGAATTAGAATTTATATGGTTTACATCATCTTAACAAACAAAATTTACAATTTTTAGAGCAAACACAGACATGTTCATACAAAAAAACAAGCTTGCATTCATATCTCCGTGTATATTTATAACTTATTAGTTTGGACTATAGATATAACTTACTTTCAGTCATCTTGTTGTGAATATGGTAGACATGTGACCAGGAAAAATATTAATTTTAAAGTTCTCATGAATAAGCACCCCAAACTTTTGAGATGAATCTGGAAAAATGATGTGTTAAACACAAATAATTATGATAGTAATAATTTATTTAGCATAGCTTAGTCTAACACCAAGACCAGAAGTTTGGTGCACCCATTGTGAGGATCAAACTCACTTATAAGTTTGTTTGCCTTGCTTGCTAAGCATTATGCCATAAGGTGCCCTCAGTTTATCAAGTTTTTTTTTGTTTTTTTAACCCATTAATGTTGAATGACATGACATAATTTTTTTTTTTTTTTTTAAATCTCTGTCTACTTTCTGGTATCTTTCAAGTAAATGTTGCCACAATAATTACTAGGACAAGGTTGTATACAAAAAAAAGCCTCCCTGTCAATAGGGCTTAGAATATGTTGACTGTATCCTCTGTGGAGGGGTAAGACTCCTTTCCTCCCCCTCACCCCCTGCCAAAAAATAGTGTTCTGGGTATGACACTAACTGCTTCTGATGGCTATGGAGATTTGGCAAGTGAGGAATAACCTTCATTATCATTACTCCCATGTCCACTCTGTGTCAGAGTAATAGTATCTAATAGAGTTCTATCTAAAAATGACTCATATTTAATGGGATCATGTAATCCCCCCCCCAAAAAAAAAACCTCTGAAACAACTACACAAAAAAATGTAAATATCGACTTAATTTCCTAACCTTTAGGCATACAATAACCCTAGAGGGGTTCACATGCTGTTAAAATCAATCAACAAAATCAGACTGCTTTAGGGACCCCAGCTTCTGATTTTTACCATGCGATGCTGGTGGGTAGAGGGGGTTCCATTTTCCTTCTCTTAGACTGGTCTACTAATTTACCTATATTTGGTGCATTTGTGCCTACACAATCATCTTCATCTAGAATTTTAACTTAGTTGTCAAGTCTATTTTCTTCAGTAATAACTTTTATGCTGCCTATATGTATAATATTGATTTTTAAGTCATTTTTTTTATTCATATCTATCTCAACTGGTCAGTCTTACCTGATCATATTCAGTGAGAAATTTCAGCATAAAACTTTAAAAGCCACTTCTAAAATGTCCAATCATCTACACTAATTTTTTTCTTCATAAATTGCACTAGACTGTTTTTTTTTCTTTATCTCATTTTATCTTTTTATTCCTAATATATAAATGAAAGAAGAAGCATATGCTAAAAATGTTGCTTATTTAATTTTTTTAATGTTAGTCAATGTAGAAAAATGTGCCAGTTTTGACATTTTTGTTTTAAAAACATGCATACTGATAAGGATGGTTGTTACTATACAATTAAAAGTAATCTTTTTGCAATGAAGTTTGCGAAAAGTAAATTCTCTGATGCCATCTAATAATCATAGTGGGCCTTGTGCTAGATATTGGCTATTTTTTGAAGATTGTTATTGTATCAGGACATGTGCTTATTCTCAATCTTGAATTTGGGGGCAAACACACTTTTTTTTTTTTTTTTTTTTTTTTTTTTTTGTTTCTATCATTTATATATAATGTGTGTGTGTGTATGTATGTATGTATATATATATATATATATATATATATATATATATGTTTTTTTTACCCAACCTCTCCGCAACCCCATTTGGCTGGGGCTGTAGAATATACAGACGGCATCACTGCAGAGGGATAAGACTTCCCCAACAAGCGTCCTGAATATGACATTAAACAATCTGATGGTGAGGCTTCAGTAAACCTGGAGCTTTGTGGAGTGCAGAGTATTTCTTCATTGCCTTAGTCCCAGGTCCACTCTGGCCCAGAGCGGTAGCACCTGATAGGGTCCTATCAATGGGTCAAATAGAACTTTGACATTTAAATTGAATACAAACAAATGACTTACAGTAAATTGAATTGTTTAGAATAGAACTGTTTGATCATTTAACTATGTAAACAAATGACTGATGTTTAATTGAATTGTTAATGATACACAGCAGTACTCAGAACCATTTAACTTTGACTTATGATAAATTGAATTGTTAGAAATAGAACTGTTTGATCATTTGACTGTGTATCTACAAAATAAGTTTACAAATCATGTATTTAATATATATATATATATATATATATATAGGATTTGGCATTAAATAACTGATGGTTGATACGGCATAAAGTCAAACTAACCCATCTGCCATAAGCAGGGTGCAACATAAGGCCACTCTTAAGTGGAATAAAAATGGTGCGAGAGATGTGTGTATATGTATATATAATCTCAACACACAAGCATCTCAAGCTAATTGTATTAAGAGGAATACAATTGGTTCGAGGTGTATGTGTAGTTGGGCAGGAGTCTATTTAAGCATGTTTGATTAAATAATAAAGACATTTTGTCTATATAATTTTATTAAGATCCTTTCAAGTTTCCTGATAAGTGTCTTGGTTTTGGGTTGGAATTGTTCAATGGATTTACCAAAATTGTTCTGAGTGCTTTCAGACCTTTCATAGACCATCAGCAGTGGTTGTTTACTTATGTAAAGATTGTTTAAGAGTTTTTTTTTTTAAAGGTTTTTATAACATTACCTAAATGCAAAGTTGGATAAAACTGAGATCCTGATGACTTCAAGCAAATTTAAAACAGAATGCTATCAATAGAAATAGATTATTATCCAGAAAAATAGAATATTTAAAAAAAAAAAAAAAAAAGACTGAAGGCATTTCCAAACATTCACTATTTTCAAAGTTAATTGTATTGATTCTAAGTTTTTTTGTTTTTATATGTAGGGCTTCTAGGATTTGTAGTCATAGCTTATTAATTTTGTGTGCAATAATAATGGTATTTTCAACTAGAATTTTTTGGATTTGGAAATAGTGGGTTTTAAGATGTAAGGCTATGGAGCTTGAATCATTAAGGTGCATAGTAAGATGTCATGAAAGAGTCATCATGGTAAGACCAACGTATGTATTTTTGTTGAAGACAGTCTCCCAAGGGACATTTGAACATATATATATGACGATGTTTGTCCTATCAAGAAGTTCAGTGTTGGTGGGGGGGGAGTTATTGGAAATAATTAGGTTGGAGGTTTTAAATTTATTGTAGTGAATAAGTCATATTTTTTTTGGTAGGATCAGTAGGGAGAATTTTTTTTTTTTTTTGGATAAGGTTTTTTTAATATATGTTCATCTATCTTATAATTATTATGAAATTGGTTTCTGTTGTAAAGGTTTATTGGTTTTTTATGGTTTAGGATATTGTCCATATTATGTTGTTCTGTTTTATTAATGAAATGTTTAATTTTTGTATCAACAATGTAGTTGGGAAACCCATTAAGTGTTTGTTTGATATTTTTAAGTTCATTAAGGAAGATAGTAGTTAAGCTCTGGAAATAAGTGCTTTCATAATTGTTCTTTTATTAGAGAAGGGGCATTCACTATAGAAATTGAGGGTGTAGGGATTAATGTTGGTAGTTTTTTTTATGTGGTGGTGGTAAATTCATCATATTGTTTGTGTCTATTAGAACATTGAGAAATGGGATTTTATTTTTAATATTGATTTCTTGTGTGAACTTAAGAACTGAGTTTTTTTAAGTCTCTTGTATTATGTTGATTTTATCAGTGTTATTTACATATGCAATCAACCCCTGATGATGGCCTATGAAAGGTCCCAAGGAGCTCGGGACAATTTTGGTAAATTCATCTACCAACCCAAGACCAAGACACTTATCAGGAAACTTGAAAGCCTTTAATAAAATTATACCTCAAAATGTGTCTTATATAATCATATATAAGTTAATGGAGGACCAAATATTGCAGTATTATTAAGTAGTGCTCAATATCAATGATAGAGCTTTGCCTCACCCTTTCCCAACAGCAAACAGTGGAAATATGTGTATATATGTAAAGATCCATGCCACTACATGCACAAATATACAGGTGACAGCACTAACAAACATACTAACTTTCAAAAACATAAACTTAGGCACACATATACACAAACAAAATCTCCCTTCAAACAAAAAATTAACCATATTAATCAGTCTTTTTTGAAAACCCTTCACTCTGTCTGATGATTGAGTAAAGCATGAAACCTAGGGTCACAGATACTATCATGTAATATATATATATCTATACACACACACACCAATTGTATTTCACTTAAGAATGGCTTTATGTCACTCCCTGCTTGTGGCAGATGGGTCAGGTAAATTAACATAACTGTGTGTGTGTGTATATATATATATATATATATGAGAGAGAGAGAGAATTACACGCATAGTGCATAATATATTCTGATTTGTGAATCTATAATTGAAATCTATTATGTGATTATTTATTATTAGTATGTTACTATGGCACCTTCTAGTGAGATTTTTTTGTTACTGCAATAGCATTAAAATGTTCTAACTATTAAATGTTAATTATTGAATACTTACTATTTATTTAAAATTAAGACATGATTTGGCATGCAGCTTTAGTTTTGACACTTTTTTAAACATACCTTGTAAATATGTTGGTTGGTTGATTTTTATAGCATGTCAGCCCTTGTTGGGTTATTTAATGCGAAAATCAGTCTTTTTTTTTCTTTTTTTTTTTTTTTCTTTTTTCATAAGCAATTATATTATTTCAAATAACAAATGATAATCATTTGTAAACAATTATAGCTTCAATTAATTATTCTTAAACTGATTTACTGTAAATTTATATAGTTTAAAGTATTCCTACTTCATTTTCAAATAGATTATTTGATGCTTACAAATAGTACTGCGTCAGGCTAAAGTGAATTTGAGAATAATGGCAATGACTCCTTCAGAAATGGAACCTCCCAACTATGTACTTCAGTGTCATACCCAGGACCCTTCCCTTTGAGGGAGGGTCTTATCCATCCATAGGGGATGCAATTGGCATATTATAAGTTCTGCCAACAGAGTGATCTAAATAATTTTTATAAAGTGTTTAAAAAAAAGTATCAAAGTTGTATTTATCAAGACAGAAATAAATGATGAAATGTTATTTTTCTTAGAATTCAACATACTTATTTTGGCAAGATTTTATTTGGTTAAAGCATTTCCCAGTCACTTTTGATTTAATGTGAAGCTGTGCTGTCATATTTCTTTTAATGTCCTACACATCCTCAGATCTTACCCTTAAGATGAATTTTTACTTTAAGAAATACAGAATTATATACAAGTGTGGTGAAGATGGAGAAGACTGCACTTGCACAGTACCCTGTTTCACCAGAAAAATTGTTTATAAAGTATAGAGACTGGATTTGTTTGTTGTTTTTTTTTTCTTTTGTTCAACTTGGCTCTGATTTTTTGTGAGTATGTGTATGAGAACAAGACAGTGAAAATATTAAGTAAAAAGTAAAATTGGCAACCTTAGTCGAGGGTGACTCGAAGACTCTCTTTTCAATAGCTACTACACCGAGGTGTAGGGGAGGACGGTACTCCATTCCCTGGATTACTCCATTTTACCTTTGATCCTTACCTTATAATGCTGAGTTAAGCAAGGCAGCATCAAGTACTTTTTTTTTTTTTCGAGTCTTTGGGGTTCAATCCCAGGTCAAGTCATACCAGTCTCCCAGAACATTAGCGAACACTACTCATTAGGCCAATTCCAACAACTTTCAACCTTAGAGCATCACCATTTGTTTTATTTCAAGATTGATAGATTTATGAATGGGTGGATTCAGCATTCTAGTGATGAAAATTCAAACGTTTTTGACCACATTTCTATTCTATAATGCTTTTAATTATTACCAAGCTCTGCAGCATTAAAACACTGTAACCTGTGTTTGTGTGGGGATTTATACATTAATATGGTAGTGTAAAGGTTAATGTTGTTGGATGTGGAAAATCAAGTTCAAATCTTGGATGAAGCTGTTTTCATTTCACATACTGCTAATACCCTTTGGAAAGGTATGAATTCTACTATTCTTCCTCCAGGCAAACATAAATAGTAGGGCAGACTGAGATTTTTAACCTTTGTATGGCAACTGGTCTAGGCAAAGGAAAAACTCTGAATTCAAACCTGTTAAACTTTGCTTAAAAAATTGATTTTGTGTTGTGTCCTGCTCGTACAGAGAGGTTTGTGTGTGTGTGTATATATATATATATATATATATATATATATAAAGTTGGCAACCGTAGTTGAGGGCAACTTTGAGTTGCCCTTTTAAATAGTTACTACGCTAAGGTATAGGCAAGGGTGCTACTTCTTTCTCTGGATTGTTTCACTTTATCCTTGATCCATACCTTATAATGCTGAATGTTTAGAAAGGAGGCATCAACTACCTTTTTTTTGTGGGTGGGGGTCTTTGGTATGAATCAACCAGGGACTGAACCCCTGTCTCCTGAACCATTGGGAACACGCTACCCATTAGGCCAATGGGCCAAAGTTCATAAGAACAAGACGTGGAGTATTGCTGGAAAATTAAGGACAAACTCATAAACAATTCATATATACATTTCTTGAGGATTAATTTTTTCTAAAAGAAATTGTTTATGGAGGCAATACTGTACAAGCATAGACAAACTGGATCCTTGTTCGCTATCTGAGGAAGTGATCTGTGCAAACAGATAGTTGAAATAAATTTATAATGGATTACATCTGTTGAGTTTTACTTGATATTAATGATATAATTGCTCTGTGAGTTTTCTTAGATATTAATTGTCATATAATGAGCACTCTGTTAGAATGTATTGATTTTATATATTCTCCATGGCTAGTTCCTTATAAGTCTAATATTGGGCTTAGTTCATATGAATGATATATATATAAAAGGTGTGTACTCTTTTTGTGTTGCTATATATTCATATTTTTATTGACTCAATGGATGGGTTGTCTTTGTGGCATAGTGGCTAACATATTGGACTGCGACATTGGAATAAATGAGTTCAAACTCCAGTCACCTTATTACATTCACTTTCAGGGTAATACTCTTGGGGAAAGGTATAAACCTTATTCTCCCTCCAGCTATAAGTTAAATTGTACCACTATTGTTTTTTTTACAAGGATGGCTTTGGTATTGGATAATGCATTGAAGGTTGATATGCTATTAAACAAAGAAACTGAAACTGACTCTTTTAGTGCTGGAGAGTTTGATTATAAATAATACCTAATAATATCCATTTTGGTTTTAAATGTTCCATTAGAAATAATGAAATCCTGATATCTTTGTTTTAGAAGGAAATTAACTTTTTCTCAAAAAAAAAAAAAAAATGTTTAGGGTGCATTTATTTACAGGCAATACTGTAAGTTGCTGTAACACAGCAAAAATGGTGCATCATGGTAAGATTTTTTATTAATGACCCCCCCCCCCCCAAAAAAAAAAACACCTTAGATAATAAAGCAATTTTCAATTCTAATGGGATCTAAGGAAGATGCTAATGTGCTAATTATAGAGTACTACTACATTTATTTGCAATTATGATGTAAATTCTATAAACAGAATGTGTCACAGCACTTAATCAGTGATGAATGTGGTCTTTTAAGCAAGAGAAAAAAAATCAGTATTATAAATTTATCCTTGCCAAATGGAGGAAACATTTAGTTTTGTTAACTTGAAGTATTCCTCCTATAAATTGATGGCATCAAATATTTTCAACCTTTTCTCTAAGAGAATGTCAAGTCTTTATATTTTCTTAGTCAAGGCAAATGAAAGCTCATCATTATTTAGGCAGGGTTATCTACCAACAGGAGGGCTCTGATATAAAAATAAATTCTTCACTTTAAGAAACCCACCCTGTTACAGTTTAAATCTGAAAGTGAATCTAAATTCGCTCTTTCTTTTTTCTCATTAATTCCCTTCTTTCACTCCTATGTCAAAGATTAGAGTCATAGGCTCTCTTTCTTTGTGCCTCACTCTCCCTGTCCCTCTGACTGCGCGCTCTCTCTCTCTCTCTCTCTTGTTTGTCTCTGTTCATTTGTCCCTGTCTGTTTATTCATCTGTCTGTCTGTTCTTCCAGTTGCTTTTCCGTCTCTTTCTTCCTGTCCGCCTCTCTCTCTTTCTCTGACAACTTTTCTCCCTGTTTGTTTGTCTGTCTGTTTATCTCTCAATGCTTACTAAAGTTTTTGCAAATTAAACATTTGTTTATTTTACTCCGATAAAGAAAGGTCATAAGATGTGAGGTTCTATCCAGAACAGATTGTTCCAACTCAAATCTGAACTGATTTTAAACTCCATTTTTCGGTTGTCAGATTTTCAAATCTATAATATTTTATGGCAACAAATTCCTAATATGTTGGAGATAAGAAATAAACAAGACCTGATTATTTCACTTTCTTGGTTTGATTTTTCTCCCAAAGTGGTCTTTTTAAGAATTTTTTTATTACTAAAGGTTTAAGAGAGAAGGCATTTACAGATATCAAATAAAACATCTTGATGCATATTTTGATAATTTATTCAAAAAATTTTAATCTTTGTGTTGACCCTATAGAAATATTATATTCGGTGATTTAATAAAAAGAAATATTAACATCTTTCTGGGAGTAACTTATTTCAGTCTCTGATTATTTTGATTCTAATTCTTCTATTTATAAAGTTATTTGTGACTAAAAAAAATTATAACTTGTCTAATTCAGCCATGTTGAAAGTTGGTCCTTAGGCTTTCTTGTCATCATATGGCAAACAACTTTTTTTATTTTTTATATTAAACTACAAAAAAGTATCATTCATTCAGTGGTGATGCTATGATAGAGCCAGTAAGTCTTGTTGGAGTGTAGGAAGAATTACATACTCTGAAGATATGTGGGCAGATAAAAGCAAATATTTTCATATATAGATTAGATCACTTTAGAGGTCATCACCAGGGTGGGTTAGACAGTAATATTTTTCTTAGTTCCCCAACAAACAAGGTTTGTTTTGTAAGGCTCTCAAAGTAACCTTATATAAAAGCCTATTCCAGTTGGCATTGAGAATCATTAACTGTGAACTTACCTTGTTTATTAGGTTATTTTTTTATTAATTGGTGCAGCCATTTCAATGCTAAATATTGCCACACATCACTTATTACAACAGATAATACACTTGATTGAGAGAGCTGCTTTTTTCCCCCCCTTAAATCTAACTATAGATAAAATAGTGGCATACTTAGCATAATGGTTATTATCGGTGACTGGAGTTCAAATCCTAGACTCAGCTGTTTACATTTTATTTCACACTAATGCTCTTGGGAAAGGCATGAATCCATCCATTCTAGGGGAGACTAAATTCTTTAACCTTGGTTTGGCAGTCAGTCTAAAAGAACAAAAACCCTTAACACTTTTGCAGGCAGTGTAACATTTTTATTGCCAACAGTACATGATCAGAGCAACATTTTTTGTCATTTATGTGAAAGCTTAATGTAAGACATTTTCTTTAGTTGTGTGAATTTCCGAGATGAAACTTGATGATTTTTATCATTAAGGGGTTTCCGACTATGGTCTTCATCTTTATCGTTATTTCCACAACGTTTGAGCTGATATGTCTTCTGGCCTTCTTCAGGTGTTTGTCGAACTCAAGAACTAACTTGAAACTAAAAACTATGCCCTTAATTGAATCCACGAGGGGTTGCCTGTTGTGATTCCGTTAACCATAACCGGGTACAAGTGTTAAGAGTTCCTTTGTTACTCGCCTCCGGTCAGGATTGAACCTGCAACCTCCAGATGATCGTTTCCTTAGAATCTTAGGGAACCAACGCCTATAACTGTTACGCTATGTGTCTTGCTGGATACATAACGGTTATTAAGATTAAAAATATATGTACTGCTTGAAAATACTCAGCCAATAACGTATGCCTAGTCAAAAGAAAAAAAAACATCTACAAAATTTTTAAAACTGAAACATAAGATTGCTCAATACACTAAGTAGGGCGAAATACGAATACTCACAGTCAGAAGAAATCTACCTAGATTTCGCCTTTGCCCAGTCGGCTAAGGCTGTAGAATACACTGACTGCTTCTCTGCGGGAGAGGGGGGGGTGTAAGACCCGCCCCCCGGTGTCCTGGATGGGACACTAAACAATCTGATAGTGAAGTTCTAGTAATGCTGGAGCTTTGGGGAATGGGAGTACCTCTTCAATGCCAGCGCTCCCTGGTCCATTCTGGCTTGGAGTGGTAGCACCTGATAAGGGTCCTATGTATGGGTTAAATAGAACTAAACCATGGTTTCTTGAGTTTACTGTTTTTTGCATTTAAACTGCATATTCATGCTAAACTGAATTGTTCAAAATAGAACTGTTTTGACATCTAAACTGTGTACTAATGCTAAACTGAATTATCTGATATAAAACTGTTTTGACATTAACTTTGTGTATTACCCAGTCAACTGGGGTTGCTCTTGCTCAAGGATGAAGCCACCTGCATTAATTTGCTGTTGGTTTTGACTCCAGCCAGCTTTTTATCTGGAGTGTTTGGCATTCGTGTTGAATGGGGCTTTGCCTAGCAAAGACAGATTTGAGGCTGAAAGGCCCCTAGCTTTGGCTGGGCCACCAGCATCATTGACACCTTTGTCACCTTTGTATAGCACTGGACCTTGCTGTCCAGTTTAAGCTATAATCAGACATATGTGCTTGGACCCAGATTTGGGTCCATGTCCAACTAGGCTCATCAGGCCCACATTGCACTAAGTGGGCCGATGACCAGCATAGTCAAGTAGGGCTAGAGCCTTGGCTCATGCCTGACCTTCCCTTCCCCTAATCTCCACTATAATCAACCTTTGGTTCATTGACCTTGTGTTAAGTCCTGTCTGGTTGGAGGCAGAAACAAATACAGCCCAGTCGACTGGGGCTGTAGAATACACTGACTGCACCTCTGCAGAGGGGCAAGACCCCCCCTCCCTCCAATGAGTGTTCTGGATATGACACTGAACAATCTGATAGTGAGGTTCCAATGATGCTGGAGCTTTAGGGAATGTGGAGCACCTCCTTATAGCCATTGATCCCAGGTCCATTCTATGGGCTATCTATGGATTAAATAGAAGTAAACAGCATACTTATGTGAAACTGAATTAGTTGAATTAGAACAGTATGACTATACTGAATAGCTTGAAATTGAAATGTTTTTGACAATTAAACTATGTACTTACATTTAAACTGCGTACTTATGCTAAACTGAATTGTTAGAAATGGAACTGTTTTTGACATTGAAACTGTACTTACACTAAACTGAATTGTTTAATATAGAACTGTTTTGACATTTAACTGTGTGTAAATAAAATCTATATTTATACTAAACTGAATTGGCTGAATTAAAATTGTTTGACTAAATTGAATAGCTTGAAATAGAAATTCTTTTTGACAATTCATCTGTGTACTCATGAAATAGAACTGTTTATTTGTATAAAAATGGATTTTGCATTAAATGACCTACAAAGTTTGATATGCCATAAAACCCAACCAACCAACCTACCTAGATTTCACCTAACTGGATCATCCTGTATTGTGTGTGTGTGTGTGTGTGTGTGTATATATATATATATAATATATATGTGTGTGTGTGTATGTATATATATATATATATATATATATATATATATATATGCGTATGTATATATGTGTGTGTGTATGTCAGATTGCTTTTTTCAAATTCACCAGCTGTGACAATCAGGCTTTAGTAGGGTGTATTCCAATTCCTGCTGTAGCTGTTCATTTGAACCTGAAATCATAAAAATTGGTCAGTCACGTATAGCAATAACATACTGAATTTTCAATTGTCGACGACAAATGCCTGTACAAAAAAGTTTGGAAACATATTGAATACGGCACATGTGTGTGTATGTGTGTATAATTTTTTTTTTTTTTTTTTTTTTTTTAATAGAAAACTCGCCTTTTAAAAAAAATTTGTGTATCCATAGAAAATTTTTTTTCAAATAACTTGTACAAGTTAAAGTATGTGTTTGCCTGACCTATCTGTCATGATCAGGATGTGAGACAAGATCCATGTTTAAGTAGATTACAACTGATTTGAATTCAGTTTTCCTTTTCCTTGATTGGTTACAAAAGTAAGGTTAAATCTTTCCCTACACCAGCCCTAGGTTAAATAGTATCACTGGTGTTCTTCTACAAGGTCAGTTTTGTCATTAGATAGCTCACAAAGGTTGGTATGCTATTAAGCAAAGAGTAAAAGAATAGCAAGTTTAAAGAGCCCCCTTTGCCCTACTCTTTAGCTGTAAGTGGAAGGAGAATTGTTGGATTCATACCTTTCTGAAGGGTATGGGAAATGCAAACATCCTCCTCCAGGATTTCAACTCGGATTGCTATGTCCATTTCCTACAATGAGATCTGTTACACCATGAGTGCTTCTTAAAATACAAGTTTAAGTTGGTAATTTAAGTATTTGACTTAAAAATCTGTTTATTTTCAAGATGGTTTACTGTTTTCTAAAGTTGAGAAATCTCCTAAGAATGAGTTTTGTCATGTTAAACTCAACATGACATTTAGAGTTCGGCTGACTTGCCCGAGTTTTTCCACAAAAGGTTCAGTGTTTTCTCCTTTGGTGTTTTGATTAATGTGCTTGTCTCTCCACTTTTTACTAACTTTCTTCATTACAACTAAAGAATAAAACAAAGTAAAATGAGGTTTTATTTATTTTTAGTTAAAACATTATTTTGCTTTAAGATTTAAGTAGAGTTTTGCTACCTGTTACAAAGGTGATGTTATTAATATCACTTGCTTAAATGATTGATTTATTTATAACAGCATGTCAACTTGTCTAGGGTTATTTTATGCTTAGAGGTTTTGGAACTACATTCAACATACATTTATATAGTTTTCATGTAGTTGTTTCTTAAGAAATTTTTGCATAGTCACATGACATCAAATATTGCTGTCTGATACAAATAATTTTCAAACAGGTTTATTTGTGACCCATAGATGGGACTACGAGTGTGGGTCAGAGCTGACCTGGGAATAATAGCAATGAAGGGGTATTCCACACAATCCAGAACTGAAGCCTCACCATCAGCTGCAGTTTAGTGTCATATCCAGGACACTCACTTGTTACATGATGGATTCTTAGGTACACTAGTACATATATATCTAATTGTGAGCATGATGATATAGGATGTGTGTGTGTGTGTGTGTGTGTGTGTGTATATATATATATATATATATATATATATATATATAATGTGGGTGTGTATGAGTGCTGTGTGAGGGGAGGGAGTATGGTGATGCTGGTCAAAAGTTCAGGGTGAGTAAGGTTCATTTTTATCTGCACTTTTTTGTTTTATCTATGTATGGGTAGGCCACGACACTTTTGTCAAGAGTTGTGGATTCATAATTAAAAAATCATGAGTTCAGGAAAAAGTTACAAAAAAAAAAAGTTTTGTGGGTGAGGAAATTAATAAATATTTCTCTGCAGTATTATTTAATAAAAATGAGTATTATTAAGACAAAAAGTGTGTGAAAATCAGTATGAACAAATCATTGACTTTTATACTAGGCTAGTAAAGATGATCTGTTGGTGTCTCCAAAAGAAGAAAATTTGTAGAGAGAATGAGATAGACCCAGTAGAGGAAGTTGAAAAACTTAAAGTGGAATTAAAGAGTGGGGAGGGAAAAAAACAACCTATGAGATAGAGAACAGAAAATTAAGAAAGTACAGGAGAGTGATTTGGAAATGAGGAAAATAATTTTTTTAAAAACTGTTTAAAAGTTCCATATATAAAAAGAGAAAAGGAGAGTGAGACATGAGGGGAAAAGCAAAACTCAAGTAGAGAGGAAGTGGAATTATAGAAGAAAATAAGGGAGGGAGGTACAAGGGAAAATAAGAAAAAGAAACACATAAGAGAATGTTAGAGAAGTGATAAATATAGGAATAAACAAAGGAAGAAAAAAGAAAACCAGAGAGTAGGATGTGGAAAGATGAGTGGTTGGTTGTGTATGAGCTGGGCCTCTCTATATTCCAGCTGAACTGATAAGCTCAACACTTTCATTTATGCTCTATATGTGTATAAATTGTTTTTGGGGGTGGTTCTATTACTTTGTATTGTGCTGTTTTTTTTTTTTTTTGTCATTTTGTTGTAATCTATTAAAGGACCCTGGAGGAGGAAGTGATTTTTTTTTTTTTTTTTTTTCCTTTCTTTGGTGTCACAGCTGCCCCTTTGGTGGGTTTTTGTCAGGCCCATTTGTCATACTTTGGGTATCTTTGAAGTGGGAAAAGGAGGAAGAAAGCTATGAATATATAAAGTTGGTGGACTGAAGAAAATGGACACCAGAAAGGAAAAATTGGAATGGCTAGTTTGGTATAATCAATGATTAGGAAATACTGAATGTTGTGAAATTGTTGGGAATGAGAGGATGATCTAAATGTTGACCCAGTTGTCTTGTGGGTTGTCCTGGTGACTTGCTGATCTAGTAAGCATAGTGTCAATTTCTTTTGTTGTCCTTATTTGTGTGTAATTTATTAAAAAATTGTTGGGGGAGGTGTACATTATAGACTCTTAGGTATGCTAGTATATATGGATGGTGTTGGGCATGCCTATGTCGGGTGGAGGTGATGCTGGTCAAAACTTCAAGATGAGGAAGATTAATTTTTATCTCCTTTTGTTAGAGACAACTTTTGGCACTAACCAGTGGATGGAAGAGATAAGTCAGTTTAAGTACTTGAATAGAGGTGGTCTGTGTTCTGGAGTGAGTAGGAACAAGCAACCCATATATATATATATATATATATATATATATATATATATATATATGACATAGTAGAATATGAAAACCAACCAGAAAGAGTGTGCCTAGCATGAGGGTTGAGCTTAAGTGATAGTGGCGAGATGAGACCAGTTGGTTTGTAGTGACTAGAGATAAGTAATGTTGGCCAGTTGATGTTAGCTGCATGCTTGATGTGAGGAGAGGTGCCACTGCACCAGAACCAAGTTGGAACCAGGTCACAGGGTGTCACACCCACCTCCTCTGTGAGCAAGTTGGGTTCTTTGGAATTTTTTCTTTGTTCTTTTCATGACAGTATCTCAAGCTTTATGTACAGAATCAGCACACTTACTTAAAGGCTGTTTTTGACTAATATTGAGTTTCACAAAATTTATATTACAATTATTTGCTAATAAGGGAAATATTCTGTGATTAGCATGTAATCCACTTCCCCCCCCCTCTCTCTCTCTCTCTCTATATATATATATATATATATATATATATATATATATATATATATATATATAGGGAGAGATGAAATTGAGGAAAGAGTATATTTACTCAGGACAGATGGTGAGTATGTGCTGAGACATGGACGGGGAAATCTCTTGAAGAATAAGATCTGGATGGAAGATATTTACCACAATAAAAGATGTACTCAAAGCAAAACTGGACAAGATCATATGTGTCAATCTCTTCAATAGTATCATTTTGCCTGTGATGGAAGCAAAGTGAAGATCATGATTGCCAAATACCAAAAGCAAAAGTTTCTCTGTATCTGACACATTGCCAGATTCACAGTCAACAGGTGGATTCATACAGTTGTTGGGTGGTATCTGAGAAACCAGAAGTGAAAGAACTCCATGATGGTGTGAATATGAAATCATCAAGTGATTTGGACCTATATGAGGAAGGGCGAATTCAAGAACAGAATAGAAGTGCATTATGTCCAGTGATGTGGAAAACATCTGACAACCTGACCAATAGAGAGATATGAGGAGTATTGAAATGGTATGGTGACTGAAGCTGTATTTACCAAGACAAATGAACAAATGGAAATTTTTTTTGTACAGTGAACTGCATATCTGGTTTCCTTCTAGTCTTCCCTATTATTAGTAATTGTGTTGTAATACTACACACTTAGTAATGAGCAATGGTTGATTATTGTGAGGTTCATAATTTGGGAAGAAAATTGGACAACAAGGACTTCTTTGAATGTTGATCCTCTTATTTTATTTTTTATTTTTTTGATGAAGATATATTCTATGTTTGGCTCTTTATCATCTCTATCTGGTTCTCCAGTTTGCTTTAAATTAGCCTTACTTCTAAATTAGAAATTGAACTTTGACCCTTCCTTAGAGGTCCTGATTGAGACATTCTTTGTTGGTCTTTTTAGTCTAGAACTTAACCTATGACTTTCCTCTTCTACAAATCTGCCAGCTTACCTGTACATAACTGTTAAGCTGATCACGATTCGAGAATATGTGGGGCATTCAATAAGTTTCCAGACTTTTTTTGTATAGGCATTTAAAATTGGTGTAGACTCTTAAAAATTCAGTATGTTATTGCTATACATCTTATGAGATGACTGACCAATTTTTATGATTTCAGATTCAAATGAACAGCTACAGCAGGAATTGGAATACACCCTACTAAAGCCTGATTGTCACAGCTGGTGAATTTCAAAAATGCAATCTGGACGTGAGAAAGAACGATATGCAATAAAATTGTGCTTTAAACTTGGAAAAAATGCCATGCGATGAAAGCTGGATCTACTGCTATGACCCAGAGACAGAGTTCCCAGTGGAAGCATGCTGGCTCTCCCAGACCCAAGAAGGCAAGACAGAGCAAATCCACCCACAAACTTTTGATGATCCCCCTTTTTTTTTTCTTTTTTTTTTTTTTTTTTTGACAGCACTGGCATGATCTACATGCACTGGATTCCCACTGGACAGAAAGTCAACAAGGAATACTATGTTGAGGTTTTAAGGGAGTTCAGGAAGAGATTCTGTCGGAAGAAGCCAGCACTCTTGAAATCGGCTCAGTGGCATTTCCACCAGGACAATGCACCAGTCCACAACTCCATCCTTGTCACTGACTATTTGAGCAAGATGGGCATCAAGACAGTTCCTCAGCCTCCCTATAGTCCAGACCTTGCTCCCTGTGACTTTTGGTTATTCCCTAAGCTCAGTGGCTGTCGTTATGAGACAATTGAGGAGATGAAAGAGGCTGTGATGAAGGTCATTGACATGCTCACACAAGAGGACTTCCATGGGGCCTTCCAGAAGTTGTTGGAATGGTACAAGTGCATTGCAGCCGGAGGAGATTACTTCAAAGGAGATGAGTTTCCTGTGTGTACTATCAATAAAAGTGCCCATATGAAAAAAGTCTGAAAACTTATTTTATGATCCTCGTATTTATATTTAAGATATTAATGCGTTTTTTGATTTTTTTTTTTTTTTTTTTTTTTTTTTTTTTCAAAATTCCTTTTAAATATAAACATCTTTGTTTACATAGTGTCAAATGTCAACAGCTGACCATTGAACTCTTCTCTGCAGTTTTATTTAATCACATAAGTCTTGCTGCTGGCCACCTGATATAACAAGAAATTATGTATCTATAGCATTGTGAGTTTTACTTGTAAAAGGTGGTGTCTTCAGAAAGTTTCTATGACTGTAAATAGTTGGTTCAGAATAGTTAATTAAAGAATAAACCTAATATTATTGTAATTTCGAAATAAACACCTTTTTTTGAGTTTTGAAATTCTTTGTTTATATTGTGTCATCTATCAACAAGTGACCTTAGCAATCTGCAGTTTTATTTAACTACATTTACACAACTGGCTGCTTGACTGTAATCTATGGTGACAATAGTATAGATAAATTGTAAGGATTGCGAGTATAAATTTGCTGATTAGTTCTTATTAGTTGACTTATACTGTTAATTTAAATAGTGTAAGAAAAAAAAAGAAGTAAAGTTGATAACCATTGCCTCCCATTTCATTAGCTACTACACCAAGGTGTTGGAGAGGACGCTACTCCTTTCCCTGGATTGCTCCACTTTACCCCTTGATCCATACCTTATAATGCTGTGTGTTAAGCAAGGAGGCATCAAGTACCAGTTTTTTGGGACTCGACCCGAGATTGAACCGTGGTCTGCTAGGCAAATGGACCCAAAATTGTCAAATTCATTTGTTAATTTATAAAAGAGCTTAAATATTATTGACTGATTGTTGTTTCTAAACTAAAGTTGCCTTTTTAAAAAAAATTTAAAGATAATATTGTTGATAATAATACTTATGTTTAAAAAAAGAAGAAAAAATTTTCAAAATAAAAATAGATTCCCTTAGATCTAGAATGAGGGATAGATTTAAGGATTAGATTTGAGTTGGAATTCAGAGAAATCCTAGACTGGTTGCACAACAAAGGATAGAGATCCTTGTCTGTCATCCTATTTATCCATAGGTTGAGAGGAGATGTATTCATGACTTTTACAAGAGTGTTTAACAAAATGAAACACAAACTGCCATATCCAGTATTTGAACTTGGTTTATTGAGTCTATTTACTACAATAATATCTGTTACATTTTTTAAAAAATGGCAGTTGAGTTCTTGTTGTTCAGTTGATAAGAGCAGCTGTGCATTTACCAATCTTCCCTGAGGCATGACGAACATGACTTCAAGTCTCACTGGGGTCTTATCTTTTATTTCTTATCTGTAATGTTTTTTGATTTTTTTTTACACATTGACTGCTTGAGTAAAATTTTCATAAGAAGCACAAAATAATTAAGATGAAAGAAAATACAAGCATACTTCGCTTTACTTATTCCTGCTTTATGAAACCTCTTGAATCACAAATTTAAAAAAAAAATTCTCTTTCTGAAATATTGTCCCATAAAATACGTGGGTGACCAGTGCTTAGTGAAACTTAAGCATTGCTGACAAAATGCTCTATCAGCGAGGCTTAGAATACACTCACTATATTCTCTGCAGAGGGGTAAGATCCCCACCCAAAAGATTTGGGGGTGAGGCTTCAGATTTGAAGAGTGGACACCCTTTTCATTACCATTGCTCCCAGGTCCACTCTGGTCCAGAGTGGTAGCATCTATGGATCAAATAGAACTGTTTGACATTTAAACCGAGTGCAAACAAATGATTTATGCTAAATTTAATTGCTTGAAATAGAACTGTTTGATCCTTTAACTGTGTAAACAAATGACTGATGTTTAATTGAATTGTTTGTGATGCATAGCAGTACTTGGAACCATTTAACTCTATCAACTTATGCTAAAGTGAATTGATAGAAATAGAACTGTTTGATCATTTAACTGTGTGTATCTACTAAATGTGTTGACAAATCATCTATTTAATACTCATGTAAAAACAGGATTTGACATTGAATAACCAACAATGGTTGATATGCCATCAAACAAACAAACCTGTTAGTGTTCCATCTATGGATTGAATAGATCTCTTTGAAAATTGTATTTAATAGAACTGTTTAAAAAGGGAGAATGACTCTTAAGCACCTACACAAAAAATGTAAATATAAACATTGGAAGGTAGGCTTGAAAATTTTGTATGATAATGCCATATCTGCTGTTGATGTCTTTAGTGATCAATGGAGCCCAAAGACTGCAACACTGATGGAAGTGTTTAGACTGCAAAGAGGATTCTGTTAATAAATAAATCTCATATAATTGCATTCCATGAGTATCTTGGTCAGCCAATAGACTTTTCAGCAAACCCTCATGCAATGATCATGATTCCTTATCTTTTAGGCATAGAATAACCGGAGATGGGTTGACATGCCATTAAAGTTTGTCAATCATTGTTGATAAAAAAAAATGTATCATCATCATCAAAAGAATGAAGTTCTTTATAAACTTTGTATTTATTTTATATACAACTTGTTTTCCTTTCTTTTGATTTTACACTAGAATGTAATTTCATTTAATGCATTGTTTTCTTTATTCATTTATATATCTCACTTTACAAATTGATGTTAATAACAAATTAATTTGAATTTAGATACTCCTGTATGTCTCTGCAGGAACATAGACCTTGCCAAAAAAAATTATCATTCAGTTGTAAATTAGGCTAGAAATTATTTACAAAGGTGGGATATTCCTGTACTAGTTAAGAATTGATTTTTATTTAGTATAAAAGGTTTTTCATCTCTTTACTTGTATATAAATTTCCTCTTGAACTGTCATGAAATTTTTTAGAATTTATTGATTAGAGTCATGTCTTGGGTTATTTTGTACCTAGAGGTTAGGGAAATATGTTCATTGTACACTTTTTTTTGCACACGGTTATTTCAAGTATTCTTATTGTGTGGTTTCAAGTAATTATTTCTAGTATTCTTATCATTGTGTGGTTTCAAGTAATTATTTCTAGTATTCTTATCATTGGGTGGTTTCAAGGAATTATTTCTATTTAATGATAGGCATTTGTTTGCACACTGCTATATGGTTTCAAGTAACTAATCCTTAGTAAACAATTATAGCTTCAAATAACTATTCTTTATACAAATGATTTACATTTATATGGCATCAAATATACCTATCAAAAACAATAAATTTTTAAACAAATCGATTTGATCCATAGATAAGACCCTAACAGGTACTATCACTCTGAGTCAGAATGGATGTGGGAGTAATGGCAATAGAAAGGCTACTCCAGATCTGGAGCCTCATCATCAGGTGCTGTTTAATGTCCTTTTTTAGAGGTGGTCAGACGTAAGAACTGACATATATCAATATATTTACAGCCTAATGTTGAAAAAAAGACATCACACACAAGTATTTGTTTTTCATCATAATCTCCTTGTCAATGAATTAAGTAGTGAATATTAATCACATTTATAAAATATTCTATAGTGAAATTTTCAGGTCAAAATTTGCCTTATATCTGTGTATAAGGCCACAGACTTATTAATCCATCCTCATAATTTCCATTTAAACTAAAATATGGGATGTAATATTCAAGTGTTTTATGGGAAGTGAGAATGAACCTACTACTACAACAGTTTCTGCAGTGTCCTGCATTGACTTGGTGCATTCAACCAACTACATTCAGTACTCTCTTGCGCTATTCAATACAACTACTTAGTTCCTTGTTGGACACAGTGGAATCTGGAAGTCAAGTCTTCCTAGAGAGGACTGATATTATACATTTGGGTCTACTGGATGTTAAAACTGTGATTCCATCATGGCTTAAGAGCCAAGATCATTATATTAGTATCTGTGTGATCTTTCATTCTTCCTCCTCATTGGGGTGATGGTAGGGTGTGTGTGGGAGTGGTAGGGTTTTTTTATGGCACATCAGTCCTTATGGATTATTTAATGCTGAAATTTGATGCAAATAATTTTCAGTTATTTGGTTTCAAGTAACTATGCCTGTTTAATAATAATTTGTTTGCAAACAGTTATATAGCTTTAAGTATTCCTATCTAATACCAATAATTTTTTAAACTGATCTATTTAATTTATAAATGGGGCCCTAACAGATACTACCACTCTGGGTCTCGGTGAACTAGGAAGACCTGGTGTTGTATTTTGACCTTCGGCCCGAGCAAACATGCCATTACAAAGTGATGCACCGGAAGGAAGTGACACATTCCAATGGCCAGTAATCGAAAGAGATTGTGTGGGTGGATTTGGCTGATGAAATGGGACAAGGTAAAGCCCATGATACACTCATAGACTGGAAGAGAGTGGCCTGTGAACTGCATGACAGTTATTTCCGCTGGATGATGATCAATCATGCCATTCCAAAGATTGAGTAGGCGATTGAGTAGGCGTTGGACTATTATATAACTCAGTCAAGACGGAAGTCAGACAGTTCGAGTTCCAGTTAGAGTTGGAGGGGAGATAGATGAGATGTGGTAAGGAAAGCCACACCTGGCTGAAGGGGCCCTCAGGAACCCCGATGGAGTTTGGGGACCAGAAAAGTTGCTGATAAGATGCAGTAAAGAAAGCCATCACCCAGCAGAGTGATCCCAGGGCCTCCGGTTGAGCAGCCCTGGAGAACGAGAAAGACACAATGTTGACGACCATAAGATTGGGGGGTCAAAATATTGCAGTTATGTTCGGTCTCCAGCTCCCTCTCACACACAAACCTTGAATAACCTTTTCGAACCCTTACAATAAAGTGAGAGGTACATATATTTATAAAGAAGTCTTCCTGCGTCTGTTTATTTATTGTGTCGTTATGATGCTGCATATGAGAATATAACACTGGTAATGAAGGGATGACTGCACACTCCTTTGAGCTTCAGAACTGAAGTCTCACCACCAAATACAGTTTAGTGTCCAACCCAGGAAACTCCTTTTCTTTTTTTTGTTGTTGTTAGGCAGTGTCTTCACTCCTGCAAAGAATGCAGTTAACATATTATAACCCCCCCACACACACAGGGCTTTGTGGTGGTGGTGGTGGTGATAATAATGATTATGTCTACCTTAATTAGATTAAGAAACACACTACTAACTACATATTCCTGACTTGAAGTGAAAACAAGATCTGGGCTTTTCCAGAAGTGTATGGACTTAGATTTTCTTTGCTCATCAATAATAACCCTGTTTCAATCATGGAATAAATGGCACCAAACCTTATGTTAACAACCATGATACCTCACTGTTGATCTATTCAATGTTTGGGATAACCAGAAATCATTTCCAGAATAAGACCCAGTATTGATCCTCTACCAAACCAAGCTAACTGGAATCAATTTGTGATTCCTCAACTAGATGCTGCTTTTTTTTTTTCTTTGTTTTTTTTTTTTTTTCTTCTTCTTCTCACCCTCTCCTAATAGAAATGATTTTTTATATAATGTACATTTCTGTATGGTTCCTATTTTACCACAGTTTTGTTGAAAGTTTGATTAACAAAAAAATGTAAATGATTCTTTAAAAAAGTTAGATATGAATGTCTTAAATGTTTTTATGTGCCACAAAAAAAATGAACGTTTAAGGGAAAAGTCAAGTGATTTAAGAAAAAGTTAATACCCTAATAGGAGTAACGTTATGATAAAATTTCTGTCTCCACATGTTCACCATCAATGTCAACACATTCTTGGAATCTCCTACAGGTGATTAAAAAAATGTTAATATCTCTATGGGAGTATCTTTTATTAGAAAAGCAGAACTGATCTTACAGAGACTACCTGGAGAAGATGCCAATAATGTATTGACAGGGATGGTGAACAGGTGGAGACTTTAAAATCATATCATAAAGGAACTCCCATAGAAATATTAACATTTTTTTAAAACTCCCTGTATTCATCTGTTTTGTTGTTTTTTTTGGTTTTGTTTTTATTCAATATAATTTTAATTATTTATTTTTCTTTAAGGAAACCATTAATAGATTATCATTATTTTGTCTGTTTTAATTGTAATGTTTTAGTTTTAACTCATCTGTCCAACATGTCTGAACTGCTCTTTATCACATAATGAGTAAGTAGTAGTAGTAACCACTCCTTGTAAATTAGTTTTTTTTTTCCTCTTTGCTACTGCCACTCCCAATAGCAATAACACATAGAAAATAGGTTGAGTATCCACCTAATCAATGGGAAACAGAACTAAAAGGACCTTTTTATTGTTGTCTCAAATTGCAACTGAAGTTACCTGTTCTTAGTTGACCATTACTCCAAGGTTATTAGTCATCAATATCTGCTTCATTTTGTATGATTAGGGAATTTTTTTTTCTTTTTAAAGCAATTGATAGTTTTATGGGTTTATTAGAAACAAGTAGGAAGAATTGATTTTGTTGTTTTAAGACTAAGAAAGATTTCAAAGGATGTTTTATTCCTTTATGATAGAAATTATTTTCGGAAACTGGTTGTGTGTTGTGGTTACCTATGTCCATTTTCTCATTAATGATAATGACAATTTGAATGAATACTTATAAGTGTTTGTCTTATTTATTCATTTATTCTAACACTAAATGCTGCCTTTGGTGGTCATTAAGCTAAATGTCATATATCATCAGATTTATAAAATTCATGTAATTGAAAATAAATGTGAAAGTAAAATTATCACTTAATAATTATCTCCCTTGAGAAATGACTGTGTGTGAACACTCCCTCACATTTTCTAAGAGCATTTAACACTAAAAATATTCTTTTGATGACATTTTTGCTATGTTATAGTAAAATACATACAAAAATCAGTTTATCATAATAGCGTTGTATAATTCATTTCAAATTTTTTTTATTAATTTCTGTATGATGAGTTGTAAATTGGGTTCTTTTTTTTTTCATTTTTTTAGGATTAAAAAGAAAATCTTTAAAAAAAAATATAAATGAACAGTAAAAATAAGTTAAATATTTCATCTACATATGGAATGCTTAGAAAATCTGTAAAATCAAATGAGAAATTGAAATGTTGCTGGAGGAGAGCTAATTATCAAACCATTACAAAGAATGAAGATAATTTCTATTTTTGTCCTGTAATAGTATGAAATTAATATGCAAATGTAACAACTATCATAGGACAGAGGTAGTATTATATTTGCATATGTTTATAAGATAGATTTGAAGCTTTTTATTTCTCCTTTGTAGTGTTATTGTTCTATGGGAAATATGTCGGATGTTTTCAATTGTCTTGGGAAAATTATAAGTACATAAATACAAATAGCCTTCATAACATTGTTTTCAAATTAAAACCATTGTAAAACTATTTTTTGAAAATATAATAAAGTGTCAAATAATTAGTCATCAAATCTTTTTTTCTCTTTATTTAAAGTTCAGTTCAGGGTTTCAAATAATAGTTAAATGTCATCTCTCTCTTATTTTTATAAATATTCTGATTTCAAATTACTTTAAAAAAGTTTCATCCTAGATTTTGTAGTCTTCATAAATGCTGAGTTAGGTTCAGAGTTGAATACAGATCTGAAAGGACTGACTTTTTGTGTTTTTACTCTTGATATTTTTTCTCCCCTTGTCACTGTAGCTTGGAATATGCTGGTTGTATTCATAAAGAGGACTATTTTATGTATTGACACTAGCCTGTATCTGATGTTAAGGCTCCAATTCTACAGATCTGGTGAGTGTGGAGTAAGCTTTCATTGCCATTACTCCTACATTAACTGACCCAGAGTGGTAGTATCTATTTGGGTCTTATAAATGGCTCAAATAGATCTGTTTAAAAATTATTCTTATTTGGTTGGACCTTGTGCAAAAAAAAACATCTTGAGGAACAGTTACACAAAAAATGTAAATATGAACAGACAATGAATAAAATTATTTTATTTTAGAAATTCATTAAAATCAGGAATAAACAATGTCAGTGGTCAGGAATTAATGCAAGCACTTACATGTATAATTATCATACTGCACTTATAAATAAGAATAGAAAAACTTACCCAAATTAAACCTTTTTTTGTTTTTTGTGTGTGTGTTTTTTGGGGTTTTTTTTTTTAAAGAGAAATAAATGTTACTGAATATAATGTGTGTTGTCCAAGTATCAGAAATTAACTCAGAATATACAGTGGTTTGGGTTTGTTGACTAGAAAATCTTTCAGTTTTGTGGCATTTTACACTTTGAGGAAGTGAAAGTGCATGACCAATACTTTGATGCCATTGGTGTTAACCTTGTAGAGAGAAAGAGCTTGGCTTTAGCGATCAGAATGTCAGTCCACAAATTATAAACATATCGGGTATACATAACTACCCACTACATACTTCTCATACCTTAATTCAGAACGAGATATTAAAGAGTTGTATGCAGGAGGTCATTTAATGGAAGACAATGTTCACTCAACTATTATCTGTTTATTTGGCCATGACATTATACAAAATGGCAAATAGACAATATCTGTCTGTTTTATTCCTGATTCAAGCAACCAAGGAAGTGGCCTATATCATGTATGAAATACATTTCTGTGAAAAATATACAGAGTGAAAGAATTACTAAAACAAGTAAGGCAAGAATATCCAAAATGCTAAATGTAAACTACAAAAACTAATAGAGTTATCAAAAAATATAAATAAATGAAAATTTTATACTAGCTTTTCTACCTATGACCTGGCCACAACTAATATTTTTAGAATATACTTCTTTAAAAGGCAGCCACTGGCTGCTTATTATGCTCAATGTCAAATCCCATCCTATTTATAAGATTTATTATAATTACTTTCAATAAATAAATAATTAGATAATTTCTCTGTAATTATGTTTTAAGAATTATTTCTCTTTGAGAAATTATTTGAGTGAGCATGAATGTCAACTACATGTTAAGTTGGAAATTACTTTATTCTTAAAGTTAGAGTATTTTAACAGTATTATTTATGTATGTATGTAGGTAGGTAGGGAGATCTGTTAGACACTGCCATTTTCCATGATGTATACGAAAATTAGATTGTTATAACATTAGGCAGAATAGTTGACACTGCCCCTGACATAGAAAAAAATTCACCAATCTACATCATACATCTTTAAGAGGAAAAACAAAATTAAGTAAAAAAAATTTTAAATTGATTGATTTTAATGGCATGACAACCCGAGCAGGATTATTTTATGCTTCCAGAGCAATAGACTCCAGATCAGATCAGAACAGACCTGGGAGTAATGGGGACTAAGGGGTAACTCCTTACTTCCCAGAATTTCAAAACTCTTGAATTAAAGCTTCACTACCAGATACATTTTAATGTCATAATCATAGTGTTAATGGAAAGGCGTGCTGGACAAAGTCATTGGGTAAGGACCAACTGTATCTCTGTAGATGGGTAAGATCCCCACCCACCCAATCATGAGTGGCCTGAATATGACACTAACAATGATGGTGAGGCTCCAATCCTGGAGCTTTGGAGAATGTGGAATCCCTCTTCATTTCCATTACTCCCAGATCCACTCTGACCCAAAATGGTAGAACCTGTTAGGGTCCCATCTAACTGACCATTTAACTGTGTGCAAACAAATGACTGATATTGAATTGTTAGTGTTATATAGCAATACTTGAAACCATTTGATTGTGTGCAAATAAATGAATAATGTTGAATAGGAATACTTGAAACCACTTCACCATGTGCAAATTAATGTTAAGTAGAATTATTAGTGTTAGATAGTAATACTTGAAACTATTTAACTATGTGCAAACAGTAGCAATACTTTTGTGCAAACAAATTAGCTCAAACTTATTTAAAAGTAAAATTACCTACAAACTACTCACTTATAAATCATATATGTATAACCATTTAACTGTCCTAACAAATGACTGATGTTGAATTGTTAGTGTTAGATAGCAATACTTGAAACCATTTAACTGTGTTCCATCAAATGATCTCTGGCTCATTTAAAAATTTTATCTACAAACTATTTGCTTACAAATCATATATTTAATATATTAAATAAACATGATTTGGCATTGAATAACCTTACAAAGGTTGGTATGCCATAAAACCTGACCAATTCTGTCAGTAATGCTTGTATGAATTCATAACTATTGCCTCTTGTGATTAAAAGTTGTTCATTGCATGTTTTGGTGGTACTGTTCTTCAGTTGATGCAGACAAGCTATTCTTTGTTTTCATGCATTTATCAATAACATTGGCTCCAATGAATAAAAGAAGTTCATTGCCTGTTTTAGTGGTAAGTACCAAATGGTGTGCAAGAAGTATACAATGAAAATCAGAATTCTACAAAAAATTTTGAAGGAAAAAAAAATACTGCCATTGGGAGGTCAATGATGCAGCAAGTGACCAAAAAAGTTGGAGGTGCAAACCAGGAATGTAAAGCAGTTTAAGTGGTGATAGCATTTTGGGTCTTGTGGCTTCCACTGGAAGTAAAGGGTATCATTTTCCGTCACATATAGGCCACAGGTCAGACAGCACTTACATTAATGTTGTAGAGGTGTTGCATGTGTCAATCATAATTTAGTATTTTAAAAAGTAGATAAATAAAAAATAGCAAATAAGTTATAAATAAAAGTGAATTATTTACTTTGTCTAAGTAACAATACTAGTTATAAACATTATGATGATCATCAGGTTGTGGGGATAGCTTGTATTCCCTTTACCGTCTCTCTTTCCTTATCAGCAATCACTCTTGGTAGGTCCTGTAGTGTTTGCATAAAGCTAATGTAAGTCTACTGGTCAACTAATGCTGGAGTACCCATGTGAATTTCACTTATGAGTTCATTCCTGCTTCTCCAGCAGTGCTCACCATGTCTTATCTTACTTGGATTGTTTGTGAGATTGCAGGCAAGTGGCCATATAGATGCAGTTTTGTGACCCTTGTATATTTGACTGTATTTCATTTTAATTTACTTCTAGTAAATCATTTTCATCTTTAAAAACAAATCTTGGCTGAAATGTCCTACAAACATTTTCTTTATATAATCTCATTGTCAACTTTTAGGTGTTATCTTCAGTGCTTCTTTTTAAATGGTCACCCAGATTATTAAATGATCAAAACACTGTATAACCATTATCTACTGACCACCTCCAGTTTGTCTAGGGATGTACCTCATAAACTTGTTAAAAATAGAAATCTTTCTGACCAGCTGCTCATACATAAGTTATCTCAGTTGTGCTGTGGGATTTGCATCTGATCTCTAAGAATTGCTTTTTAGTGTATATACTCTGAATAATAAGAGCAGAAACTGGAACAAATGAATCACAAAGGGGTCTTAATTCACTGCCCATATAGCTGTCAATGTGGCTAAGTATTTAACCAGATATGAAAAGGGTTTTCTAGATTGAAGAAATGGGTTAAAAACACAAGTCTAGACTCTTGCATCTAATATATAATATAATATGATATATATTTCATTTTGCTAGGACTGAAACCCTCTTACAATTGACTGTTTTGTTCAGTAGAAAGACTTTTTTCTTTTTTCTCTTTCTTTTTTTTTCCCCTACTCCTCCTCTCCTGGCCCAAAGATCAGATATTTTACCAAAGTCTTCATCAAAAGAGGAATTGAATAAAATGAAGCAGGTGGTGGTGGTGTGGTGGACAACAAAAACTCTCAAGTGTTGCCAAATTAGCTACAAGATCTGTTTTAAACTGTGAACAGCATTTTACATCTTTCATTTAAGTGTTTTATGGATAATTTACAACGCTTAGCTTAGTTTGGCACAAGTTCATAAGTGCTGACCCCCTTTTAATATTAATGGTCTTGCTACTCCACTTAAGTGTTTATAGAATTTGTGACCTGTGCAAAAAAAAGAATCGTAATTTTACTATTCAACATCTGTGGACCTGACTGCTGTAATTGGCAAATCATTTAAAAGCTTCTTTGTTTTCTCTCAAGTGACATTTGAGCCCTTCAAAGTAACATGTAAGAATTATATACTTAAAACGTTTTAATTCAAAAGGAAACATCTTTGTGTATGTACCAGGAATAGATATTTCTTGCAAAGTAATTATACGTTATATAGATTTTTACAAAATACAGTTTCAAGAATTTATTTAACCCAGTCAGCTGGGGCTCAAGAATGCACCAACTGCATCTCTGCAGAGGAGTACCTTCCTTCCCCCCCTCCCACTGTTCAGGATGTAACACTAAACAGCATGATGGTGAGGCTCCAGTCCTGGAGCTCTGGGAAAATGTGGAGTACCCCTTCATTGCCATTGCTCCCACATCCACTGACCTGGAGTGTTAGCACCTGGTAGGGTTGACTAGAACTGTTTCACATTTAAACTGTGTGCAAACAAATTACTTATGCGAAATTGAATTGTTAGAAATAGAACTTTTTGACTATTCAGCTGTGTGTCAACAAATGACTGATGTTAAATTGAATTGTTAGTGAAACCATTTAACTGTATGCAAATAAAATTATTAATGGAGAATACTTGAAAACATTTACCTGTTTGCAAAATGGAATTATTGGTATGGCATAGCAATACTTGGAACCATTTGACTGTGTACAAATGAATGAATGAATAGTGTTGAATAGAATAATTAGTGTTAAATAGCAATACTTGAAACCAGTTCACTATCTGTAAACAAATGATTAAATAGAAGTTTTAGTGTTAGATAGCAATAACTGAAACCATGTAACTGTAGAAACCATAGCAATACTTGTGTGCAAACAAATGACTGATGTTGAGTTGAATTGTTAGTATTACATAGCAATACTTTAAACCATTTAACTGTGTTTAAACAATTGATTAATAGTAAATAAGATTATTCATGTTAGAAATACTTGGAACCATTTAACTGTGCACCAAAAAGAGCTCGGGTTCATTTTAAAATGTTATCTACAAAATGTTTCAAAATCATGTTTGATATATATATGTATAAACAGGATTTGGCATTAAGTAACCTACAAGTGTTGATATGCCATAAAGCCCAAACAACAAATAAGAATTTATTATAAGAAATTATTTAAAATATTCTCTCCTGATAGCTTTATGGAGAAGCAATTTCAGTTTGATATTGTAACTTAAGTTACTTGATGCATGCACCTCTAGACACATGACATGTAGCAAAACAATAGTCAAATATCTTGCCAATTGAAGATACTGACTGTATCCCTGAAAAAGAGATATCCTAGGAATGACACTAAACCACATCTGATGGTGAGGCTCCAGTTCTTGAGATCTGGGGAGTGTAGAGTACACTTTCATTACCATTACTTTCAGGTCTAATCTGACCTGGAGTGGTAGTACCTGTTTAGGTCCAATCTCTGGATCAAATAGATCTGTTTAAAAATTATTTGTATTATATAGATTTATTATTATTGATATCATAACCATATGCGAAAAGTTACACAAAAAATGTAAGTATACAATGTATGCAATTCCCTTACTTCTAGGCATAAAATAATCCATGATGGGTGACATACTGTTAAAATCAAACAATCAATTTTTTGCTAAATATGAACTAGCATAGATTAGAAAGACTTATGGAACTAAATAAGAATGCATCTAAAAAGATTGCACTTAATTTTTTAATTGATTTCTATATAGATTTAAAGATAGAATTGCTTTTAATGTTTGAGGATAAAACAATATTAGAAATCAATAGCACCAAGTGATTACTTATCAAACCTAGTTTTGTTAAAACCAGTATGCAAATTATCCAAACCATGTACTATGTAAACTTTTATTTTTTAGTTATATATCACCCACATTGATAACAGGGGCTGTTTTGAGGCAAATCTCAGCTAGACTTTTATAGGTGTTGTTGATGAATAAGGTACTAAGATTAAATAATAATTATTTAATAATCATTGAGAAGATAGTGTAAATAACTAAGGGAATTGTGACATCAGTGGTTATATAGTTTTGGTTACATACATAATCCCCATTATGATAAAGATTTTCTCCTACTGCAGTCTCCCTACTTTCTGTAGTCTAGAGCTGCCATTTCATATATATATATATATATATATACACACACACAGTACTTCTTCCAGCAAAAGAAAAGTAAATATTTTAGAATGAATATATATACAAAGGATATCAAATTTGGTATTAAGATTTTTTTAAATTATTATTTCATATACTCATGTCTTTCACACAGTTTCATCATCTTCAGGTATTTGTGAAGATTTTGGTTGTTTTACTAAAATGACCAAAAATCTTCATGGACATTCAACTCCAAATAGACATTCACAGACACAAAAATCTGGCATTAAACATCCTATCTAAACAATCTTTTAACTCAACCAAACCAAAGCAAACAAATCTAATAGAAACAAAAATGTAATTTATTTACTGGACTGCACACAAGAACAATTCACTTGAAAATCATGGCCATTTTACTTTAGACTTAATGTAATCTATGGATTACAGCAAACTGATACTTATAGAACAACATTTCCACTCAAGCTGTTATGATTTTAACAGGGATGCTAAGTTCATCATTGAAAGAATCTGGTGGTAGGGAAGCATATTTCAGTGATAATAGAAACACACAAAGGTAAATGGATAAAACATCTCCAAACACTGATTTCAAATAGATTTAGCATCAAAGTGAATGGTGCTGTTTTGAAATAAGATACAGATTTAAGGTAACTCATAAACAAGTAAATAAACAAACCAAGCAGTTACAACTAATTTAGCATATACTTACCAAATGGAGATTTTGGTGCCAGTAATCCTGATGAGGAATATATAAAAGTCAGTTGAAAACACTTGGATACCAGAAAATCATTTTCATTCAATAATTGGATATATTATGCCACCAGTTCATTTTTTGTCACTTTTCTGATAGCATATCAACTCTTTTAAAAACTTCAGGCCATTGGTTGATTGAGTAGAGTATTTGCTAATGGTCTGAGAGACAAGGGTTCAATCCCAGGTAGAGTTATACCAATGACTCAAAAAATGGTACTTGATGCCGCCTTGGTAAAGTGGAGCAATCCAGAGAATGGAATAGTTCCCTCCCTCAGCACCTCGGTGGAGTAGCTATTAAAAAGGAAGCTTTCGGGTCACTCTTGACTAAGGTTGCCAACTTTACTTACTTATAACCTATGGTTGAAATTGGTTAATCAAAAAATAGCACAAAAGAAATATTCCTATTCATCTTATCACTTTTGTTGTTTTTTTGTTTTTTTTAATACCCTTATGGAAGTAACTTTGATATAATTTCAAAGTTTTGCACATGTTCACTATTTGTCAACACATTCTTGAAATCTCCTACAGGTGATTAAAAAAATGTTAATATTTCTATTTCAGTATCTTGACTAGAAAAGCAGAACTGATGTTACAAAGACCACTGGGGAAGATTACAATGTTGTGTTGACAGGGATAGTGAACAGGTGGAGACTTTAAAATCCCACAGGAAATCTAGGAGAAATGTTAACTTTTTTGAAAACACAATGTATATAAACACTAATCTACACTGGTCCACTATAAAATGTTAACATCCTTATGGAAGTACAAGGTGCCTTCAATAAGTTTCCAGATTTTTTTGTTCAGGCATTTAAAATTGTCATAGACTCTTGAAAATTCACTATGTTATTACTATACATCTTATGAGATGACTGACCAATTTTTATGATTTCAGCTTCAAATGAACAGCTACAGCAGGAATTCGAATACACCCTACTAAAGCCTGATTGTCACCGCTGGTGAATTTCAAAAATGCAATCTGACACTTTAGAAGAACGATATGCAATAAAATTCTGTTTTAAACTTGGAAAAAATGCCACAGAAATGTATGGAATGCTTCAGACTGCTTTTGGAGCATCTTGCATGAATCAAGCATCAATTTTTGAGTGGCATAAGAGATTCAAGGAAGGCGGGGAGTCTGTGAGAGATGATGAGAGATGTGGGAGGAGTAAGGAAGTCAATACACCAGAGTTGATTGGCCAAATAAAGAATTTCATGGATAAGGACCGCCGTGTATCTATAGAGACAATAAGTGCACAGTTTGATGTCAGTATGGGAACTGTACACGCAATTATTCATGAGGAACTGAAGATGCAGAAGATTTGCGCGAAGTTTGTCCCAAGGGTGCTCAGAGAAGATCAGAAAGAAAGACATTGTGTGGCAGCAGGGGGATGGTCAAGCTGATCAAATCAGATGCCGCAGTTCTTGATGCTCTGGTGACCTGCAATGAAAGCTGGATCTACTGCTATGACCCAGAGACCAAGAGACAGAGTTTCCAGTGGAAGCATGCTGGCTCTCCCAGACCTAAGAAGGCCAGACAGAGCAAATCCACCCACAAACTTTTGATGATCCCTTTTTTTGATAGCACTGGCATGATCTATATGCACTCGGTTCCCACTGGACAGACGGTCAACAAGGAATACTATGTTAAGGTTTTAAGGGAGTTCAGGAAGAGATTCCGTCGGAAGAGGCCAGCACTCTTGAAATCAGGTCAGTGGCATTTCCACCAGGACAATGCACCAGTCCACAACTCCATCCTTGTCACAGACTATTTGAGCAAGATGGGCAGACCTTGCTCCCTGTGACTTGGTTATTCCCTAAGCTCAAGGAAAAACTTAGAGGCTGTCATTATGAGACAATTGAGGAGATGGAAGAGGCTGTGACAAAGGTCATTGACACGCTCACACAAGAGGACTTCCATGGGGCCTTCCAGAAGTTGTTGGAATGGTACAACAAGTGCATTGCAGTCAGGGGAGATTACTTCAAAAGGGACTAGAGTTTCATGTGTGTACTATCAATAAAAGTGTCCATACGAAAAAGTCTGGAAAGTTATTATAGGCACCTCGTAACTTTGATATAATTTCAAAAAGTCTCCACATGTTCACCATCCTTATCATTGCATTATTGGAGTTTCCTACCGTTAATGTTAATATTTCTATATAAGGACCTTGATTAGAAAAGTAGAACTGATATTAGAGACCACCTAGAAAAGATTCCAATGTTGTGTTGACAAGGATGTTGAACAGGTGGGGTTTAAAACCAAAATATAAAGGAACTCCCATAGAAATGTTGACATTTTTTTAAAGATACCCTCTATATGTGTGTGTGTGTATGTATGTATGTATATAAATGTGCGTGTGTGTGTATATATATATATGTGTGTGTGTGTATATGTATGTATGTGTGTATATATATATATATATATATATATATATATATATATAATCATTGAACAATATAGACATGTTTTTACGTATTTTTGTATATGTCCTTTCCAGTTGCCGAATTGATTTTATAGTATCCAGCAGGAATTGGTTGATGAAACTCCCATAACTAATTGTTACCCTAGTACTTTCTGCCTGATCTTGAGCTATTATCAGGGATATGTATATTGCAAAAGCAATGTGGCCTTTGCATGTCAATTACTACTTTGTTAGTGTTTATATAATCAAGTCATGCTGGCTGCACAGAGTTCCCTCTTTTGCCATCTGTCCTTATTATCTATTGCTCCGGGCAGGTCCTCGAGACTGTATTCAGTAGTGTCCACACAGCTGATAGGAGTCCATGCTAGTCAGCCAAAACTACTGTGTCTATGTGTAAAAGAATATTGCTTATGAATCTGTCCTTACTTCTCCAACAGCGCCTAGCATGTTTTGTTCATTTTACTTGGATGGATTTGGAGATGGGAGGTAAGTGACCATACAGCTGATGCTTTTTGGAATGCTACTTCCAGGATTTGTTCAAAATAGTACATAGCCTTCTTGTGTAGTTGCCATCTGGTTGAGTAAATACATCACTGGCCTTAGGCTGCTTACGGTACCTGCTCTTCCTATGTGGTCACTCATATCTGAACTGAATCAACTCATCACAGCTTAACTTCTGATGAGAACTAGTGCTTTTACTGTGACTTTGACTGTAAATTACTGCTTATATGTGCTTTGTAAATTTTTCCCCCCATGAACATGGAAAAAAAAAATTAAAATAGAAACATGGATTTTTTTTTTTTTTTTTTTTTTTTTTTTAACATTTTGTTCTTTAAATGATAAAATGCAAAGAAAATATTTTTAAAATGATACTTTACAAATTTTAAATATCATTAATGACAAAAGATTAAGAGTTGATATAACAAGATTAAGAGAAGTCAATGTGTATTGAGTAGATGGGAAAATCCAGATGGCAGATTCAGTGACAAAGAGAAGTGCTTCTCCAATGAAATTGTTGGAAGTTCTTAAGAATCCCAATTGAAGAATGAATAAATGATTTATCTTCAAGTTTCACTGGGGAGCTGCAATGTTGATATTTGATTACTTCCTTTCCCAACAGGTGTGCTTAGAATATTGGTTATCATCATAGGAAATAGAATCTGTGACTTGAGTCTTAGATAAGGTTGTTTGTGTTTCACTTTGCACTAATGCCCTTGGGGAAGGCATGAATCCTTCTATTCTCCCTCCAGGTGTGGATAAATAGTTGGGTAGGTTGGGTTCTTTAGCCTTAGTAAGGCAACCAATCTTGAAGGAAAGCTCTGAATTCAAACCATCTTTACTCTGCTTAAAAAATTGACTTTGTGGCACATCCTGTCTATGGCAGTATTAAGTAAGTACATACTTCTCTTTTGGAGGGAAAAGATTACAGTTCCTGAGACAATTGGGTTAAGCATGTTGGATGTATGTTAACATGCATAAACATTGTGTGGCAACTTAATACTATGCTAAGAAAATATTTTGGACTTTAAGAATTAAACTATTTGTACTAAGTAATGCATTTTAAAAATAAACAGTTGTCATTTCCTACGCTTAGCTTATAGCCTTGTCAGCAAGACTTAAAATATGCTGACTATATATCCCCTGCAGGGGGCTTAGACCACCCCAAAATGGGATATCTTGGGTATGACACTATACTGCATCTGGTGGTGAGGCTCCAGTTCTGCAGATTTGGGAAGCATGAAATACCTCTTCATTGCTATTACTCCCAGGTCTACTCTAACCTAAAGTGGTAGAACTTGTTAGGGTCCTATCTGTGGGTCAAATTGATCTGTTTAAAGATTATTCATTTTGTGCAAAAACAAACCTTTTAAACAACTGCACAAAAATACAAATAAGAACATACAGTGAATATAATTCCCCAACATCTAACCATAAAATAACTGTGGATGGGTTGATATGCTATCAAATACTGGGAGCACAATAACCTGATTTGATTGAGCCATTTTTCAGCTACTAAATACAGTTTTTCCCCAGTCACTTCCATTAGTTATTCAGTTTCACCAGTGATGAACATGAGCCTTGTAAAAAATCTGCACAATTGGTGAGGGTGACCCACTTTTTTACAGCAGTTGATAACATTGTCAGGAAAATATTGACTGCATACTCTTTCATCTGCTCGGTTTGCATGGATGAGCTGATTGAAGTAGTTTTCATTTTGTGGGTTATGACAACTCTAGCTCGTCTTTTATTTCCCTATTGCAAGTGTTGAAATGCATTACCTAAATCTGTACTCGCATCCACTGTTAGGTTTCTATAATGCTAATACTCTACCCCACCAAGTCTGGAAGATGATTAAAAAATTTATCCAAAATGTTTAATTTTTAGATGGTTTTGAGGGTATATGAAATCTCCAAATGAGCCTGAAGCTATCTTTCATATGATATACTCAGTTTAAATAAGGTAGTAATTCATTGTAAATAAATGATAGAAATAAATAAAATGTTCATTTTAAATATAATTATCTTAAACTTTAATAAGAGCTATTTTATATGCTTTATTTTTTAATAAAGACCATCTCACAACCCGTATGGGTGTTAGTAATTAAAATAATCACCTATATAGAATGTGATAATTAGTGAACTAGGCAAACAAACCATTTTTAGTAAGTTTGATTATCATTGAACATTCCAGATTTCTGACTTCATGCCAAGCTTAGCTTGGTCAATAATATCAGCAGACTCTCAGTCTGGTCTTATTTTATTTATTCTAAGAAAGTATTGAACTCTATGATCTTTAAAATAACAGTTTTAATCTGCATATTTTATATCTTAGTTTTTAAAATAATTGTGGGATTTTTACAGGTACATAGTAAGTGTACTTTGTTCATATTCGGTGAAGATTTAATTTGTTACTCAGTTATTGATCTGTAAAGCTAATCTGTAGCTCAAAGCATGCACGAATATGTCTGGCGTGTAAAATAAGATCAAGCAGAGAGAAACGGGCGATTGGGAAGATCGAACTCACTTTACCTGCTTCGGGGGGGGTAATTGCCAGGCGCCTGAGCCGACCCTAATAAGGGAAATGCCGATGGGGCCTAAGGTATTTTTGACAATGTAGGACGCGTGTGGGCTTCGGCCCTGTGACCAGACCCACCTTAAAAACGGCCTTGTGCCACATTTGTACGCTGGTGGGGCGTATAATAAATACCGAGGCATTTTTCGCCTCATTTCTCCAGTTGTTTGGGTAGCACTCCCTTTGGAGGGTTGGGTTTATTTCCTGGTGCCTGAGGCGCCCCTAATAAGGGAAATGGCGACGGGGCCGAAGATATTTTTGGCAATGTCAGACCCACCTTAAAAACGGCCTTGTGCCATACTTGTCCGGTGGTGGGACGGATAACAAATACCGAAGCATTTTGAGTCTTGGCGACTTGACTCACGACAAGAAACGAGCTTGGGAGTACGACTGCTGGAGACCATTGTTGCAGGAAAAAAAGGAATATTTTTCAACATAGCCCACTTATTAAGAAGAAATTGATTCCACGTGTTCTTTTCTTTCTGTTGCTGAGGAGGCATACCAACCACCCTCTTCTTTCATAATCATAATACCATGAGGGGGGTGCCTAAAGATTTAGATAGAATAGCTTAGTTTGATATAAAGCTGCAAGTATGAGGAATCCAGTGAGAATCAAATTCATTTGTACTGCTCTGGTAACCTAACTCATTAACCATTGTACTACAGAAGATTTTTGATTCTAGTATCTTGGAAGGCAGCATACATATTGATATAAGGTGGTTATTATATTGTTGATATAAGTTGTCTGGAATGTCATAGCTGTCATACTCTGACCAATGGGGGCATCCAGAATATTATGGCTGTCATATTGTGACCAATAAGGTCGGCCAGAATGTTATGACCATTCTACTGTGATCAGTAAGTTCATCTTATATATAGGTACACTTTGTCAGTGAGACTTAGGATATGCTGACTGTATCCATTGCAGAAAGGGGTAAGACTCCCCCACACCAAAAAAAAGTTGTCTTGGGTATGAGATTAAATTGCACTGATGGCAGCTCCAACTCTGGAGATTTGGAGAGTGTGAAGTACTTTATTGCCATTACTTCCAGGTTCACTCTGATCCAGTGGGTAAGGGTCCTATCTATGGGTCAAATAGATCTGTTTAAAAACTATTTGTATTTGATAGGACCATGTGCAAAAAAGATCTTAAGCAGCAACAATGCAAAAAGTGTGATATATGAACATACAATGAATGTGATTCCTTAACCTCTAGGCATAAAATAATTCTAGGTGAGTTGACATGTCATTAAAATCAATCTCTGTAATACTTCATCTAAGAGAACATTGATTTTTCTTAATATGGTTGCTCTCCTTTGAGAGAGATATATCTCATATCTATTCTGAGTTCTCTTATAGAGAAGCCATTAATGTGAACTATAGGACTTGTAATTCAGGTCACATCTACATACCTGGCCTTTAAATAGATTTGTTTAATTTAGAATTTATCTGCATTTTTTTTTTTCAATAGTGAGTTTAAATAAGGCAATACTCTTCTGAGTATATACAAAGGATAATAGTTTTTAGTAATGAATCAGCTTATCATATAACAGTTTCTCACAAAGTTTGATATTAAAAAAACAACAAAAAGCAGAACTTATTAAAAAACAACAAGTAAGCAGAACTTTGAAAATATGTTGTTTTTTTTTTTGTTTTTTTTTAAGATTAAACTATTTAATAAGATAAGATATTTCAGCAAAACTTGTTCTCTATATGTTTATATTTGCCTGGCTGGTATGTAGATATTTAATAAACTTTTGCTTAGGTTGGCATAGAGCTCAGCAGTGAGGTTGAAGAAGATTGTGTTGTGCTGATCTCTCTAGTGGGAAGATCCTGCATATGTTGAAACTTAGCCTTTGAAATTTCAAATTTATTTATTTTTATCTGGGCTTGAATTCTAACTAATCGAGGAAATATACATCTACTAAACAAAAATTTGTCATCTTCATATACTTATTTTCCTAAAATATATATATTGTATAGGAAAGTGTTAGTAATCTATTTATCTCTAGATTACTAAAATTCTCTTGTGTAGGTGTATATTTATAATGATGATAGACTCTCACATTGATCTTGTTGTATAAGAGCCAACAGTGTGTGTGTGTATATATATATATATATATATATATATATATATTGAAAATGAATTTTTAAAAATTTATTTAAAAAGTTCTAATTTGGAGAATGAAGCAATTTCCAGTCCAATTTGCTATTGAATAGTAATTATGTGGTTGTCTGTATTTATACTGAATGTCATTTTTTTAATCATCCAAATTCTTGATGTTAACTAAGGAATGCTTATTAAAATCTTTTTCTCCTTCCTAAATAGAAGTATCAATATCATCCAGGACTTCTACTAGCTAAAGAACAATTTGTACACATATATAATTATTCAAACTATTGAAGATAATGCTTCATTTTAAAGAGGCTTTTTTTTTCTTTTTCTTTTTTTTTTTCTTTTAAGATACTAGGACAATTTTTAGGCGTGGGGGTCGTGTTCACATTTTTATTCAATGTTAAGATCACCCACTTCCAGAACAGTTAGCATTGGAAAAGACCAATTACCTAACAGATTTATTTATTTATTTTGTTTTTTTTTTTTCTTCTTCGAATACTTGTTCTGGAAATGGTTGATCATTCTACATTGAATTAGAATGTGAAAGTGAATCACCCCTTTAAAAAATTTTTTTTCTTTAAAAAAAAATCGAGAAAAAAATGCGAGTCTAATTAGTTTAAATCACTTTTTTAAAAAGAATTACTTGAAAATATTTTTCCTGAGGAACTTGAACAGGTCCCCATGTAGAATAATACCATAAAATTAATCAATCTAAATAAAAGCCAATATCACTATTAAAAAAATGTTATCTCTTCACCCAAATGTGTCTTACTGAAACAAATTGATTTGCATAAAATGAACAACCTAAATTCAAAATTATATAGACAGGTTGAGAGAACAGGACCATAAACAAAAAAGTCCATCAGAATATTTATAAACATCCATGATAAAATATTTAAATTTCTAAGATATGTTGCTTTTAAAAACTTTAGTCAAATACGGGCATGTAATTATGTGCGGAGGTGCTCACTTCATAACAGTTATCGTCATAAAAAGTGGATTTAGCTACCCAAGTTCAAATCCTGAACAAAACAGTTTGCATTTTACAGAGAGCTAATTCTCTTTGGAAAAGTATGAATGCAATTATTCTTCCTCCAACTATGAGTAATTAGATCAGACTGGTCTCTTTAACCTTAGCTTGGCAACTAGTATAGGAGAAGGAAAACTTTGAATTTAAACCAATTCTGACCAGGATTATATGAATAGTGCCCCCTGACCAAATCAGGTTATGGGATGAGAGAAAGTTAAGGTAAATGGACTGAAACTTGGCTTGTTGAAATGATTAGGAAGCAAGATTAGTGGACCATTACTAGTGAGTTCCCGTCTTGGTGCTACAACTATGCAAAGCTTACTAAATTACTACCAAAACTTTTCCTGTTTCCTAATGACACCTGTATTGGAAAAATAAGGTCTTAAAGTGTGTGTGTGGGGAGGGCAACTTCAGGTTACTCTTACCGCGCCTTTAAACTAGATGGTTGAATATTCATATAAAGTATGAATACCTATGAACTCCATTCTATTGTGAAAATGTTTGTAATTGGCATTCTGTTTTGGTGTTTGGTGTGTCTATTTTTGAAATAGTCCTTGTATGGTCAGTTAAAGAAAAATAAGATTGACATTGAGTTGGTTCTTTTTTTTCTTTGTGTGTGTTCTCTTTTTTAGTACTTGTGGGCATTCTTTGCTGTTAGTAGTCTGGCATGAAAACATAATAATTACATGCAGTCAAGTCCTAAGAGAGCAATTCTTCTCATCACTTGTCTTTTATATCAACATGAGTTCAATGTCAAGAGCAGTAATTGTTTACATTTTTTCTCTTATATTTTATTTTGTTATATTCTTTTTACATATATATAAACTATTTCCCCACTGGTTCTCAAACCATGCATTTGGTTTTGGGGAACTTTTAAAGTATAACCACAAGGAATTTGTGTGATTAAAAATCCATTTTTCTATGAAATATATTTAGTTTTAACATTTCAGTAAGTTTTGGATTTTTATTGCTCTTAAATTTGATTTATTTTAAAACATTTTTTCAGAGAATACTTTTTTTTCTTTTTTTCAAATATTAAGATTACATTAAAATGTTGTATAGAACTTTGCTTTTCAAATAAGTTCGCCTATGAAAATTGTTTTAGATCCTAAATTATTGAAATTTTATCTTTAAAAAAATAGTGAATAAACAGCAAAAAGTTTATATATAGTATTCAAATAGTAGTTTTTTTGTTTTGTTTTTTAAAGTAGTAGTAGTAGGTTGGTTGAAAATAAAAGGATAAAGCAAAAGTAATAACATTGAAAGCTTAAGTTATATTTACATGCAAAATTTTTATTCAAAAAAGGACCAGGGTTTTGGGGAATTTATGAAAAGATACTTTTTAGGGTTTTGTTTTCTATTGTTTTGCCCCCCCCCCCACACACACACTCCATTATTAGTCATCTATTTATTTTCCCTGTTTGTTTATTGTTTGAGTTAGGAATATTAAGTCTGTAGCCTGATATGATTTTAATTTGAAATATTCAAATGTTTGATCTATGTAATTGATATTCACCACAAAATTAGCTATATTGACCAGAAATGAGACTGTTAAAAAAATAAATGATTTTCTTCATTAAGCTGCAAATTTATTGATGTACCTACATATATAGTTTCTGACTTTTCAAATCATTAAACTAACAAAGGTAGGATATGAAAGTCAGTGTGTTGTTAGATGTCCAGATGGTGTTACCTACTTATAGGTTCTAGTGTTCTGACTATCCCTGTTTCCTTTGGTGAAGGAAATTGTCTAAGGTATGGTAACATTGTGATACTAACAAACTTTTCTCCTCTTCCTCAAAATGCTATAATTATAATTGTTGTGAAGAGACATGTGCAGTGAACAGGAAAACCCCAAGTTAACAACTGATTTTTTTTTTTTTTTTTTAAGGGAAGGTGGGGGTAATGAATAATCATTTGAATGTGTATATATTTACCCAAACCCTCCAAGATGTGACACAAGATTCATTTTTAAGCAGAGTAAAGTTGGGTTAAATTCAATTTTCTTTCTCCTAGACTAGTTGTTTTACCTAGGTTAAAGGGTCTAGTTTACCCATAACTGTGGGGAGAACAATTGGATCCATACCTTTCCCACAGACATTGGTGAAAAGTGAAACCCAAACAGCTTCCAGCATAGTTGACTGGGGCTGTAGAATACACTGACTGCATCTCTGCAAATGGGTAAGACTCCCCACTTCCATGAGTGTCCTAGGTATGACATTAATCTATTTGATGATGAGGCTCCAGTAATGCTGGGGAATGCAGAGTACCCCTTTTTGTTGCCATCACTCCCAGGTCTACTCTAACCTGAAGGAATAGCACCTGATAGGGTCCTATCTATGGGTCAAATAGAACTGTTTGACATTTAAACTGAATGACATGCTAAATAGAATTGTTGGAAATAGGACTGTTTGGTCATTTAACTGTGTGTATCTTCTAAATGTTTACAAATCGTATATTCAATATATATGTAAAAACAATATTTGGCATTAAATAACCAACAATGGTTGACATGCCATAAAACCAAACCAAACCAAACCTAACAGCCTCATCCAGGGTTTTGACTTGGTTTGCGGATACTATTTCCTTATGATGATAACCGTTATGCTAAGCATGCCTCCTTTGAACATGTAAGCTCATTATTTCAGGCTGATCAATATTTTATTATACACTGTAAACTTGGTATTTTGAGCTCAGGGAGATCATACCGTGGCCTAATATAGCTAGCAACCATCCACAGCTTTTCATGGAATTATAGGATAACTTTAAACATGTCTGTTCTGTGGAACAAAGTTCTAATTTTTTTGTGTTCAATATTTTGTGAATTTGGACATAAAATAAAATCCAAGAAACTAAGCTCGATGGTTGGCTGGTTTTATGGTATGTCAACCCTTATAGTATTATCTGATACCAAAGTCACCTATTTATTTTTTAATTTTATTTATTTTAATTTTTTTTTGTAAGCAATTATATGGTTTCAAGTAGTTAATGATAATAATTTGCAAACTGTTAAAGCTTTAAACAAATATTCTTATATAGTTTTCAGTTATTTTGTTACAAGTATTCCTGTCTAATAGTAATAATTTTCAAACAAGTCTGTTTGATTCATAGATGGAATCCCAACAGGTAATACCACACCAATTCAGAGTGGACCTGGAAGTAATGAAAACAAGAGTGACTCCTAACTTCTCAGAGCTCTAGGACTGGAGCCTCACCACCAGATGTAGTTTAGCATTATACCCTAGATACACTTTTTGTGACAGGGTCTTACTCCCCTGCAAGGGATACAGTCAGTATATTTCAGGCTCCACCAGCAGGACTATTTAAAGGATTAAAATACTTGGTTTGTAAACCTTGCTTTCCATTGTGTGTATATAAATGTGATATTTTGATGATCACATTTCTCTTGAATTCAAGCATAATTAGAAACCGTAATAAAATGTCATTGTTTGAACTTATAGCTTAAGAAATGAAGGTTTTTTTTCCAACTTACTCAAAAGCCAACTTAGGAGACATACTTAATGTAATCATCAGAAACAGAATCTGCAAACTCTGGGGAAAGGCATAAATTCATGTTCTCCACCAGCAATGGGTAAGACCAGGTTCTTGATTTTTGATTAAGTAACTAGTCTAGGAGGAGGAAAACTCAGAATTCAAACCGACACTACCCTGTTTAGAAATTGACTTTGTGTCACATCCTGCCTATGGTGAAGAGGTTGGGTAAATACACACTCAAAAGCCACTTTTCACAGCCATTAAACGTGATGATGAGCCATATTCTATTTATAGAATTTGTATCATAATTAATTGTAAATCTGGGGATATACTGTAATTAGTATTTAATAATTTTCTCCTTTGAGAAATTCTTATGATCTTGATGAGTACAAACTGACCTAAGCTGCAAGGTTGAGCAGAAATTGATTTAAGTTTAATACATTTTAATATGCCAGCCAAAATCTTGCTATGATGTACTTTTTTTATACTATATTTCAGTAACATATATACAAAAATCATATAATATAAACTTTTAATAGACCAAAAAGTATAGGATATAGTTGATATGCTAAAAAAATGTGTTATGTCTTTTTTTTCTACTTGTGGGGCTAATAATCATATTGTACCGGTTGTGCTCATGGAAATTGCACTTATAAAACAATCATTCTTTAACCTAAATAAAGTAAAGTTATATATATATACACACACACACACACTAGAACTTTGCTCTTTTTATTTATAGTCCAGGTTAAAAGTGCAGTAAGAGTAACCTGAAGACAAATCTTTATTTTTAGACATTATTTTTCCTATGCAGCTATCATTGAAAATGTTTGGGTAAATGGAGCAGCTTTGACTCGTTCCCCACTGATACCGACATCAGAAAAATAAGGTCTAAAAATGTTTGCATAATCCTTACCATACTTTTAACTTAGACTATTATTACTCATTTAGTACTAACTAAAAGCATTCATTTCTCTCTCTCTCTCTCTCTCTCTCTCTCTTCCATTGAAGCAAATGATAAGCATCTCATGTAAATCTTTATAATTTTCTCTCTCTTCCTTTTCTTTAATTCTTAACATATTTGCTTTCTTTTTCTTTCTGATTTATAACTAGCATGTTTTTTCTTCTAACAATCAAAACCGAATGGTCCATTATGTATTTGAGGTGATAACGGTATAATATTTGAACATATATGTTCATATTTTATTCTATTACTGTAATTGCATATAAGGCGCACTATTTTCCCAGATTTTTCAGACCAAAAGTTAGGGGTGCGTATTATACATAAAAACTGTTAACTTTCTTTTTTTTGACCTCACTATATCCAGGACAGGATGACCAAAAATAAGTTATATCTATAGCCTAAACTAATTTATTTTATGCTGTCACAGAAAAATATCAACTGGAATGTTTTTGTTCATAATTTTGTTTCTCTTGTTGCATTTTTGTGTGAACATGTCTGTTTGCTCTAAATATTGTGTAAATTTTGTGTTTTAAGACATTCATTTTTAGTCAGTATGAGCCAATAAAGAGTTGAACAAATGGAAAATTTAGGTTGAATATAGCTGCTACAAATTCTAAAATGTCAGTGCATAATTATACACAATATTTTTTTCTAGAATTTTGATGTCCAAAGTTGATTGTAATACTTTTCAAAGATGTACATCACTTTTTTTGTTGTTGTTGTATAGATGTATGTTTCAATTTATGTCTTACTCTTTTTTTATTTTATTTTATTTTTTTTACAGTTGCCAAGATAACATGTTTGGTAGGTGGTCAAAGAAGCCGTCAAATGAGCCTGAAAAGCCAATGGCTATTTCAGCTCCATATAATGTGAAACAGAACTTTCATATTGGTTTTGACCATGAGACAAAGCAGTATGTTGGCTTGCCCCCATCTTGGCAAAACCTTCTTAAAGGTTCAGATATCTCGTAAGTAACAATATTTTGTTTGGGTTTTTTCTTTTCATGGTTACCTCTTTTTTTCTTTCTTTCTTTTTAATTTAAAAAAAGAATTAATTTCAAAAAAGTATTTTAATTTTTTTTTTTTGTTTTTTGCTGGGTTAAAAAAATTTTTCAGAGTTATCTAACCAATTTACATTGCTGCCCTCCCAAAAAAAGGGCATATTTTTAAGATAATTTTTTTTCTTTTAGAGTTGCTTAATAGTTTTTTAAAGAAACCTTGGGAGTCAAAATCTTAAGAGGCTGTTAATTTCTATTAGCTTAATCAGCTAGTTCCTTTTATTAATTCATTGAATAAACTTACAGGGTGTAATGTCCTCATGGTGTAATGGTTAAAGTGATGGACTGCGGAATCATAGTAAGCGAGTTCATACTTCAGTCGCGCTATTACGTTCACTTTCGGGCAAATACCCTTGGGAAAGGTATGAACCCCCTTGTCTTTCCAGCTATGGGTTAAATAGTACCACTACTGTTGTTCTCGGAGAATAGCTTTGGCATTAAATAACCTACAAAGGTTGATATGCCATTAAACAAAGAAACCAAACCAAACCAAACTAAGAATAAACTTACAGAATTCTTGAAATATCTGAAGCATAAATAAATTATTTATATTGTTTAAAAAAACAAAAAACAAGGAATTTTGAATATGTATAATGATGGTACAACAATATTTATAATTGTCATTGAAAAAGAATATACATTAAAACATGTCCGAAATGTTTATAGTGGGCTCCATGCTTTAGCATGGGGCCCAACTGATAATGGTTTAAAATTGTGCAGCTGTATATTTTTATTCATTGTATGGATGCTTATCATTGCACTATAGTGAGTAAATTTGTTCTCACTTGGTGTCCTAATATAGTCTTACAGTTTTCTTGTTTGGAGTACAATTCTTATAATCAGGAAAAATATTCTGCTGTATTTTGTACATAAATTAATATATTAAAAAATAAAATGGTATTTAAACAATTCAGCTTCTAAAAAAATAATCTAACATACTGAAGACAACTACTTTTTTTATTGAGTAAATTAAGGATAGTCATCAATGATAAAAACACTTTGTCAGTGGGAATTAAAATATGCTAACATTATTCCTGTATAAGTGTAAGACCCTACCAAAAAAGGGGTGTCTTGGGTAGGACACTAAACTGCATCTGGTGGTGGGACTCCAGTTCTGGAGAGTGTGGAGTATTCCTTCATTGCTATAACTCTCAGGTCCACTCTGACCCAGAATGGTAGTACCTGTTAGGGTCCCACCTATGGGTCAAATAGATTTGTTTAAAATTTAATTGTATTCAATAGGGCTGTATTTAAAGAAATTTGAACATGAATATGGTTCCCTAACTTTTAGGCATAAAATAACCCTAGATGGGTTGTTTTGCCGTTAAAATCCATCAATCAATGATAAATGACATTTCTGAGCAGTATTTTATGTGAGGATATACATAAGACTCATTTCTTTAATGCACAAAAATCTTTTTCTTTTTTGGTATTTATTGTTGATAAGAGAAAAAAGACACGATTTACATAAATACAAATAAAATGGAAAACTGGCTAAAATGAATCTTTTTCTTTTTTCTACTCTTCTAATAGAAATCTAAAATGTATCAATAGGTAACACTTCATATGTGATGCCTTCAATAAGTTTCCAGACTTTTTGTACAGGCATTTAAAATTGTCGTAGACTCTTGAAAATTCACTATGTTACTGCTATACATCTTATGAGATGACTGACCAATTTTTATGATTTCAGGTTCAAATGAACAGCTACAGCAGCAATTGGAATACACCCTACTTAGCCTGATTGTCACCGCTGGTGAATTTCAAAAATGCAATCTTGCCCAGTCAGCTGGGCTATAGAATAACACTGACTGCACCTCTGCAGAGGGGTAAGACCCCTCCCCAATGAGTGTCCTGGATATGACACTAAACAATCTGATGGTGAGGTTCCAGCAGTGCTGGAGCTTTGGGGAATGCGGAGTACCCCTTCATTGCCATCGCTCCCAGGTCCACTCTGGCCCGGAGTGGTAGCACCTGATAGGGCCCTATCTATGGGTTAAATAGAACTAACAGCATACTTATGCTAAAAGGAATTGAATAAACTGAATAGCTTGAAATAGAAACGTTTTTGACTATTAAACCGTACTTACACTTAAACTGCGTGCTTATGCTTAACTGAATTATTTCAAATAGAACTGTTTTTCGACATTAAAACTGTATTTACACTTAACTGAATTATTACATATAACTGCTTGAATAGTTTGAAATGGAAATGTTTTTGACAATTAAAGTGTGTACTTATGCTAAACTGAACTGTTTTCAATAGAACAGATTATTTACATAAAAATGGATTTGGCGTTAAATAACCTACAAAGGTTGATATACCATAAAACCAAACAAACCAAAAATGCAATCTGAAAGTGAGGAAGAACGATATGCAATAAAATTGTGTTTTAAACTTGGAAAAAATGCCACAGAAACTTTCGACCATCTTGCATGAATCGAGCATCAGTTTTTGAGTGGCATAAGAGATTTAAGGAAGGCAGGCAGTCTGTGAGGGATGATGGGAGGAGTAAGGAAGTCAATACACCAGAGTTGATTGGCCAAAGGGTTAGGGTGAGGGTTATTATACTGAGGTTTTAAGGAAGTTCAGGAAGAGATTCCGTCGGAAGAGGCTAGCACTCTTGAAATCGGGTCAGTGGCATTTCCACCAGGACAATGCACCAATCCACAACTCCATCCTTGTCACAGACTATTTGAGCCAGATGGGCATCAAGACAGTTCCTCAGCCTCCCTATAGTCCAGACCTTGCTCCCTGTGACTTTTGGTTATTCCCTAAGCTCAAAGGCTGTCGTTATGAGACAATTGAGATGAAAGAGGCTGTGATGAAGGTCATTGACACACTCACACAAGAGGACTTCCATAGGGCCTTCCAGAAGTTGTTGGAACGGTACAACAAGTGCATTGCAACCGTAGGAGATTACTTCGAAGGGGACTAGTTTCATGTGTGTACTATCAATGAAAGTGTCCATACGAAAAAAAGGTCTGGAAACTTATTTAATGATCTTCGTATGTAATCATAAGTCTATAAAATTTTTATAAAAGGAGTTTCAAAACCAAACTTTGTATTTAATCATGGTAAATAAAGATTTGATTTCTGTTGCAAATTGTCAAATACAACAAAAGGAGTTATTTCTCTTCTGCTAGCTTTGTGTATACCTTTTAGAAATGTAGCAGTGTGTATATAATTTGAAAATCACTAACTTAATCATTAAAAATAGTACTGCTTGAATTGAACCTGGGAACCTTCTTCAGAAAGAAAACTGATGTGTAATAAGAGATGAATTACTCTTTTCTTTTATGTCCATGCAATGTCATTTTGTATTGGTACGTATTATTTCTTCCAGCAACCTTAGAACCTAACCATTGTCTGGAGAGAAATTTATCAATTATGTTTTTCATACTCTAATATTGTAATGAATTTTTGGAAGTTTATCAATATTTAATGATTTTTCTAATATTTTTTATACAATTTATATGATATAAATTATAATAGATAAAAATTATTTGTTTGCTTTTTATTTATTTTTTTTTTTAACCAGGAATATTCTGAAAAATGGGTAAATTTCAAAATTTCATTATCCAGGTTACAAAAACAAAGTTTGCAAGGGAAAATATCTTTTCCATTTACTTTAGACATAAGTTATTGGGAAATAACACTTTCTGCTCAGGAACAGTAAAAAAATGTTTAAAAAAAAAAATTATGATTTGCTTTGTTTAGCATGTAAATTCCTTTCACTTCAAGGAGTGTTTTAATGGTATGGGGGCACTAGGACTTTTTAACCGAATATTAAGACCAGACTCATTCGTACAGAAAGGAAATAAGATTGAATTTTGTTTAACAAAATCTGCTTTAGTATATTTTTTAAATCTCGGGTAATGCTGGATTCAGCTGTTTATTTTTTATGATAAAACAAACATCAAAACTTGTTACTTGCCCAGTCAGCTGGGGCTGTAGAATATACCAACTGCTTCTCTGCAGAGGGGTAAGACCCCCCCCCCATGAGTGTCCTAGATATGACACTAAACAATCTGATGGTGAGGTTCCAGCAATGCTGGAGCTTTGGGGAATGCGGAGTACCCCTTTTCCAGGTCCACTCTGGCCCGGAGTGGTAGCACCTGATAAGGGTCCTATCTATGGGTTAAATAGAAATAAACGGTGGTTGGCATTTACTGTTTTTATACATTCAAACTGTGTATTTATGCTGAACTGAATTGTTGAAAATAGAACTGTTTTGACATTAAAACTGTATTAATGCTAAACTGAATTGCTCGAAATAGAACTGTTTTGACATCTAAACTGTACTTCTGCTAAACTGAATTATCTGAAATAAAACTATTTTGACATTAACTCTGTGTATTGTCCAGTCGGCTGGGGCTGCAGAATACACTGACTGCACCTCGGTAGTGGGGTAAGATCTCCCCCCTCCCCAACGAGTGTCCTGATTATGGCACTAGACAGTCTGATGGTGAGGTCCCAGTAATGCTTGGGCTTTGGGGAATACGGAGCACCCCTTCATTGCCATTGCTCCCTGGTCCACTCTGGTCCGGAGTGGTAGCACCTGATAGGGCCCTATCTATGGGATAAATAGAACTAACAGCATACTTATGCTAAACTGAATTGTTTGATTTAACTGAATAGCTTGAAATAGAACTGTTTTTTGACATTGAAACTGTACTTACACTAAACTGAATTGTTATATATAACTGCTTGAATAGTTTGAAATAGAAATGTTTTTGACAATTAAAGTGTGTACTCATGCTAAACTGAATTGTTTGAAATAGAACTGATTATTTACATAAAAATAGATTTGGCATTAAATAACCTACAAAGGTTGATATGCCATAAAACCCAACAGACCAAACCAAAACTTGTTACATGTAGAATTTTTTATACAACTTCAAACTGTTGGCATGGCTACCAATCTAGAAGGAAAACTCTGAATTCAAATTTGTTAAATTCTACTTGAAAAATTGACCTTGTGTCACATCCTGCTCATACAACAGGGTTGGGTAAATACATAATATAACCCAATGGAAGTAGAATACTCACTCTGTGGTGCCTTGACTCAACTTTTAACAAGAGCTGCTAAAAGGAGGAGGACATAAGAACCATCACAGACTATTGAAAATGCCACTAGGTGGCTTTAGATTAAGTAGGCCATAGATTGTCACTGCTGGGAAGTGATCAGTCTGAACTGGGTCACTTGTCCCTTTTGGTAGGACTGATTGTATTCCCTGCAGATGGATAAGACCCCCCTCCCCAAAAAAAGAATGTATGACACTAAACTTTATCAGATGACAAAGCTTCTTCTTCCCATTGGGCTCTGGGGAGCGTGGAGTACTCCTTCATTGCCATTACTTCCAGACTCACCTTGACCTGGAGTGGTACTATTTACCAACCCCTCCGCTCGGGCAGGATATGACACAAGGTCAATTTTTTTAAGCGGAGTTTAACAGGTTTTGAATTCAGAGTTTTCCTTCTCCTAGACTAGTTGCCTCACCAAGGCTGAAGAACCTAGTCCGTCCTACTATTTACCCCTAGCTGGAGGGAGAATAAGGGGGTTCATACCTTTCCCAAGGGTATTTGCCCGAAAGTGACCTGGAGTGGTAATACCTGTTAATGTCCTATCTATGGGTTAAATAGATTTTAAAATTCAAATTTGATATGGCCGTGTGCAAAAAAATAAAACATTTTAAGAAACAACTTCACAAAACTGTATATATGAACGAACATACAACAAATGCAATTCCCTAACTTCTAAGCATAAAATATTCCCAGATAGGCTGACATGCCATTAAAATCAATCAGTTGGGTCACCTGGGTGATGTGTTGGGAGGATCTTATATTGAAAACCTTGAAATGCCTGCTGAAACCAGAAACATCTGACACTGTCCAATCTCATCTGTGAGATTTCACCTTCATCTAAGAAAGACAATTAATTTGTAATTGCATTTGGAGAAGAATTTAGAATGATTATAAAAAAATCTTTTTTACTTTACCTACTTTCATAGTTTTTTCTTTGACTCGATCTTGTAACTTTCTTCAAGTGAGGCTCAGAAAAATTACTAGGGTGAGTCAAAAGTTTTGCAATATTTTGTTACGTGCTGGCTTGCAGTGTATATATCATGTGACCAAAGCAGTTCAATCCATGGAAGGTACCTGCTGTGGTTGGTAGTATTGTGTTAGTTGGTGAGCTGACAGGTTGTGCATTGCTTCATTCCGTATATGATTTGAAGGAACTTATGCTTTGAGTTGAAACAGAGCCATAATGCTGCAGAAGCAACCAAAATCATTTGTTGTACAAAAGGTTATGGCACAATTGATAACAGTACAGTAACCAGATGGTTTGCTCAGGTTGTAGAATCTCAATAATCAAACAAGCTCTGGTAGGCCTAAGACCATGCTCAAAACCATAGAGAAATACAGCTAGTAGCACTTGGAGAGTATCAGGTGAGCTCAGCATCTCGGTTCAGTGTGGTTTATGACCTTGGCAAAAATATCCACAGCTGATGAATTGTGCATCACATTACCAAAATATTTCAAAACTTTTGACTCACCTTATTAATGGGTGTACAAGATTTGTATGGTGCATTCAAACTTTCAAAGAAAATTGATATGTGGGATGTGAAAAGTCTCTTGACATCTGATCACTTCAGTAAAATAAGATTGTGTTCAGAATTTCTTTGAAGATGATCCAGTTATACTGCTCTAATCTACTTAATTTTTACATTTATCTTTATTGTTCAGTAGGATTTGCTTTAAAACTGCTTCTTAAAAGCTTCTAAAAACAAAGAGATAATGGGGGGGGGGTATCAACACCTACACTATTTTTCTTGGAGTCTAATTTGCTATCTTTATAATACTAAGTCTGAACAAACATGTGCTGACTACCTAATGTTTTAATTCCTCTCTCTCTCTCTCTCTCTCTCTCTCTCAACCTCTGAATTAAACATAAAGTTAAATTCTTAGCCAAATGCATTTTCTTTGCAATCAGTACAGTAGTTTGTGTTTTTTTTTAATAGCCATTATCACTTTGATAGCTAGTTGTTTGACACTTGTTTAATCAGCTGCAGATTGGTTGACCTCTCTTGACTCTATGAATAGAGTATCTTAGCAGGTATGTTTTACAGGTAATTGTCAGTTAGGAAAGTGATAGCACAACTTTAGAATAAGGCTGAAAAAAGAATTCAGTTTCGTAATTATATAATTAGGTTTGGTGGCCTAACAGTTATTGTTGTAGGAAGTGAACTCAACAACCCAAATTCAAACCCTGAACAAGGCTGTTTGCATTTCACAAAGTGCTAATACTCTTGGCAAATTATTCTCTCTCCAGTTGTGAGTAGATAGTTGGGTAGACTGGCTTCTATAATCTTAGTATGGTTACAAGTCTAAAAGAAGGAAAACTTTGAATTCAAACCAGTTGTTGACCTGCAGAGAGGTTAAAAAAAATGTAGGGTTGGTGTCTTGGACATGACACTAAACTACATCTAATGATAAGACTCCACTTCTGAAGATCTGGGATGTCTGAAATACCTCTTCATTGCCATTACTCTCAGGTTCACTTTAAACCAGAGTGGTATTACCTGTTTGGTTCCTATCTATGGGTTAAATAGATATCTTTAAAATTCATTTGTATTAAAAGAAAAAGGAAACAAAATGCTATTTAAAAAAACTACACAAAAAAAATGTAAATCTGAACATACAATAAGTACAGTTCCCTAACCACTAGGTAAAAAATAAGCCTTGACAAGTTGTCATGCCATTAAAATCAATCAATTTGATCTTAACATTTAAGGAATTTTGAGCTTTTCAGTAAATTTCAACCCACATTAAATTTTTCTAAAGCTATCTATTAAGAGTGTTGTTCTGTAGACTCCTTTTCTGATCTTTTATAATGTGAATCCAGTTTCAGTTTATATTCCATGCTTTCTATGTGTCATTCTTTTATCTTACATAATTGGAGAGGTTCTTCAGAATGTAGTATTGCCTGATGATCATGAGAATGTCAAGCTCTTAGTAATAATATATAATTTTGATTTGTGTTACACTGCCTGTATATGGTCTCTCGGATATCAAGCACTCTAACTGCAGATACTGCAATTTTAAAAACAGTAATTACTTACATACACACACACTTTTGATGCTTAGCATCACAGGAAGTGGAATTAGCAACCCAAATTCAAATACTGGATGTAGCTGCTTGCTTTTCACTTTATGTTAATGTACTTGGGGGAAAAGTAATCTATTCTCTTCACTTATAATTAAATAGTAGGGTAGACTAAGTTCTTTAGCTTTGTTAATGCAACTGTCTAGGTGAAGGAAAACTGAATTCAAACCAGCTATACTCTGTTTTAGATGCATTGTGTAAGTATATTATTAGCATTGCTTAAAAATAAGTGCTCTTATACCAATTTCTTTATTAAAAGATTAAAATATAACTCTTCTGTAACCCAAAATGTTTAATTTGCATCCCATGTAATATATACATATCATATACATGTGTATGACCAATCAGCTTTAATATAGCTTGACACCCCCTATTTGTTGGGAGTGAGTTCGACCTTAGAGCTCTATTAAAACTCTGTACATTTCTTCTTGGTTAGTTTAATATCAGTGGCCTGGAGAAGCTGTGCCTCATAAACCAGGAATTGATTTACTTTTTCTGTAAGTAGAGGAATTATATTATAAATTGAATTACCATGACCAGAAAATCCGGCAAACTCTTGCGCCCAGTATATGGAACAGCTGGACAGCTGTTTCAACCTTATAAGGTCTCATCAGCAGTGTATACCGTGATCTCCCCCACTGGAAATCAAACTAGTGACCACAGAAAGCAGAGCCGAAACTCTACCACTGAGCTACTGATCCACATCACACACGCAATTGTGCAGCCAATTAATTAATCAAGTTAATTGGCCGTGCAATTGCCATGACTAGTTAATTTGGCATCGCTTGTGTGCAATAGTTTCAACTTTGCATTCGGGGGGGGGGGGGTCACAGTATACACTGCTGATGGTTGAAACAACTGTTCAGTGGTTCTATATGTCATGCACAAGTTTTTGCTGGATTTTCTGGTCATAGTAATTCAGTTTATAAAACCAGGAATTGTCAGACTCTTTGGACTTTGTTGTTACTATTGCTGTGCTACCGATATATTCCAACCAGCATGAAATAAATAGTTCTAAGGGTGTACTTATTTTCATACTGCTACATATTTATATTTCTGGTTATAGAAAAAAAATGACAACATGCTGTGTTTATGTGTGTGTGTGTATAACTTTTTTTTATTGATTATCACTGACATTTTCCTTTCTTTTTCTCTTCTACAGAGTCAAAGAACAAGAAGAGGATCCAGAATCTGTGATCACTGCCTTGAAGGCTTTCTCAAAGTCTATCAAACGAAAACCCTCAGAAAAGTTTATTCTGGTAGCAAGTAATGTAAGAGAGTCTGATGAGGATATTGATAGTTACGCAGAGAAAGACGATGGGAAAACGGAAAAAAAAGAGGTAAGCTAGCAAAGGAGGCAAAATCTTTAAGACCATTAAATTTTTATTTCATTCTTGTTTGTAAACTATAATTTCGGTTGTATTGACCATCATGTTTTAATGTTGGGAATATACAAGGTGTTTCAGAAAAATTGATGTTTGATCGTCTAATAATTTGACTAATTCTTGTTCAAGTGATCTTAAATTTAAACAGCCTGTTAACAACTCAAAAATCTGTATTTTGGGTGGGGGGGGGGTGTCATCTGCAGAAATGCTACTCACTGGAAATGAAAAGATGTTCAACTATTAAACATAGAAATTTGAGTTGTCTCTACATATACTGTTAAGATTTAAGATTATTTAAACAAGAATAGGTAAAGTTATTAGATTATGAAATGATATCAATTACTCTGAAACACCCTGTTCATCTCAAATGATACGAGGTTTTTTTAAATATCCTGTACTTTTGGCATTATGGGTAATGTCAGGGTTTTTGTTTTTTCAGTTTTGGTCATCTATACTTCAGCTGTGCCCAGAGATGCTTGAGTTTTGCAGAAAGGAATCTACTAGATTTTTGTTACTTTCTGTCTACCTCATATATTGGGAGGTGTTGATAATTATACATTTTTTCTAAATTTTTATGTCTGTATGTTTATAAAAGCTGGTTCTGACTTTCAGATCTCCCTTATCCAATCTTCAGGTTTTAATTAAGGTGTAGTGTATGTTCTCTCTTGGCTATGGCTATGTTTTTGGACAGGATGCAACTAAATTTGGTATTCCAATCTTACAACAGCACTTTTTTCTGTTGCACTAAAAGTGAAAGGTATGTATTTACCCAGTCCCACTGCTACACTCAGGCTTTTAAGAAGAGTTAAGTTGATTTGAATTAAGAGTTTTCCTTCTCTTTAACTAGTTGCCTAATCAAGGCTAAAGAACTCAGTTTGCTCTACTATTTACCCATAGCTGTGGGGGAAATTGCTGGATGCATGCTTTTCTCAAGGTTATTAATGTGAAGTGAGAGGCACACATCCAAGATTTAAACCTGGACTGCCACTTTCATTTCCTACAATGATAAAGTGTAAAGATAGGTTGATTCTGACACCAGTTTAACTGTGGTTGATGAGGCAGGCTATTTTTCACTTTCATTAAACTTACCTTGAATCAAATATCACATCTGAGGTAATTTAGTACAATGAGGTCTTACTTGAGTAAACAATGCTGATACATTAGATAAGAATATGAATGGGATCCATTAGTCCAGTAACTTTTTATTTAAAAGAAACAAACTATTAGATGTGTACTTATTTATGGACAATACTATAACACATTACTCAATAAGTCCTGGCCCTAACTAATAAAACCACAATTTTTAGGCAAAATTCAACTTTATTCATCAACAGTTGTTCATTCTCTGGTTCCCCTCCCTATTTCTTCTGTATGTATTCTTCTACGTCTGCCTCTTATTCCTTCTAGTAGCAGACTCGCTCCTCCGACTGACCCTCTTACATACACGCAAATGCGAATACTCCCACTTCTGGACCCTTGGCCACCTAAAAGGCTGAACATAAACACACTGGCAGACAACTGACTTTCAGGAGACCCTAAAAGGTGTGATAATAAAAAAAAATTTAAGTCATTGATCCACTTTTATCTGACATGTCTTATTTCAAGCATTGCTGAATCGGTGATATCCTCACAAATATCTCAGTCCTTATATGGACACACACATATGCATATGCCATACCTATGGTCAACCCACAACCATACACATTTACACACACACACACATACGTGTACTCACATAGAGCTAAACCCATATATAGTGTCAAACTCAATGCATCTTCTGTGGACAATCATGTTAGATCACTTACAAATGAATTGGCTTTCTGCCTACTATTTAACAAAACACAATTTTCCCCTCTTGATATTATTTGTTAGGAGAAACTAAAATTACTGCTCTAAATAATTACATCCTATTACCAATATCAAAAGTGAATATACACAATGATCCCTTTAACAAGTAGATTATTATTTATTTATATATTCTTTTTACTCGATAGGCAAAAGTTTTTAACCCTCAACAAATGAGGCCAGCTAAGTCACTCTTTGAGAGTTGCTAAGGAGTAAATTAACTATGTAAATGCAAATAAAGAAACTCCAACAAATAGGATATCAGAAGAAAGAATTTATTAAACCACATCGTTTGCCATGTGGTGATAACAATATGGCTCCAATCAAACTTGTGGGTAAGATTGTCCCTTACTACTGAAGATGCAAGGGATGCAACTCTTGAAAATTAACAATTTATTTGTCAAGATAGAAATCTGAGCCAACCCTGACTGTAAAAATCTTTCCACCTAGTGATACATTGATATTTACTGATGTATTCTGACTAGTGTCCTCATCTTGCTTGTTATTATAGTCTCAATGTGACCATAAGACAATTTGCTTGTGTGGATTGAATAAAGGGTTTGGTTCAAAATTTCCCAGAAGAAACACACCTTAAGAAAGCCAGAAAATACAATGGTGAAAACATTGTGACTATTATAACCAAGATGAGAACAGTATATCAGTGTATAATCTTATTCACCAAATGCCTGTCCATCCATGCAACTATATATTAATCTCTAGATATTAACTAATTTATATTATTCTAATGAACTCTGCTCTGTCAGCTAGGGCTGTTGAATATGCTGACTGCAACTTTGCAGAAGATTAAGACCCTCACCAACAAGGCCACCTATTGACTGTAAGTGGTGACTTGTAATACTTTAGGACAGTATCCTGATAACTGAGCAGTCTTTGAATCAGCAACCAAGTGGTCAAGTGGCTTGCAACACTTCACTTTGGCTCTTACCAGGCTAGATGGGTGGTTGGATGGGCCCAATCTAATCGATCAGCTAGTTGTATCAAGCCCTAGCATTTATGTTTAGTTTTGTCCGGGTTCTTCAATTTGCACTTGCTACAAACTCTTAATCCTTATCTTATAGGTGCTGGAAGGTGGTGGCCATAGGTCAATTTGGGTTGAGTTTATAAGATTTTGGCCTCTGTTAAATTATATGGCAGTAAGTATTGTCCACTGAAAGCCTGAAATTGGCAGAGGTTTAAAATCCTACTCCCAGCTCAAGTATACTAGTAGTGTTTCCCTATCTCAACCAAGGCAAATGGGTTTATTTTATTTTATTTTTTTTATTTTTTTAAATTTTTTTTTATTAGAGCTATAGACTTTCATAGTATATATTCTAGACAGAGTATTAAACAAATATGATACTAATGTATCTCCTTGCAAGACTCCAGTGACAATATTAAAGAAGTCAATGTCTCCATCAGGTGAACAAAGCATTGCTTTCAAATTTTTGTAAAGCATCATTATGACAGTATCATGGTGACAGCTTCTTTGAGGAGACCATATGGCAGTTGTATTTGCTCCATCTTTCCTCTCTTTGATAGAATCAAATACCTTCAAGAAATCTGTGAATAGTTGTGTTGCCTCAAGATTCTTTGCCTGTATTCCTTTGATTCAACTGATGGTCTGAATCTGTGAGGTTGTGGGGCGATTTCTTTGAAAGCTGTTCTAATTTTTCCTTAGAATTTTCTCAATTTTAGATCAGATATGATTGAGAAGTAGGACATTATAAACCTTAGCAGCTATAGCATTAAGATTTATGCCTCTGTAGTTCTTAGTGATTCCTAGGTCGCCATTCTTGGGAAGTTAAGGGTGCAACTTTTTATCCATTCCTCTTTCCTTTTTTGTTTATTGACTGCTTTGCCTAATTGAAGTATGTTGTCAAATTTTCTTGTCTACCAAACTTCAGGAGGTATTTTGTCGAGGCCTGCAGCTTTTTTTTTCTCTCTCAATAATGTCAAGGTTTTTCTTAGTAAACTCTTATTTTCATTGAGTCAAAACAGCATGATGACTAGTCCTCACTTACCAATAGAGATGCAAGCAATATTTATACAATACTGTCAGAAACAAATTTGTTACTCTTCAGCAGACATCTAGAAGATATACTCTAAATGCTAAATATAAAAACTTCAGTACCTATTTGGAAGCAGTTGTAGTGTGTATACCAACCAAACCAAGAGCCACACGTAGAGTTCCATAGGAGTCAGTAATAGTTAGGAAAAATTGAGACAACTTTAAAAAAGAAAGCATCCTTACTTAATAAAAGAAACCCGACAAATGCCAGTGTACAGAAACTTAAAACTAGAGAGAATTAACCAACACATACAAAAAAAACATCTCTACTATATTCAAGGCCAAATTGATAAAATCAGAAACTCTGTTGAAGATAGACAATCATGATTAGCATGGCAGACAGTAAATGAAGTAAGCAGAAGGAAGAGCACCTTGAGAGCAAAACTAAAAGCTGCCTGCCAAGAAGTAAAACTTTTGAAGCAGAAAAAAACATTTAAAGAATTTGCTTGGAAACCATTTAATAGAGGTCATTTCAGGTGGAGCAACCCCTACAACTATCAAAAAGACTAAAAATGATAATTTGCTTGTGGAGGTGGATAGCCAGAAGCATGCCAAAAATATCCTCGAAATGAAGATAATTCTACACCACAAAATGTAAGGCATATCCACATGAGACTTAATACCTCAAAGGGAGTCATTAGGAGCAGGGAGTTTTCCTTGGCTACATCAGAAAATGAAAACAGCTCTAGGAAAGCAGGGTGTCACAAACTATAAAAGAATTGCCATCATAAAGGGCAAAAAAAAGTAATATATATATGTACACCCTAACTTTCAACCAACCCAAGATAACCGAAGAAGTAAAAATTGTATATTACCTTGAGAGGGTGGAACAATACATCTTTGTACCCTTGAGGTGCTTTGAATAACAAAGATATGGCCACCATAGGGAGAGCTGTAGAGGATTGTCAGACATTGAGAAGATGTAGCCAAAAAAACCTAAAATCACATGGAAGAAGATGGCCCTAATGAAATTAAATGCTTATACTGTCAAGAAAACTACCCCCCTTTCTTAAGATCTTGTAACGTATAAAAGATTGTGTGTTTGGTTTGGTTTTTTGGCATATCAACCATTGTAGGTTATTTAAAGCCAAATCCTTTTCATGCATATATATATATATTACATATATGATTTCTAAACACAATGTAGATAAGATTTTTAAACGAGCCTGAGCTGATTTTTTTTCACAGTTAAGAATTTTTTACATTAAATAAACATCGGTCATTTATTTACACACAGTTGAATAATCAAACAGTTCAGTTTAGTATAAGTACACAGTTTAAATGTCAAACAGTTCTATTTGACCCTTAGATAGGACCTTCTTAGGTGCTACCACTATGGGCCAGAGTGAATCTGGGAGTGATGGCAATGAAAGAGTACTCCACATTCTGCAAAGCTCCAGCATTACTGAAGCCTCACTATCAGTTTATTTAATGTCATATCCAGGACACTTGTTTTGTGGTGGTGGGGAGGCAGAGATGCAGTCAGTGTATTATTCTGCAGCCCCAGCCAACTGAACCAAAGAGAGAGGGGAAATACTTGAAGTATAAATGAAATGTGACTTTTCTAAGCTTGAAGGATAATAGGGTCATACATGGGAGAGAACACTTACACAACTATAGCATGTAAAGTGAACTTAATCAGAAATAGTAATCAATCAGACAATTACAGAGCTCTCAAGAAGAAACTAATCCAGTTGGAACCAAATGATTGGTCAAATTTTCAGGAGTAGCTGAGAAACCAACACTTGTTTGAAATTCGTCAAATATAAGCTCAAACTGCATTAGAAGAATGCACAACAAAGAAAAACAAAAAGTCCAATAAAATAATCAAAGAAAAAAGATCTATTGCTCAAACACAAACCAATCTTCCAAAAATTACAAAATCTCCTACAAAACAAAGGTCGCATAGATCTCCAATCCTTCCGCCAAAAACCGGTGAAAATAATTTCTCTCAAAAACCCAGAATCAATCAAGCAAAAACTGGAAACTCCCATTGATCAATATAGAAAAACTCATACCAACACCAAAGTGAACAATGAAAGACCGGGAATCACATTTAAACTGCCCTCAACCAAACTCTACTGATTTCTCTGTATCAAAAATAAAATCACCTAAAAGAATTAATAAACAATGCAATATCCAGGGATCAACCAAATCCCTAAATACTGTAAAAATTATGGATATTGAAATTGAAAACATAATTGCAAACTTCAATGAAGCAGAAAAATAAAGTATATCTGAAAGCAATTAGAATAGACACAGAAATATAAATATGACTTTTTTATTTTATAACAAATGAAAGAAGAAAAAAATTCTATTAAAAATTAATGCAATACTTGAAACTATTTAACTGTGCAAATAAAATAAACTCGAACTCATTTAAAAAGTTATGTACAAACAATTCACTTAAAATTCATGTATAAATAGGAATTTGTGGTACATGTTAAGTTTAAGAATGGCTTTAAAAACATGTACATTTTAAAATACTTTGAAATTCTAAAAAAAAAAAAAAAAAAATTAAATCCTTCTTTTTGATCACATCTCATCAACAGTTGGAAAATGGATTGGACAAGACAATATTGACCAGGACCAAAGTGTTGCTCTTAAAGCCCTCTGCATTCTACCTGAGGATTTGCAAGTTAGCATTCTGTTTAAACTGCAGGACATTGGTTGTTATTCAAGGACATGAAGGTGTTCAGTTGCCCAAACAAAAACTAGAAAATCTAACCTTCTCTTAGAGCGATCCAAATTAGTGTTTGTACTTAATGGTGCCATTAAGTATTACATTGTGACTTTTTATTTATTAAGAAAAATTATCCTCTTTGATGTGATTAGGGCTAAAATATCAATCAAGGACATGAAAGAAACATTGAAACTAACGTAGTACCTGTGAAAAGTGATAGGATTATTTACATATAAATCAGCACTTCTGTTGTTGTTCTGTAGCCCTCTGCCTAGGATCAAAGTGTTGTTCTTTAGCCCTCTGCCTAGCTTTAGTGTACTTTACTTTAGGAGTTTCATGTTAACATTCTGTTTAAGCATCAGGAAATTGGTGTAGTAAATAAGTCACTTGAGTACTTACCATTAAGTTGGATATTTGAATCAAGCCAGGATTCACTTGTTAATTTTTATATATCTATTTGCTTTAAAGCAAGGATCTCAAACATGCAGCTCTTGGACTGCTTGTATATGACTCCCAACAGAATCATTTTTGTTTACAAATATTTTCCTAAAACTTTGGTTACATCTTCCTCCTCCATTTCATTACTCCTAATTTTATTTAACAAGACAGACATTCTGACTTGCCAGCACTTCTTAGTGAATAAGAATGATAAATTGTTGTCATAGTTTGAACTACATTGTTTACTCACTGCAAAAAAAAATCTGCATTATGCTCTAGAATTACAGATAAACATTTACAATCTATGTTGAGGGTGACTAATTCATCTGATTTGAAACCAAACATAGTCTCTGGTTGCCACAAAATGTTAGAGATTGATTTAGTTCAAATTGAAGTAATAAGAACTCTATTTAACCTTAGTTATAAACCTGTCATTAAGTAAAAATTAAAAGGATAAATATTTTGATTTTCTTTTTATTCACATTGAACTTTTTGTACTAGTTCACATACATCCCACCATTTCTTTTCATATATATAAGAGAAGGCTGAAAAGTTCATATAACATATCTACTGTAAATGAATATTTTATCAATGGGATTCAAGCACTGTAACTGGGATGGAAGAAGTGTGTGGACCACAACATGGACTGTTAAAAAATAAACCTTATTTGATCACATTACATCTTAGTCAGCTAATGAACTTTTCAGCCGACCCTTGTACATTTGTTTTATAATTAAAAGGTTGCCCTTGCTACCTATTAACTTTGTTTTAGTTAAATACTATAACTGATGAAAACTAGTAGACCTCTCTTTTGACCTGTTGTGCCTCTTTCTCAGAAAAGAAAAATGATTCTTTTGCATTATTGAGTTTGAAACTCTTGCTTTAGAGTGATAAAAGTTATGGACAGAGAAACAAACAAATAAATATACAAAAGAAAGTTGCATTGTTCATTATTACACATAAACTTTTTATTTAGTTAAAGCAATGTGTAACATGTATCTTTGTTTTTTGTTTTTTTTATTTAGGTTGAAAAACCAGAGCCTGCTCCAGATTATACAGATGGCTTACCAGGGCCATACACTGTTGTACCAGAACATAAAGAAGAAGTTATCACTCGGCGAAAGAAGGAAGACAGAACTGTTACAATGACAGATCATGAAGTAATTAAAGCACTTGGTAATGTTTCAAAAATCCTACAAACTTTAAATTCTTTTTACAGAATTGCAAACCTTTAAATAGTATCTTGAACAGCTAAATTTACAAAGCAGTATAATGTTTTCATTTTTGATATTGTCCAATTTACCATCACATTGCATGTTATAATTTCATTAATTTTTCTCTTTCTCTTAAGACAACAACCTTCAATTGATTTGGTGATAAGCTTTTGTGTATTATTGATTGAGAATGATGGCCTTACTGCATTTGTTCATACTTACATATATGGAGACATGTGAGACATAATGGTCATCATAATTAAAATTGGAGTCAGTAACAAATTAAAATGCTGAATTCCTTATTTTTTTCCTCAATATTGAGTTGGGTGGGTTCCCTGTGGTATAATGGTTAGAGCACTGAACTTATCTTCCCATCTATGAATTAAATAGTACCACTACTGTCCTTCTGAAAGGATGGATTTGGCATTAAATAATCTGAGAAGGTTGATATGCCATTAAATTACAAACGAAAAACAAATCAATATTGAGTTATTCCCTAATATTTTCTCTGCTTTGGGGCTGTAGAATACACTTTCTGCACCTCTACAGAAGGTTAAGAACTCCTCCTCTCCACTGTGTCCTTGGTATGATACTAAACTGCTTCTGATAGTGAGGCTCCAATCCTGGAGCTTAAGGGAATGTGGAGTACCTGTTTGTTGCCATTGCTCACATGTCTACTCTGACATGTACCTGTTAGGCAACTCGGTCAACTGAGGCCATAGAATATACTAAC
>OY757915.1:47176258-47318758 GCA_963585895.1 Sepioteuthis lessoniana | reverse complement strand
ATTACCTGTTAGGGTCGAATCTATGGTTAAAATAGAGCTGTTTAAAGATTATTTATATTCAATAGGACTGTGCAGCAAAAAAAAAAAAAAAAAAAAAACACTCTTAAACAACTACACTAGAAATGTATGTATGAACATCATTGCCTAATTTCTGAGCATAGAATAACCTCTAATTGATTTTGATGGTATGTTAACCCATCCATTTAAAAAAAAAAAAAATGTATTTCTTACATCTTAATTTCAGTTGCCTTTTATCAAAACCACTCTGGTCCATAACCATTAGTAAACAGTACAGATGTGTTGTAACCTAACAAAAGGTTACTGAATGAGAAATAACAAAAATGGAGGTTGGAAATGAGATGGAAATCTTTATAACATTAACAAAATACAATACTCACCAGCAGTGTGAAGAAGGTAAACCACTGCTTGTGGTAACTATTCAGCATACCCCCCCTCACAATAGTGTCTAATGTATTTATGAGGGATGGGACATAGCCATTAATGTTTATAGGTGTGGTATATAACAAGATGGAAATAAAGAATAAGTTCTTCATCAGGCTTGAAATCATATCCATTTTTTTGTTTTTTGTTTGTGAAGCAGGGAGGGTTCCAATGCAACTACAAGAGCCTCACAGCTGGTAAATCAAGATCAAAACAGGCATATTTTCAGTTACATTATCCCCAGGAAACAACATGTCTGTTCGATTTAAGTTGGGCAAAGTGTGGGATGAACCCTATGCTTATACACAGCAAATTGAAACTCTGCATCATGTGTAAAATAAGATCTAGGAGAATAAATGTCCCTAAATGTATTGATGTGTTAAAAATGAAGGACCTTAATGTATGTGAAAATCTTCAAAAAGCTATTGAGAGAGTATTGTTACACTATAAGCACCTCCTCTGTGTGTGTTTATATATATTTAATAGCATGGATGCTTATCTGAAACCACTGGTTTCATGCTATCTTTATACAACCATCATTTGCTCGAAAAAGCTGTTTCTATATATATATATATATATATATATATATATATATAAAGGGGCGGAGACGGGACTAGTGCTACTCGTGCCTGGCACGACCAATAACTCAGTCAATGTTATTCAAAATGGATTAAAAATCATCCATTAATTTCAAGCAAACATACTTAGTCTGATCTCAATTAAATTACGTATAAATTCAAGTTTCGATAACTAAGTAAGTTCATAAATATATCTGGGAATAATACAACGATGCTGTTTTGAACGGATGGTCTTTGTCCGGCCACCGTCAGATTCATTGAACATCCCATAAAATCGGCTATAATGTTGAACGTGCAATCCGTGCCAGGCACTAGACCCTTATAATAACAGTAATGTTAGAGAAATACGCTTTTGGCTGTAGCCAATAGCAAGAGCAACCCTAACACCATGCTCAAAAATCTTAGCACAGACTGCTGATAGATGTCTTGGGAAGAGGGAAAGGGACAGAGAGAGGGGGGGGATAGCAGATTAGAGCCGACGTCATCATCATCGCTATGGTAAATGTTGGTTAAATGGCGTGTTTTAATTCGTTTTTTCACTAACAGATGTCTATTTCTTTAATGAATGTTGCATTTATTACATTCTGTAACTAAAATTTGTTTATTTGAATACATTTTCAACAAATAATCTTTATTTTAAGCGAAATTGAAACTACTAGCTGTGTCTGTGTATATTGTCATCAGTTTCTTTATTCTAATAAACATATTTTTCTCGTCATAGTAATGAACATCTCTTTTCTTCTATACTTTTGAAAGGAAAAAAAATTATCTTATCTACTGTATTAACAAGACTACAAGTTATATAGTATCTTGATTGTTTACAAAAAAAACACCATGCAAGGTACGTTTGTCAATCTGTGCTATACAATGGAGAATCATGCAATAGCAACTATGATGACTTACTTTGGGTCCACGGACCACGGGTTGGAAACTGAAGTTGACAGAGGGTGGTGGTGGGGGGCACGAGTAGTAAAAATAGGCTAGAGTCGCCACTGATATATATATATATATATATATATATATATATATATATATATATATATTTAAGAAAAAAAACAAAGACCGGTTAATTCAGGATTATAAATTTATTTCCATCCCGTATTTTCAGTTTCTGGTGTGAACCAAAAACATGAAGAAAAAATGTTCAGCTCTTGAATGATTTTCTTGTCCTGAGGGAATTACTCCAAACTCTGGTTTAACCTGACCGAATATTACCTATATATATATATATATATATATATATATATATATATATATATACACACACACACTCACACACACATTGATTTTTACATTAATTACCTCACTACCTACAAGTCTATTAATCATTGTAGTGTTGTATCATGTATCAACCTTTTATTTTATAAGGACCAAAGCCAATAATTCCTTTAACATGATTGATTTCATTTAATTTCAATATTTGATTTTCATTTTACCTTTTTTTTTCCAGGAGACCCTATGGTAACAAAGTTGATATTTGGAGTCTTGGCATTATGATTATTGAAATGTTAGAAGGGGAACCCCCCTATTTGTCAGAGAGACCTCTGAAGGCCATTTTCCTTATTGCCAAGTATGGTAAGCCTTCCATTAAGAACGAAGAGAAGCTGTCTTCACATTTGCGCAACTTTATTTACCAATGTCTCGAGGTGGAAGTCGAGAATCGTGCTAGCGCAACTGAACTGCTGAGACACCCCTTCTTGGAGATTTGCAAACCCCTCTCCTCACTTCGTCCTTTGATCTTGGCTGCCCAAGAAATGCGGAAGAAACCCAAATGAACATTCATCACCTAGCTACTTCATGCTAGCACTCCTAATCTATGTGTTTACACACATTGGTTATATATTAGTACTTTTTCTTGTCCTCATACTTCAAATATGCTTTTTTTTTTTTTTTCTTTTTTTTTCCTTTTAGTTGTAAAGAACGAATATCAAAAAATGGCTGAAAATTTTAGAGAAAGTTTTTAAGAACATGAGGGGAAAAATGTCCATAGAGAGTAATTCTTGTTTGTATGGTGTACGAAGAGAAAAAGATTTGTTTTATTATACAAAACAAATCTCTTTCTCTTAATGGCAAGTTGAATATCTCGCAGAAATAATTTGAATCATCACTAGTGTAAACTTTTTTTTTTAATATTTTTCTATATTTATGAAAAGTTGCTTTTATTTTTTCATATAACCTTGAAACTTTTTAATAATCCTCCTGAGAGATTTTATCAAGGACATATATAAAATATGAATCAATCTCTAAAAATGTCAACAAAAAAAAATTAATCATCAGATAATCATTCTTTCTGGTTTGTTCAAACTTGCACATATCATCAAAAAAAATCTTTTTAAAAAAAACATGCAAAAAAATAATCATAGCATTTCTTGATACTTTCTTTCTATAGAAAGAAAGCCATCAAGTAAGCCTTTTGGGAGAGTGGACAGTCAGTCTACAATGTGGAAATATATCTTAATGTTCTTTTTCTTTTGGTTATAAGCCATCTTTAACATATTCACTACTACTTTGGATATTTAAACACTAAGCACATCAAGATAAGCATGTCCTCTGCACACTACTACAAAACAGATGAGTGGAGAGCACATTGTCATATTTATATTGCCTTAAATAAAACTGTGAAATGGGTCCCCATGCATCCAAAGCAAAATATGCATTGTGCAAGACATGTATAGTTGTGAATATATTTTTTAAAACAATTAACATTTTAATTTCTTCAAGTTTAGCACTACAAAGAAAGCTAGACGGATTTAATTTTTCTTTGTTCTGTTTGTGTATAATAATAATAATATTAAATATCTTTTACAATAGTAATCTATCATTTGTTATTAACCAACAACCTGGAGGACTCAGTTTTGTTTTTTCACTTGGGGAAAGATTAAGATAAGACTTGAATTCATTATTAGTTCAGGTTAAAAGCATAGCTTGGATAACTCTAAGCTAAACATTTTAGACCTCATTTTTTCCAATGCCCATATCATTAACCTATTAAGCAAAAATTTTCTTGTTCCCCACTGATACTGGCATTGGAAAAATAAGATCCAAAAAAGATGTTCGGCTTCGGGTTATCCTTGCTGTACTTTTAATCTGGACTATAATAGAGGAAAATTGTATTGTACAAAGTAACTTGTCACTGAAAAAACAAATCTAATATAGTTAAAAAGATCACATATTAAGGTACTTATTAAGAATTGGTTTTTGTTCAGGAGTTCAAATAATCTACGCAACAAAGTATGACATGATATAGTTTTAAGTTAGCTGACCCAGACCAAACCCTGACCCTAAAAAAAATATAAATTGATGAAAACATGCTATCAAATATAAACAACTGTATTGGATACATTTCTTCTCATTCTTGAACAGACAACAATCATTAACAAGTACCTATTATAATATTACTAATGAAACTCTTTACAGTCTATATTCAGTTAATTTATAAGATTACCAAGCCTATCAAAATTGTATAAATCTTTGTAAAACAAGATTTGATAGAAATAATTGGCAAGTCAATAAACGCTCTTGTGTTATTGACTGCCCTATTACTTCTGTACCATGCTGTTTTAAAAGGACAACTCATCCACATAAATAATTATGGTTATAAAAACATTCTTTAATTTCTTGTTAAATATATTTTATCTAAAAAGTATTGTATTTTTTTAAAATCATAGTAACTTTCATTTTAGTTATTTAATTAAAATTGAATGTTCCTCACAGATAACACATTTTCAATATTATTCTTTGCTGCCTGGTTCAGATATTGAATTATACCTGCTTTAATGTTTTACTACTACTGTCTCATCCATAATAGCTACTACATTTAGAGTAGGAAATTTTTATGTGAATGTAACAATTATTATGGATAGAGGTTTGTTTGTTTTTGTTTTTTTTTTGGGGGGGGGGGTAGCAAGCTAAATCTGTGTTCCAGTAGTGACAATTATTAAATACTGTCTACTGTAAATGATTCTAAATGATCAGTTTATTCTCTCCTTCCAATATTTTTATATCCTGCTAATCATTTAACTGTATCAGATATTTCTCTTGTCAAGTTAAACTTTTTTATTCAATGCCATCATCTCTACTATATTATAATCAAAGTACAGTCTGCTATAACATATAAGACTCTTTCTCACCTCCAAATTTCAACAGGGAATATTTAGTAAAAATAGTTGGATGGTACATTGAATGTTAATGAAATTTCATCCACATTTCCTATTTACCCCAGTTCCAAGCTAGTTTATTTCCATACACTTATTACAAATTAGACAATCTATGAATTTGTTGGCTTCTTGTGACAGTGGTTGATGTAATATTGATACTTCTATCATGGAAGTAGCAAAGGATTCTAATTAGGATTTCTTAAATAAAAATTAAGACGAGTAAAAATAACATTCAATACAATTGCTGAACCCACAAAATTCACATTGACTAGAAATTTTATTCTCTAATTTATAGCATTTAATAAAAAAAATTTCATTGATGTGCCATTTTTGCTTGGGCTACACGAATATTTAAAAACATGTATATATCTATACGAATAAAATATCTGACAAGTCTGTAAGAAAAATAAGACATGAAAATCAATTAATCTATAAACACTCCAAGTTGGTTTTTGCATCTTATTTCTCTTCTATATATTCACACAAACAAACAAATGAGAATTTTTATATTTAGATTAATGAAATGCTAATGTTTCAATGCCTTTTAATACAGTGTATTAAAATGTTGCTGATTCCAAATTTGAGTTAGGTAACGTATGTGATATGGGTAATATAATAAAGGACATTAGTCTTTGTTATAAATTTGCTTTTCTTGTATCCTATACCAATGAAGAGAAATGTTCATCCATACATTTGTGTCATTCCCAGACTAATAAGTTTCCAATGGTTTTCTTTTTAGTCTCTCTGTTCATCATGTAAAATATATATATATATATATATATATATATATATATAGGTCATTTTTTCCTAATATTTATATATCATAGTAAAGCATCTGTTTACTTGGAGTTTTTATTCAACCATTTAAACTGAAATAAGTCACTCTTTCTCCATATTTGGCCACAAGCAAGAAACTTTGATAAGTGTAAGCATCTATATCCTGGTGTTGTCACTCTTAAAAAAAATTATTTCCTGAGCAAAGGAATCATGACATTTTTAATTTTATATTTTCTTCTACTGTTTTAGCTTAGAATTTTGATTTAAAAATCTCTTAACATTAATTTTTAAGATTTGAAGCACAGGGTCATTGCAACGATTTCTTTTTTCATTATATCATATTGACAAATTACCCTGATGTGGATGTATAAAGACCAACTTCAGTTTATTACAAAAAGCTTAAGTTCATAGTTAAGATTATTGATGAGTCATCTTTGTGACAAAATCTCTTTAGACAGATATAGACTTTCCAATGTTCTTGTAAACATCATTCTAAAATATAACATCAAGTTAAGAAAATACCTGGAATGAAAAAAAGTTTGATATTGCTGAACTTTTAGGGGAAAAATGTCCTAAAACATTTCTCAAACTTTTTATTAAATTAAGACCCATTTTAGAAGCAGCAAAAATTATTTTAGTGCACTTTATATGTAACATCCAAAATATATTTAAAGAAAAAATTTTGAGGTTATAAAAAGTTATTTAAGCTGTCAAACAGTAATAACTTTTTTTATTCAGTAAGTTAATGAAAGTTATCAATGAGAAATATGAAGTTGATGTTTTTTTGCAATGTTTTTTGTTAAGAACCAAATACTCTCATTTCTTCTTAAATATACAAAAGTTTTTCTCTCCCTCTTTTTTAAAAGTATTTTAGTTAGATAAAAAAAATCCCAGCTGACATAAATATGAAGTGAAAAACTGTATCAAAATAGTTACTGAAGGATACTCTCCACTGATAGAAATCCCAAATAGTCTTGGTTAAAAGTGTGGTAATGGTACTGCACTTTTAATGTGGACTAAAACAGATCAATGGTTAAAAGTGTGGTAATCTTACTGCACTTTTAATGTGGACTAAAACAGATCAATAAGTAACTCTTTATGATTGATTTTTTAATTACACAATCACTGGAATATAGAAGCTAATTTTTCCTTTTTCTATAATTCTATAAGTTTGATTTCTGTTGCAAATTTGTCAAATGCCCTACTACAGGACAAGTCATTTCTTTTATGTTGGATTTGTGTATACTTTTTCGCAGTACACATAGCTACATCTTGCTATGCACAATTTGGCAACAACTGACTTAGGGTAAATATTGATTTAAAAGAAAAAATTTTAAGGATTTGGTATAAATCTAACAATAGTATTTTTTTTTTTAAATTGATAATGCAGGACTCGCGTTGAACAAGCTGTTTTTGAGAATTTCCAAAGATAGGGAACATTTTCATACTTTAGGCCACATTGAAATTTATTATTTACAAATAAGGTCACAGTCGGAAATCTAAAGTTTAAACTTTTAGTTGATGATTTAGTCCATATTCAATAAATATATCTGACTCTAAAGAAAAAAAACTTGCTGTTTTAATGACTTGATTTTTTTTTTAAGCATTGGGATGTCAGATTTTAAAGTGGAGCTTCACAATTTGAATTAATTTTTCCACAAGGCCATGGAAAGCCACAGTTGATCATTTAAAAGGTAGCAGGTTACCCATTTCCGATTTAACTCATGAATTATTTCAAATGTCAATTGAAGAGTATAAGGGAAATAACTCTTGTTTCGATTCTATTCTATATTAGTATGAGTAGGTTTCCCAAGTTTGGGCACTGAGTTTAATGATTTTATGTTAAAAATGCTCACAAGTCCCTATATAATGACATGACTATCCAAGTTGTGGGGAATTTTGATATCAATAATATACAATATTATCTAAAATTGCTGTCTGTGCCTTAAACTGGTTCTTGTTTATATGTGGTACATGAATTTCATAAGTTTTAAATTAAGTCACTTATTTTTCAGCATTGCTAACAAACTCCCCCCCCCCCAAATATAACTTGATTTCCAAAAATTTGAACCCTTTCAACTTTTCTTTATCAGAATGAAATTCTAAATTTTGTCTTTGTCTCTCTGAACAAAATTTGTTTTTTTTGTTTTTAAGCTGGGAAAAAAATGAATTATCATTGATTTTTACTTGATTCTGGGGTGGGGGTCATTTAATTGAAATGCATCTCAGATCATCTGAGGTATTTTTATTAATTATTAAGAAAGTTTAAAAGGGCTACAGAAAGAGGCACAAATTGGTGGCCTTTATTTTTATGTGTGTGTGTGCCTTACAGAACCCTTTTTCTTGGCTCCTTTTCATAAGATGAAGTATCTCTTCCCACTTAATGAAGTATCTCTGGAGAAACTTTCCATACCTTAATATTTCCCAGAAATTCCAATTCTAATAATATAGTTCAATAAGTTAATATATCAAATTTAATGAAAAATGACCTGGTAGTTTTAGATTTGAAAGTATTACAGATTTTTTCCAAGATTATGATCTCAATTGTTAGCTGTGCTTGTAAAGTTAGGGAAATCTTGGTAGGATGTTCTTGACCAAATTACCTCTGGTTCAAAATGATCTGAATTAAAACTTTGTGTGTTGGGAATCAAGATTTATTTCCTTGAAACTTTTTTTTTCCTTTTAAATGAATTTAAAGTGAAAAATGGGGTGACTAAAATATCTTAACCCATTGAATCTTGAGACCTGACCACTTTATACATTATTCCTGGATATTTTGGGTATATTTTACAATTTCGGAACTGTGTACATAATAGAACAGACTGGTAGTGAAGAGCAGCAAATTGCTACTGTAAAGTTGCTCAGATGATGAACAACCTTATTCTAGTTCATTTCATAGCACTGTAATACATACCCTTGGGAAAGGTATAAATCCAACTATTCTAACTCCTCCTCTTCCTGCCTTCTCCAGCTATGGGTAAATAGTAGTGTTGACTGGGTTCTTTAACCTTAGTATGGCGACTAGCCTCGGAGAAGGAAAACTCCAGAATTAAACTATCCTATTAATAATGGGAGGGGTCAGGTAAATACAATCTTATGGTTACATGCTGGGCTGCATAATTCTTTTTAGTTTGCCAGTTGGTAATCTTCATTTTTATATGAAGATAATAATGGCATTATCCATGTCTCACAGAATTTGATCCAGGTCTTCATGCATCTTTATATTAATGCAAAAAACTTCAAATTATTCACAGAAATATGTAAACAAAAATGCAACCAAAAAATTTATCCATTAGATATTTCCCCAGGTTCAGAGCAGAACTGTACTCAGTAGTATATTTCAAGTTTTTTTACAAACTTGAAAATAAACATTAATGCTATATTACTGGTATTATAGTACATTTTATCAGTTCTAATAGGCTCAATGGGTTAAATAAGTTCATTATTATAGGCTTCAAATTTTAAAAAAATTAAATCAAAAAAATTTTTTTTTTTTAAATGTCTTAAATGTGCAAAGAAATGTATGTAAATTTTTGAAAATTTTTACTTTTGCAACAAAAGTAAATGAAGCTATACTTTTCCATATTCTGTTTTTTTTTGTTTTGTTTTTTTTTTTTAATTCATGCTTTCTGCAAAAGATTTTTGTGGAAAGAAGGTAAAGAATGATACCTTATTGCACTTTTTTCTTTCTTTTTAATGATTTCTGCCACAAATACAGGTGAATTTTCTGAGGAAAACAAGAAGTCAAACATTAAAATTTTAAAAGTATATTAAAAAAAAATTGCATAATAAAGATATTCACAGAAATTTTGTTTCACTTTTCTTATTGTTTTTAAGCATTTCATCCCATTAATTTATTTGGGGTTGAGCTAGTTCATCAACAAAAATTCACCGCCATAGAAAATATCAGCATTGTATATAATTTGGAGATTTAGGCATTTGATTTTTCAACTATTTGCACAGATCTAGTGTCATTAATTCTGTTTTTATAGAATAAGTGAACATTATAAATTGAATCCTGGTTAAAAAAAAAAAAAAATGTCACTGAAAAAAAAAAATGAATCTTAAACCAAAAGTGTTTACTTGGTAGATCCCTTACATATCACTTAAATAAAAACATTTTTCTCCAAAACTTAAATCTTGGTGGCCAGCATAAACTGACTATTTTCCAAGCCAAAATTATGACTATTTTTTTATGACTGCATATAAATTATCTTGCATTTTTCTTATTCCATTTCTGAATAATTTAGAGACATTGTATTGCAAATGCTTATGTTATAAACTCCCAGCTAAAAATCAAAAATGACTGAAGCTTTCTTCAATCAAATCAACAAATTTCAAATAAAAAATGAAAGTTGACTTCTTTTTTTTCTTTTTTTTTTTTTCTTTAGTTCAGTCATAAAAATATATTGTTGAAACTAATTACCTTCTTGTATTCTTTATCTCAATTGTTTATTCACTCCACCACTACTTTTTCTCTTGATAGCAAGAATAGTGAAATTTACTTATGGGAAGTTAGATAGATTCATGCAACTAAGTCAGATTTGACACAATTTACTTTATTGTAATGTAAGGATTTTGTGACTTATTTAACTCTAGGTTGAAAATGAATTGTCTATGGCTATGAATTATAGGATATAAATGTTCTGTAACCACATCCCCTCACTTTTCTTTTTCATTTAATCATAGAGAAAATCTCATTCATTTTGAAAACTCAACCTCATTAAACTTTTTCAGCTCTGGTGGAAGGGCTTAGAATACACTGACATTAATCCCTGCAGAGAGGTAAGATCCCCATAAGGAGTGACTCTAAATTGCATCTGGTGGTAAGGCTTGAGGTCTGGGCAATTGACATTACTCCCTGGTTCACTTTGACCCAGAGTGATAGTAATAGTTAAGGTTTAATCAATGGGTCAAATAAATCTTTGTAAATTATTTGTATTCAACAGGATCATTGGTAAAAAAAAAATATAAATAAATAAAAATAAAACTCAAAACAACTACACAAAAAATGTAAATATGAATATAATTTACCAATCTCTAGGCATGAAATAATAATAGATGGGTTGATATGCTATTAAAATCAATATAAACTGTTTTCAATTGTGTAGAAGATTTACATTTTAATGATAAAGGAAAAAGTTTTTTAAAAAATTTTTAACTAAATAGGTTCATAAGAACCCTTGAGCATTTTAAACTGCTTTTGTTTGGAGAACATTAAGGAAATTGAAAGTTTTAAAACCACACACTTTTCATATATAGCAACAGTGTTGGTTGTCACTAATTCACTTTGTGGGTTTGTGGCAAACCAATTGTGATATAATTTGGAAAGTGCTCAATATCTGAGATAGAGCTGCTGCTGCTGCTGCTATTATTATTATTATTATAATAAATAAATAAATCTATTTATTTATATATATATATATATATATATATATATATATATATACACACACACACACAGAGGGTGTGATGGGTTAAATTTTGCCATTTTATTTCTTTTACTCATGCACTTAGTTTCTGAGTTTGTCTACTGTGCAGCAAACAAGTCAGTTAGGCACTCTGAGGAAAGCAGCACCATGATGCTATTCACTCCTTTAGAAATTTGAAAATGACATGCTGTTCTGCTTGACATTTATTGCAGAAGTTCCAATATATTGATTTTTGTGTGTCAATCTGAGGGGATATTCATGTTGATGAGATCTAAACACCCAATCTACATCATGCTGTTTGGAGTGGTCACTAATAATGGTAACATTATGCTGCCATTCATCATTCTACATGGTCTCAGACTCAACACAGAGGCCTACATAAAGTGCCTGCACGAGGTAGTGTTATCCTGAACCAAGAGGGTGGCTGCTGGAAGACCCTATGTCTGGCAACAGAACTCTGTGCCATGCCAAACATCTGGCCACCCAAATCCCCAGATTGCAATCCCCTGGATTGTTATGTGTTCAGCAAAATTCCATGCAACACCAAAGATGAACTGATGGCATGGATAATGGCAGCATATTAATTTAAACAAGACCCATCAAAAAGGATAGCAGGAGTTTCTGTAGTTGTCTGGAGGCTGTGACGGAAGCCACTTGTTTTTTTTAATTATATATATATTATAACAGTGTTGGTTGTCACTAAATCACTTTGTGGGTCTGTATCGAACCAAGTGCAATATAATATGGAGAGTGCTCAATATCTAGGATAGAGCTATTATATAATTATAATAAATAAATATATATTAGAGATATATATATATATATATATATTTAATTCATGGAATTTAGACTGCAACCCCTGGGTTGCATGGAGTTTTTTGCAAAACAACAATCAGGCAGTTATGAAAAAAAAAAATATATACATGCATGCCAATGGTCGGTGAGACCGAGGTTCAATCCCAGGTTGAGTCATACCATAGACTCAAAAAAAATGGTACTTGATGCTGCTTTTCTTAGCAATCAGCACTATCAGGTGGGGTTCAAGGATAACGTGGAGCAATCCAGGGAATAGAGTAGCCTCGTCCTTTACACCTTGATGTAGTAGCTATTGAAAAGGGAGCCTCCGGGTCACTCTCGACTAAGGTCGCCAACTTTATATATATGTATATATATATATATATATATATATATATATTTTTTTTTAAATAAATAAATAAATAAATTTATATATTATTTCCAGATATATACATGAAATTTTGGTGAATATATCTGATAAAGAAAGATGTTTGTTATTCTGCGCAATTTAAACAATTGTTTAGATATATAAAAACTTTCTGTTTAACAGCTGTACCATGGAAATTTACTAAGCTTTTTGCTTAGATGTGGCACAAGGCCATATGAAAGGGGCACCCAATGAGACTCGAACTCACTTGTGTAGGTTTGCTAGTCGAGCTTGCTAACCATTACACCACCAGAGGCGCCCTTAACAGCTGTACCATGCCCAGTATAATCTGCTACTAGTTCATGTACTGCTGAGCAAGTGAAAGCAAAAGAAAAATATAATATACAGAAATGTAATGCTGAAGTTGACAAAGCTATAAATCTCAATCTGAAATTAATAAATCAATTGAAGGGAAGCAGTGTCAGGAGAATTATAACAGTACACAGGATCCTTCTTTTTTTTTTTTCTTTTTTTTTTTGAATCAACCTGACATAGCCATGGTGAAAGATGATCCAACTCCAAGATCATTATTATTTTGATGGTTGCATGAACTCACATAACTATTTTGAAACATCAACTCACCTGAAATAACATTGACTGTTAAGCATCCAGGTATCACAAGTTCTTGATCTTTTTGAGGAAAATATCAACTGGGTGCATCAGCATAAGTTTGAAAAATATAAAGATCTGTGAGACAATGTGTCAGAAATGGCTGAATAACAAATATATTTGCTATCTAGGTCAGAGGTCAAGGTTTCATTAACCAGGTACACAGAGGTTGAGTTGGTAATCTTGAATTTTCATCCTTGGACAAGAGGAAATGTACATTTTTTATATATATATATATATATATATATATATGTATATATGCAGAACTCATTATGAAGATGATTGTTTTTCAGTCCTGCACAGGGCAAGAAATAAATCCCATCTTAAATTTATAGAGGCGATTTATATCTCTATGAATCACCCCTCTCTCTGCAGGCAGTTAAACAATCATATTAATATATTTGGGGAACTCCTGGATACAGGGGTTACTTAGTTTTGTTTTTTTTTTTTTTGTTGTTCCCCCCCCCTCTATCTGGCCATTCTGCTTATATATTACATATATATACCCCGTTTTTAGTTAAATTTCTGGTGTTCCCAACTTGAAAAGAACCGGACGAAAAGGGTCCTTCATTATTTTACTTAAGTTCCCTGACTACAATTACCAATGGTGTCTCTGCTTATTATATTGTACAAATTTTGCTGTACACGTAATTTAATTAAATATATATATGTATATAGTTTTTAAAAGCGTTGCATGATAAAATATTTTGAAAATGATTAAAATATTTTAAAATCCTAAAAAAAAAAGGGACCTTTTGTTTTGGTCACTTCTCTTCAGAGAATTATGTCAGTGGCAGCAAAGTTTACATTTGCAGCTAACAATGTGACGTTGTCCATCAAAAAGCTTGGAGTGCGGGGGGAAGAAAACTGATTTTAAAAAAATGCCATTAGCCAGAAGAGTAGACATGGATAATGTTTTCTTCATGTGGTCGAATGGGGTTATTGAAAAGTAATGGTGTATAGAATTGTTTTTAGATACACAACTCTGGTTTATGCCTTGTTATAAGCAAGGCTTTCAGTATTGACAACTAAAATTCATTATTTGAATTCATGAGGATGGTAAACAGCTGCACAAACCAAATTGTCCAATAGGTGACAAGCAATGGCAGAAGATGAGTTTTCATTGCTCAGTGTTGCAGTATGGCCAGAAGTATTTGTGTTGATATTCGAGGAAATATGCTGGTTTATTTGTATGTCTAATCTTTGAGTTGTGTGACCGATGTAGCAAACAATGCATTTGCATGAAAATTTGTAGATAAGAAAGCATTTTCAGGATACAGTTACATTGTCTTTGAGATTTGGAGGAAACAGCACATCAGATTAAAGAATGACTCATAACTTAACAGAATTAAAGCAACAATTAACGGATCTTTTAATTCACTCTAGCAATTTTATGGAGGCGTTGCTGATCCATGGTAATCTTAGATATACAAGACACCGCTCTGGTCCAAACTTTAGCTTGGGGAACAGCAGGGATTATTGTTTGATGGTGGAAGTAATTATATCCTTGGGATATCCATTCTTCAATAAAGTTGTCTTGATAAAATTGAATTTATCAAAAAGTTTTGCCTTAGAGCAGCTCATCAAAGCATGGTAGACTAAACTTTTTATTAAATTCATTTTGCGTCAGAGGGAGCAAAACGACCCCCCACCATGTGTATGATCTAGAAAACATGGGTTTATGGTAGATCAAAGTCTATACTCCAAAATTGGTGCATTCAACAAAGACATCAAAAAAAGGTAATCTGTTGTGTTCAAATTTGCAGGTGAATGTCATTGCTGGATTGGTTGTGTGGAACAAGCGTTTACTTTCTGGCCTGGAGGAGAAAATCATGAAAGTGTCATCAACGTACCATTTGTAGAACAGCAGCATGGTGATTTTGAATAGGCTTGCTTTCTGAAACCCAACGAAGATATTAACCAGTGCAGCTCTAAGGGGGCTCCCCATACTGATTCTGTCAATTTGTTGATACATGATGTTATTGAAACTGAATTGCATATGCTTAGTAGCAATGTGTATTATTTTTTAAAAAAAGAGGTTCTAGAAAAGGAGGGGGTCCAGGTGGCTGTGGTATAGAGTGTCAGCATAAATGGTGATTGTTTCATCCAGTGGAATGTTCCCATGTAAATTTACTGTATCAAAGGAGCAAGACTTCAAAATCACCTACATACCACTGTTCTACAAATCACATAGACTTGATATATTTGTAAAAATAGGATCTGCATTAAATAACCTGCAATGGTTGATAGGCCATAAAACCCAACCAAATCAAACCTGCTGTCTGCTGTGCAGACAATATAAATTAATATGTTATGAGTGTGTGTGTGTGTGTGTGTGAGAGAGAGAGAGTGAGTGCAAATCTTATTTGAATGCTTCATTGTGGTGCAGCTGTGGCGATAGCTGTTTGGTACCTATAGTAGCCAGGTGTACACCCTGATAGATTCAACCAAGCTACAAAAGTACCAAACTACCAACTCTTTGGAAGGACTGAATTGCAAACACAAGCACTTGCTTGAAGTTGAAGCTAGCTAAACTAATACACACACACACACACATATATATATACACACATTTTTTAGAGGCTCAAGAATAATAAATTGAAACTTCTTCTATATCTTTTTTCATTTTATTACAACAATCTTATGATGTTTAAGTTGTGACAAAGACCAATTGATTGATTTTAACAGTATGTCAGCCTATCTTGGGTTACTTTATGCTTAGAGGTTTGCATTCATTGTATTAATATTCACATCTTTTCTGTAGTTGTTTCTCAATGGGCTTTTGTGCTCAGTCCAATTTACAAATAAGTTTTAAACAGATCTATTTGACCCATACATGGGACCCTAACAGGTACTACCATTCTGGTTCAGAGTGGGCCTGGAAATAATGACAATGAAGGGGTAATCTATGCTCCCTAGACCTCATTATCAGATGCTGTTTAATGTCATACCCAGGACACCCCTTTTTGAGAGTTGCTTGCTCCTCTCTCATGATTCAGTCAGTGCATTCCAAGGCCCACTGACAGGGTACGGAGGAGGGAAGGATTCATGCCTTTCTATTGGGCATTAGCTAAACACAGCCTCATCTAGGACTTCAACTCGGTTCATTGGGTCCATTTTCTATAAGGATATTTGTTGCATAGAACATAGTCTTCTTTATTAATACATAATACACAGTTTATATGTTACCATTTGTGGCAGTACTGAACCATAGCCTGCCCAATCTTGCCTGCTAACCAATCTTCGCTACATTCTGTTGTTTAAAAAAAAAGAGAAGTCAATCACCTATTTGATTCAAAACTTTAGAAGCCATAGGTCAGCTCCACAAAAAACAAAAACAAACCTGATAATACAATTGCATTGCTGTCTTTATTGACTTCCTCTTTGAAACAATTCTGGGTGCTACATGAGTGACACTTGGCTCTTCAGCCTAAGTTGAGTAGACCTTAACAATTGTGATGTGGATAGCAGACAAAGTTTGGGCACTGGTCAGCTCTATCTCATTCTGTATCTAACAGCCAACTGCTTTAAAATCTTTATAAACTTTCCTTAAACTCTTGTGGACTCTCAGCTTGGACTTGTGATTTGCTCTCCTTGTGTCCAGCTACCAACTTCCTTACTGCCACTATTCACAGACTCAAATTATTTCTTTGAAAATATGAGACCTTGATTTCTGAAAAAGAAAACCAGTTTTCCACCTTTGACCACTCTGTATTAAAAGACATTTAAAAAACAAGATCTTGTCTATTGACCTCTAACCATACTAGCAGCAAAGATTTAAATTTATTATGGGCATTAAAAAATAATCCTTTCATTCCCATTGAAAAATCCCTCTCTTTCTGTTTTACTATCAATCAAAATCTGCTGCATCCCTAACTTGTTTAACTACCCCTTTGATATGACGACACACGCATATCCATGTGCATACATACCTATACTTCAAGCAAGTTTTGTTAAAGATGATGGAATACTGATTATTATTTTTAATCTTATTTTTTCAAGTCTCCTTGTTATTTTTCTTGTGTCAGGATCTAGATGGTAAAGGAATTGTCCCATATCTTCTACTCAAGGGCTTTCGACCATACTTTTGGTCATCTTCAGAGGTAGTGTAGTTTTGAGTTGACAGTTTGAATTTTTACTGTTTTAATTATTTGTAGCATTTTGTAGCATTTTGTTTTGAAGTTTTCATCGTTTTGTTTTAAGACGTTTGGTTGGAAAGAAGGTTTACTTGTAGAGTAAGTGATTTTAGTTATTAAAAATATTTAGTATGTTGGTGCCGGTGTTAAATGCTATTTTATTCATGTTTGTTTTTTATAGATACACTCACAGTTATATTGCACTTAAGAACGGATGAACTTGGAGTGTCACATATATAGTAATTACCAGATCATTTACTCCTGTTCTATAAGGTGTCTCAATGTACATGGGACCCATGTGACTGCTAATAATAGTGTGGTCTTTTTTGATTCAGATTTGAAAAAAATATTCTATAAGAACTATTAATCCTTGATCACAATGCCTTGGTCAAAAGAGGAAAAAACACCTTGCATCACTACTTATTTGGAGATTAAAAAAACCATTGAAAACTGTCTCCAAATAGATGCAACCCATTAATATGATAATGATTTATTACTGAGACAAGAAACTCAAAAAAAGATTGTGTGTCCTGAAAGCTGATATAATAACGATTAAAAAAACATTAATTTGATGTCTCTAGCTCAAAGGATCCATTTTTTATAGGATGTGTTCCAAACGACCACCATTGCACTTATCTCAGTAATAAAAATTCTATCCTAAGTTAGAGATACCTGATAAGATAACAGATATGAGGTTCATTCAATAAATAAGGTGAATTTTGTCTTAAGAGTTTAATAGTGATAGGTCCTTTCATATCCTAAAAAAACTGTCAGAATGAATATTTTTTGACTAGAATGTTCTCTGTAGACATCACACAGTCTACTGTAAATTTCACAGGGTTTGCACTTCTCAGCCACCAAAAATTTAATGACAGACCTCTGTACAAGCTTGGAACTCACTGTTTAATTTGCTGCTATTTTAAATAATCTGAAAACAAATATTTTTATTAACCAATTCCAAAAAATGCAAAGTTTACTTTGTTTCTAATACAAATGATTTTTAAAAAGATCTATTTGATCCATAAATGGGCCCCTAACAGGTACTACCACTTGTGGTCAGAATAGACCTGTGAACAATCGCAAGAAAAAGGTATTCCACGCTGCCTAGAACTCCAAAACTAGAGTCTCACTGCCAGATGCATTTTAGTGTCATACCTAGAACACCCTTTTCTTTGGAGGGGAGATCTTACCCTTCTGCAGGAGATACAATCTGTGTATCTTAAGTCCTATGGGCAGGGCAGCCTAAATTCAGCCTTAATCCTTCCCACCCTCATATAAATAAATGTGTGTGTGTGTATGTATGTGTGTGGTATTTATTTGAAGATGTATAAAATTTCAAATTCTAGCATGTTATTATGGAAGTGAGGCCCACACAGAGTTATTCCCCATACACTTCTTCCGGTTCTCTTATAATAGAGCTTATTCATCTGTCTGTTACTGAAACAACATCATCAGTGATCTCACTGTTCCTTTAGTTATTTACATTATATTCTCAATGATTATTAGATAATCATTATTTAATCTTAATTAGCATCTTATTTATTGAAGATGTCTCTATTAAAGTCTAGCTGAGTTAGATTTGCCTCAAAAGAGCCCATGTTATTGATGTGTTTAAAATCCTGCAATGTGTGTTACATATCACAAAGAAAAACGGTTTGCATAGTATATGATGTAGATAATTTTCATACTGGTTTTATAAAACTGAGTTTTATAAATTATTTATTGGTGCTATTGATTTCTAACATTGTTTTATTTCAAGCATATTAAAAGCAATCGTATGTATAATTTTATATGGAAATCAATTAAAATGAATTAAAAACGTGTAATCTTTTTATATGCATTCTTATTTAGTTTTCTTAGTCTTTCTAATTTAATGAAATATTTTATTGCATTGAAACTTAAATACTTTCACCCAGAGGGTGCATATTTTTGCTAATTCTGTTAAATCTAAAAGTTAATGATACCTGATAAGATGGATTTTTGTGATATATTAACTTCTGTTATTCAAATACCTGTTAAATTCCTTGAATTGTCTATATAAAAACATAATTAAAAAAAAAAAAGAAAGCTATATATATATATATATATATATATGTGTGTGTGTTCTGTTTTTGGCTAGACTTTGCAAACAAAGATTTATGAAGGAGGCTGTCCTTGTTGACTGCAGACACGCTGATGGCTGACTAGGCTGATGCAGGAGGGGCAAGTCCGGCCACAGCGACTGCAGTTAAAGGTCTGGTCTGGTATGGCTTCTGAGGCTCCCTGGATCTTCCTCCTGTGGTATTTCTCACTGGCCCTGCAGAAGTCCTCAAAGGTGGAGTCAACTTGGTGAATGGTGTGGCACCAGGCATGATGGTCAGCAGAAAGTGTTGACCACTGATGGTGGTCAATATGGTAGGTATCGAGGATCTTCTTGAGGGAGTCTTTAAAACGTTTCTTTGGTACTCCTCTGTTACAGTGGCCAGTGGGGAGTTCACCATATAGGGTTATCTTGGGCAGGCAATGCCCCAACCCCCTTCTGAAGACATGCTCTGCCTATATGTATATGTATATATAACTTGATCAAACACCTAATAATACCTAAATTTCTCAGATGAGGAGTTATCATTTATACTATTCACACATCTTTGCTGTTTATATTCACAATATTTTAGCTGCTGTACCCTCCAGAAACAACTGAAATAAAAGATAACTGAAGAAAATCATTTTGGAGGCACACTTAGCATAACAGTTATAATAGAAAATAGAATCAGTGACCTGAGTTCAAATCATGGATGAAGCTGTTTGCATTTCACTTTATACTAATACCCTTAGAAAAGGCATGAATCCATTTATTCTTCCCGCAGCTATGAGTAAATAGTAGGGTAGACTGCATTTTTTAGCTTTAAGCAACAAATCTATGAGAAAGAAAACTTTGAATTCAAACCAGCTTTACTCTGCATAAAGAAATTGAGCTTGGGTCTCATCCTGCCCATGGTGAAAGGTTTGAGTAAATACTTATCTGAAGAAGGTAACAGAGAACAGCAGAAGAAACATTGTGAAAATAACAATCAAGATAAGGACAGTAGTCTGAGACATGTAAATGATTACAAGCACAATGTATTTTTTTGCTGAACTCATATTTTGAATAAATTTTTTAAACCATCAGCTTAACACATAACAGCAAAAATAAAGCTACACAACAAAGCCAACTAAAGTCATCATCCTAAATGTCAGTGACATATCACCACCCTGTCAACTAGGTTTGTAGAATGGAATTTGCAGAGAGGTAAGACCCATCATTTGCAGAGGGTAAGACCCATCACCCAACAAGTATCCTGCATATGACAAAAATGATGAAATGCTGAAGCTTTGTGAAATGTGGAGTACCTCTTCATTGCCATTACTCCTGGGTCTACTGTAACCTGGATTGATAGTACCTATTTGGATGCCATTTGTGGGTCAAATAGAACTGTTCAATCATTTACTGATGATTATTATTATTAGTTATTTGAAACAATACAGCTGTGCGCAAATTATTTGTATTACATAGGAATGCTTGATAAATAGAATTATCAGTGTTAGATGGGAACATTTGAAACCATTTAGCTGTGTGCTAACAAATGAGCTCTAACAACCTGTTTAAAATAGTTACCTAGAAACTATTCATGTACATATAGAAATAGGATTTAGTATTGAATAACCCACTAGGGTGATCAACCAAAGACATATCAGAAAAGATTAAGGTATTATGCCTTCCAAAATATACCAGGATGGTGTTCAAAAAGAGTGTTGTGCTACATAACTATTTTACCAAACAAAATCACCAGTAGAACAAAATTATACCAAAAATTGCATCCTTTGTTGCCGTGCTAGACATTATAAAATAGAAACCAGTCACTACTCCCCCATCAACGTAGAAAAGGATCAAAGAACAGAGAAAAACTATAACACAATGGGATGCTTTCAAATTTTGTACATATTTACCCACATGTCCCACCATGAGCAGGATATGAAACAAGGTCAATTTTTTAAGCTGAATAAATCTGGTTTAATTTCACAGTTTCCCTTCTCCTAGACTGTTTACCAGACCAAAGCTAAAGAACCCAATTTACCCAACCCATAGTGGGGAGTCTCCATAAGATAATGGCGATAAAATGCTGAACTTTGGCCTCAAAGTAAGTGAGTTTGAACTCCAACTTTGTTATCACATCTACTTTTGGATGAATACACTTCAACAAGGATGGCTTTGGAATTAAATAACTATTACGGTACCTACCTTACAGACTATAATGAACTCTTCCTATTACTATGAATACCAGGAGAGTATTCATCTCCGTGTTGAGTTCACCCCAGCCGTTACTACGTGTGTTATAACTTGGAATACGTGTATTACTTGTTACAACTTAGTTATCTCGGTAAGACTTGTTTTTTCGTCGGACTTTATTTTTTTGCAAGCTTACCTGAAAAGTAGTTACTTGTGACAATTTTTAGTTTAACTTAGTTTGTCACTTGTTTTAGTTAATCCGGCGTTTGTTTCTCTTGTGGTCGGACTAGATTTCTTTTTTAAGTATTTTATCTGGAGCTTTTTTTTTAATTTAGCAGGGGTATCTACTAGTTCTAATCTTTTAGTAATTTTTACGACGTGTTGTCTAATTTTATAATTTTCACTTTTTTGTTGAACAGTAGAACCCCCCCTCCACACTTGCAACAGGTGGGGGCCTTAGTTTTACCCTCCTGGCTGCAAGCCATACTGCAGTCATGGAGGGTTCTACCTCCCAAAAAAATGATGATGACAAAACTAAACCCTCGCAAGAATCCTCACAAGAGAGTTTAATAGGAGCGAATTGGCCATCGCTGCCGGTCCCCGCTGAGTCTCAAAGAACAATACTGGATACCACACAAGACAGTTCAATACAGCCAGCCCAAAAGAGCCCCACACCTTGGAGGGCCAGCAGAGGGGACCTGCCGACTATGAAAGGGATAGGGTGGAGAAGTACGCGAAGTACTTCAAAGGCAACGAGATTCTGCCCATCCCTGAATTGGAAAAAAAATTGACACCTAGGATCCTCTCGCTGGTCGTTTCGGATCTCAAAACCAAAAGGTTGGTGGGGCTGAAGAAGGAGACATTCGAGGAGTTATTGAGGAAGGCGGGCATCCCATGCCAGTACTTCTGTCGCAAGAGTTTTGCGACGTGGGATGTCCTCCTTCCTATGGAAGACCAGGCTGCGAAGCTGGCAGCCAATAACATAACAACCAGGTGCTTCAGGCTGCAGCCGGAATATAGGGGCACCCGTAGGCTCAACATCACCATCTGCAACGTCCCGGCCTCCTTTACTGGGGAGGTTTTTGCGGCCTATTTAAGCTCCTACGGCCAAGTGGAGGAGTATAAACTCCTCAGATCCCCGGCCGGGACAGCCTACGGGGATTATGCCTTCCGGATGTGCCTGATGAGGGATGGCTTCAAAGCCATCCCCGAGATTCTAATCAGTGGGGACGGACAGATGATAGTGATGGTGGAGGGGCGGAGACCGAGGTGTTGGTCCTGCAAACAAATTGGCCACATCTCGAAGTTCTGCCCCGAGAAACCAGAGAATGTAGCAGCAGCGGCAGCAACAACAACAACAGTTTCAACAGCCACCACCACCAGCAGTAAGACAGCCGAGGCTCAGGACCCGAGTCAGGGCCAGCCCAAAACAAATGACAAAGAGGGCTGGTCCGAGGTGACACGGAAGAGGAGGGGTTCCCCCAAACAAGGGGAAAAAAGTTTAATGGAATCCCCACCTCAAAACCAAACCAAAACGCCTGAACCAGCAGCAGCAACAACACAAGAAAAAGCAACAATGCCAACAACGAAGAAAGGGCCACAGACCCCAACAACAAAGACAACAGCAACATCAACAACACCAGGATCACCCACATTGGCAAAAAAGAAAAAGAAGAAAAGCAAGGAAGACCATGAAAGCATGGAAACGTCTACAAATCTGAAAAGAAGAAGAGACAGCGGGGAGGGGGCTGCCAAAAAAATGTGTGCAGGACCTTCCAGCACCGAAGACCCATTAGAAGGGCCTTCAAATGCATACCCCCAAAAGCAGCCTCTTCCCCAACAAGTTCCAATGCAAGTACCACTCATGGCTCCTCTTCCGCCACTCTCCTTACCACCACCTCCCCTACCACTTCCGCCAATGTTCCCTCCTCAACATTGCATTCCTCAGAATGCTCCCCCTGAGTCGCTACAACCCCCACAATATTTACAACCCCCATTACTACCACCACAATCACCACAACAGAAACACCCCCATTTCATCCCCAGTTAAAAAACTTTCGCAGACATCAAATTGTGCATACAAGGAGAGCACAATCTCTCGAAAGACCATCCCCCCAAAAATTAGCCAGGTCACTCTCATTACCATCCCTGAGTCCGATCTCTTCCCCAGAACTCTTTCCGGAACGGACTCCCATTCCAACAAACCCCCAGACCACATCATCCCAACATGAAAAAGAGGAAGCAAACAGTGCCGATACAGAGAAAGATCAGCAACTGAAAGCAAAACATTTATGCACCGTTGGTGCAGAAGCAGTAACGGACCATCAACTTAAAAAGATGTTAAAACCGTTACTGCAACTGGAAAAAATTGGAAAAAAAAAAAAAGTAAACAATCCATTTAATTTTAAGGGTGCAGCCATGGTGACCACTTTCATCCGTTCAGCTGGTGACCGTACCAACGGCGTATGGAAGTTCTTGGATACGGTCCGCCAGACCAACATGGGTGTAAAGTTGGCGGAATTAGAGCACTCTTCCTTGAAAAGATGCTTGCCCTTTTGCTCAGGGAGGGTCCCTATTTTAGTTCACCCCTCCTTTTATAGAGCACTAAAAGTACGGTTCCCGCTGGATGTCGGCGGAGTGTCTAGGGATGGCCGAGTAAACACTGAGCTCGGCACCGGCTCTCTGAGACAGGCCGTTGGCATCCTCACCCCTGGGGATTTCCGGCCCATAGTCGACACTGACTAAGTTAAGTGGGATTGATGTCTTTAAACATTGCCAGTTTGAATGTGAGGGGACTGAGGGATTCAAGCAAGTGTGCGCGCTTGCTTGGTGAACTCAGGAACCTCTGTGTAGATGTTGCTGCAGTGCAGGAGACCCACTTCACTTGCGATGCCGACTGTCGGGTGCTGGAAAACGACTTTAACGTTTTCTCAGCATACGGCAGCCGCATCAGCGCTGGGGTCTCTTTGCTAGTTGGACGCAGCCTTGATGCTGATATTGACGTTGTTTTTGCAGGTGACGGGGGCCGGCTGGTTGTGGCCGATGTTGCCGTGAAAAGTTTCAAGTTTCGTCTGGTTGCGGTTTATGTGCCCAATATCGCTGCGGAGAGGGTTTCCTTTTTTCGTCGGTTGGCGTCGTTCCTGGACGATACGAAGCGGCTAGTCTTAATGGGTGATTGGAATGCGATCCTTGATCCCAAGATAGATAAGGTCGGTCGGGGAGCTAGTAGTGCGGGAAGGTGTGAGAGCAGCCTTGTCGGCTTCGTGACTCGTCATGACCTCGTCGACAGGTTTCGTCTTGATCACCCAGGGTGGGAGATGTGGACGTGGCTAGATAGCTCGCCCTCTGCCAAAGTAGGTTCCTACTTGGACAGAGTGTTAGTGAGAAGAGCTGACATTGATTTTGTTAGTTGTCCCACGTTCCACTTGATAGTGTGGACTGACCATAAACTCATTAGAGTCAGTCTGCGGTTAGTTAATAGACCTAGTCTAGCCGGCTACTGGAAGTTCAATACCTCCTTACTGGAGATACGGGACTTCCGGGACCGGCTGGAATCCCTAATTCAGTGGGCATTAGTGGGGGCGGTTACCGGGAATAGGTGGTGGGTTTCTCTTAAGCATAGAATTAGAGATTTCGCCACCAAGTACGGTCGACAGCTCAACTTAGATAGGACCGCGGAGGCGAAATCTATATATGATAGACTTTCCCGGGCGGTGGCTGGGGGGAACTCCCTAGGTGTAGAGCTAGCTAGGAGGGACCTTGAGCGTGAGAGTAGCGAGCGCTACAAGGGATCAGTAGTTAGATCTAGGCTAAAAAGAGTTCTCAACGAAGCTGTGAAATCGAACGCGACTGCGCGTGAAGAAGAAGTGCGAAGGTTCCCCGATCGGTACATCTCATCTGTGAAGACCCCGGACGGGCGTCTGCTGCGATCAGGTCGTGAGATACGTGACGCCTTTCGGGCGCACTTTCGGGATCGCTTTGCCCGCTGCACTGATCTCCCGCTCCGGGAGTTTCGTAGCTATCTGGCCGACTTCCCCCGTCTTGGGGCGGCTGAAGCGGCTAGCTGCGAGGGTGTGGTCACTGAATGCAAAGTCCGTGATGCGTTGAAGCAGGTCGGCCTCAACAAGTCGCCGGGACTAGATGGTTTGCCGTACGAAGTGTACTTGAGGATGTCGCACATGTTTGTGCCTATTCTGACGGATATGTTCAACCATTGGTTCGCCCAGGGAGCCATCCCTGGTAGCGTTACCAAGGGCGTGATCACATTGCTGAAGAAAGGTGGCAGGCATGTTTGGGAGGGTTTAGACGATTACAGGCCCATAACTCTGCTTAACACAGAGTTAAAGATTTTGGCCCGGGTCTTAGCGAATCGTTACAGCTTGTCATTAGTGATCTGATCGGCCCCGAACAGACCTTTGCTGTGAAGGGAAGATCGATCCAGGACAACCTGCACTTGATTCGCGAGGTCCTAGAGGTGATAAAAGACGACACCGAATCCGCGCTGATCAGTTTAGATCAGTCCAAGGCCTTCGATAGGGTAGACCATCGGTTCTTGGCGTCTGTTTTGGAGACTGCCGGATTCAAACCGGAGTTCCGCAGATGGATTAGCATGATGTACCACAACCCTCAGGCAGTGGTGCAGGTGAACGGAAGGCGTTCGGGGGTGATCGCGATCGAGCGATCGGTCTGGCAGGGCTGCCCCCTGTCTCCTCTTCTCTATGTCCTCGCGTTGGAGCCCCTCCTGCGCAGGCTTAGGGATGAGGGGACAAGTCCGGCTCTGCGCGGTATCCCATTCGTTGGCCGCCTTGCGGCTAGGGTTTCCGCGTTCGCTGATGACGTCACAGTTTTCGTATCCCGCCTCCGGGATATAGAGGCTGTGAAAGAGGCGGTTGTCGAGTATGAGCGGATTGCAGGGGCCAAGGTCAATTTTGACAAAAGCGAAGGTTTGCGGCTTGGTGCTTGGAGGGGTAGCAATACTCTTCCAGAGCCCTTCCGCTGGAGTGACGGACCCATCCGCATCCTCGGGGTGTGGTTTGGGCCCGACCTCCAACTGGAGCGAAATTGGTCGGAAGTACATGCTAAGGTGAATGCTCAGGTGGGAATCTGGCTTTCAAGGAGGTTGTCCTTAAAGGGCTGGGCGGAGGCGTGCGCCGCGTACGTCTTCCCCTTGATCCTTTACCGATTGGCTGTACTCCCTCTGCTAAGGCACATCGGTTGGCGCTGCAACGATCCCTCTCCAGACTTGTCTGGGGGGGTGCAAGGCCGATGGTCCGTAGACAGGTCTGTATCCAACGTACACGCAACGGGGGTCTGGGTATGCCTGATCTGGAGAGCCACTGGCTTGCTGAAAGACTTGCATATCTGGGCCGTGTCTTGACGGGGGACTCAGTGTAGAGACGAAAGGCGAGTCGGACTTTTCCTCACCTCAAGTCAGACCCAAAGGCTGAAGGTCGATGTAGGCCTTTGGGCGAAGCACTGTTTGTCCGCGAGTGCCGAAAGGCCCTTCGTAACCTTCTTGGGTCCAGTGACCTTTCATAGCCTCGGAAGGAGCTGTATCGGAAATTAGTGGTAGGTTCCGTTTCTGATCCTCTCAGCGAGCGGCACGGCTGGACGGCGGAGGAGATCCGCTCTCACTGGAATTGGGCGCCAGGATCGAGCTTCTTGAACAACTCTGAGTTCTCGCTCACCTGGCGACTTGTTCGGAATGCGTTATCCCTTCGCGGCTTGAACTTCAAAGCGGGTCTGGCAGACATGCCTGATTGCCCTCGCTGCGGCAGTGGTTTGGAAGAAACGGCTAAGCACGCCTTCTACTACTGCGAGCGAGTTCGCCCGTTTTGGGATCACGTCGGGGAGTGGACGGCTCGCATCGAACCCAAACAGCTCGTGCTGCTCGACGTTGGTTACGTCGTAGACAACGTTCTTCCTCCGTTTCACGGTGAGAAGCGTGTGGTGTTTCTCACGATCCTAGCTGTAGCCCGAATGGTGATTTGGATGACGCGAAAGAAGGGATTGTATGACGATGCAAACTTTTCTCATCGTGATCTGGTTTTGTATTTTCGGCATCAGCTGAGGGTCAAAATCAGATGCGATAGAAAACACTTGGATCGCATAACATTCAGCAAAAGGTGGGTGACTGCAGCGAGCTTGGTCGTACGAAAGGGGGCAATGTTGGAGTCATCCTTCCCGCCTCTACCGACCCATGGCGTCTATGGTACGGGTCCTTAGGGACCCCACCCTTGGTAAGTAGGATTTTGCTTTGTTTTGTTTTTCCCCTTGCAACCTAGTTAGCAGTATGTGGTGAGTCATTGTCCCCGTCATTTAGTCGCTAGCACTCAAGATCTTCCCCAACCCCATTATTTTTGTACCTCAACCTGTATCCCAGTCCGCTTTTTGAAGATCTTGAACATTCATATGTAAAAAATCAAATTACCCGCTTCTATCGACCCATGCCGAGCCCGACCCTTTTAATTCTTTTATCCCTGTAGAGTAGGAACCCCACCCCACCTTGGGTAGGTCCGGCTTGTTTCTGGTATTTTCGACCCGGAAAACAGTCGGCCTCCAAATTTATAGACGGGGGGATGGGAGGGAAACCAAACGGGGAATTTTTTCCTTGTTTTTCGTATATATATGTTTTTTCGGGGTTTTTTCTCGCATTCCCAGCATATCCATCAAAATCATACATTGTAAATAAAATCATGCATAAGTTTCGGGTTTTTAGTAGGAATTTTTCATAGAGCAAATGCGGTATTTTGGTGGCTGCTGCGTGCATGGCGATGGACGAGTGATTATATATTGTATTTATTGTTGAATGGGTCGGCGAATGTGGCTAGCTAGGTTCCCCATAGAAAATATAGTTAAAGCATGACCGCTCCCTTCCCCTCCCCCAAAACCACAAGGCCTCGTGCCTTCTTGTATTCATTACAAGAAATAAAGTTGAGTTCTCCCCAGCCTCGGTCGGCTGTGTTTGACTCGGGTGCAGATCTAGCTGAGTGCTGGTTTGTTGACTCACCATTTCCTCTGACCTCAGGGGGCCATCCCCCAGGCTTTTACCCCCTTAAGGTGGGGGGTTAGGTTTATTGCCTGGTGCCTGAGGCACCCCTAAGGGGAATGCCGACAGGGCCAAAGGTATTTTTGGTAATGCCGGACATGTGTGGGCTGCGGCCCTGCGACAGGACCCACCGTTAAAATGGCCTTGTGCCATACTTGTTCGGTGGTGGGATGGATGACAAATACCAAATACCGAGTTCTCCCCTGCCTCGGTCGGCTGTGTTTGACCCAGGGTACGGTTCTGGTTGAGTGCTGGCTTGTTTACTCACCATTTCCTCCGGCTTCAGGGGGCCATCTCCCCAGGCTTTTACACCCTTAGGAGGGATTAGGTTTATTGCCTGGTGCCTGAGGCGCCCCTTATAAGGGGAATGCTGATGAGTCCAAAGGTATTTTTGGCATTGCCGGACGCGTGTGGGTTTCGGCCCTGCGACCAGACCCACCTTAAAAACGACCTTGTGCCATACTTCTCCGGTGGTGGGACGGAAAGCAAATACCTGTGTAAACTCCAGCCTAACACTTTGGCAGTCAGACTGACGTTCAACACTCTTTTACCTACGCAGTATTTATACTTTCATTCAATATACTTGTTTCATGTAATCCCAAGTTTGTGTCTTTCTTCCTGACTTTTTTCTGGTCCACAGCAATAACCACAAAGAGTGATATGCTATTAAACAAAGAAGCCAAACTTACGCATAGCTAAAGAGGGTAATATTGGATTCATGTCTTTCCCAAGAGTATTAGTGCAAACTGAAACACAAACAGCCTTGTTTAGAATTTGAATTGGCTCACCGATTCCATTTTCCATTGCACTAAGCACACCTCAAAATCCAGTATATCTGACTACACATGAAGGAGGAAGAAAAGGCAGACATAGGTCCTTATGAGGTTCACATTATAGAAAGAGAGAAAAAGAGAGAGATGAAAGGATAAATAAGATGCCTGAAGGAAACTGCACACATATGTTTAGTCAATCCAATCAGTAAACCTGGTATTGAGATGAATTTCATCTAGGAACTCCTAATAAAAAATAAAGAAAAATAGGCATGACTAAATCATCAAAGAAACAGATATGGATGATCTACAACCAGAGAAAAATTTAAACGGGACATCATAATTATCAAATCATTCTGATAGCATAGACTTCTTTGACTTTCTTGCCATCATTCATCACTCTTAGCAGGTCCTCTAGATGCCATTCAGTCACCTAGGGCTGTCGAATATGTAGACTGCATTTCTGCAGAGGAGTAACTCCCTCCCCCCTAATGAGTGTCCTGATTATGATACTATACCATCTGATGGTGAGGTTCCAGTCCTGAAGCTTTAGGGAATGTGGAGTACTTCATCGCTATTACTCCCAGGTATGCTCTGATGTGGAGTTGTAGTACATGTAAGGTCCCATTAATGGGTCGAATAAAACTATTTAATCATTTACTATTCTTGAAACCATTTAATTGTGTTCAAAAAATGATTAATATTAAATTGAATCATTTGTATTTCATAGCAATACTTTGAACCATTTAACTGTGTGCAAACAAATGAGCTCTGCCTCATTTAGAAATTTTACATACAAACTATACTTTTCAAATCATATATATGCATATATACATAAACAGGATTTGGCATTAAGTTACTTATAAGGATTGATATGCCATAAAACACAACCAACCAACCAACCAACCAACCAACCAACAAAAACATAATTATGAATATACAATGCATGTGATCCCTTAACCTCCAGACATAAAATAACATACTGTTAAAATTATTCAATCAACCAGCCGTTTATCTTCTTAATTCTAGTTGTTCTTTTTATTAAAACTCACAATAGCAATGAACACCATACATTGGAAACTAGAATAAAAAAATAAACTCATTCTTTAATCTCGTTTCTGATTTGGAGAAAAAAATTACACAAATCTAGGTCTAGTAAATATGGTGGGTACAGCACTTGTTTTTTGCTAAAAACTGCTGTTTGAAAAAAGTATCAAGAATTGGTATGCAACATATTTATTCTAGTAAGTTTTTTCATTGAATGACCTCTTTCAATATGATATGAAGTTATGTCATCATGTTCCTTTTTAATGGCCTCCATGTCCTCATTTCTTACGCTTGAGATGAATTTTCAGTTTAAGAAACAGCTGATGTGATCTCAGTTGTAAGCTTGCAGGAAAAGAATGTGGAACAATTTCATTTATAGAATTGGATGAATTCTAGCTTGAAATAGACTTCAATTTTTTTTTACACAGTATGCAAGAAATTATGAAAATTTTGAAATCATTTACTTAAAAAAATACTATATCTCATGAGTGTGAGTACAAATAGAGACCTCATACTATTAAGTAACAAATTTACCTGGTTTATCTATGCATTCTTTAAGTCAGCACATTTTAGGTATACCATAATTCAATGTATGAGATATAATCAAGAAAATTTCAAGATTGAATCATCAAGTATTTTGAATTCTAAGATTTAAATGAAGATGTGTGCTCTAATGAGTAACTTATATAATAAATTCCAAATGTTTAGTCTTCTGTTTTGATGCCTAAACAAAGTCTAAATGAATCAGTGACAATTTGAAAAAGTAAATATAAAGTCACTCTCAATACTTTTTGCTCAGCAGATTTTGGCAAAACACAAGATTGTGCATGTGCAGCACACTACATATTCACTTGACCTTCCTAGCTCTATGTAACCTTTTCTGGTTTCTTAAACTGAAGATTCATCTCAAGAGTAAGATGTGAGGACATGGAGGCCATTAAAAAGGAACATGATGGCACAACATCACATTATACTAAAAGAGGTCATTCATTCAAAAGAGCTCATTCAATCAAAAAGCTTACTAGAACAAATATGTTAAATACCAAGGGGACTATTTTGATGAAAACATTTCATTCATTGTTCATTTTTGTCTTGTTAGATACAACTTCCATCTCAATACTTTTTAAACATGCCTCATAAAGCTAACATTGTGCTGACAACATTAAGAATGCAAATAATAGGTTCACTTATCCAAACAATTTCAGTCTCTCTTCTCAGAGATATCAACTATTAAGGATTGGGTAGGCAGTTAAAAGTCTTTTTGGGTTACATTCACTTAAAATAAAAAAAAAGTATCATATTACACTTGAGTGAGTCAAAAATTTTGCAATATTCTTATTTATTTATTTGTTTGTGATGCCTCCTTGGGCATCACTCTTTTTTTACCATCTTCTTATATCTAAATTAAATTTAAATTTAAAAAAAACTTTGCACAGAACATATACAATATGTATATACAGATAAAATTTTGTTAAATATTTCATCCGACAGCTCCCAAAAATGCCCTCTCAATTTATTTTTCTTACTCTCATTTCTGAATTCATCCAATTCAATCTTAAAATTTTCTACGTTATTGCAGATTAGGCAATTTTTTGAAAAAATACAATACTCGATTAGATCCATCTAATAGGTTTATAGAATTTGTTTTTGAAATCTGCTTTGACAGTAAATTTCCAGTTCACAGAAATATCAAAAAATAATTAAGGATCCCATTATTTTGAAAGTTACAATTAAATCCCCTCTCATTCTTCTTTCTAGTAAAGTATTTAATCCTAATTTCTCCCATCTATCCCCATAACTGTAATCTTTTATTCTTTTTATTAGTTTTGTTACTCTTCTTTGTATACCTTCCAATGTCAATATTAAACTACAATTTCCATGTCTAGACACTAAAACCCAAGCCTGAATACAATATTCTATGTAAGGTCTTATTAGGGTTATACATATTTTTGGTTCCTACATAAAGATTGTAAATATGAATGTACAGTAAATGTGATTCCCTAACACCTGGACATGAAATAACCTTTGATGGATTGACATGCTGTTAAAATCAATCAACTGACCAATCATTAATTCATTATGTAGTAGAGAAGAGTGGTTCTGTACAAAGTATCCTGTGTCTCTAAAAAACAAATCTAAATTATATAGATTGGTTGGTTTCTTGGTTGAGTTTTATGGCATATCAACCCTTTTAGGTAATTTAATGCCAAATCCTGTTTATATATATATATATGATTTGTAAACAAATAGTTTGTAGGTAACATTTTTAACAAGCCAGAGTTCATTTGTTTGCACACTGTTAAATGGTACCAAGTATTGCTATGCAATACCAATAATTTAATTTTTGAAATGGTTTCAAATATTGCCATCTAACACTAATAGTTCTATATATGTATATTATATGTATATTAATTATTTGCTTACACAATTAAATGGTTTCAGTTATTGTTATCTAACACAAATTGTTTTATTTCCACACTGTTAAATTCATTCAAGCATTGCTATTTAACACTAAAAATTCTATTCAACATTACTCATTCATTTGCACACAGTTAAATGGTTTGAAGTATTAATATTTAACACTAATAATTCAATTTATAGTCCAGTCAGCAAGAGCTGTAGAATACACCAACTGCATCTCTGCAGATAAGTAACACCCCTCCCCAATAAGCATCCCAGATATGACACAATACCCTCTGATAGTCCTGGAGCTTTAGGGAATGAAGAGTAACCCTTCATTGTCATTACTTCCAAACCCACCCTGAACCAAAGTAGTAGTACCTGATAGGGTCCCATCTATAGGTCAAATAGCACTATTTGATCATTTAACTATGTGCAAAAAAATAACTACAACGCCTCTATCCGCTGCGCCACGGGCCCCGAAGGGCTGGTAGTTTTTTGGGTTTTTTTTTGTGTTGTTTCTTCTTTCACTATGTTTCGGCCAAATTTCACCTCTGGCCTTCTTCAGGTGATTTACTGCGACCTCGGATAGAAATGCTGAGTCTTGTAACCGTATCCCCAGTAATTACTGCCTTCCATAGTTGTTGTCTATCGCACCATGTTTTTGACCAAGTAAACCTCTGGCCGGCTTGGGTAGGATTTGAAACCGCTATCTTCTGACAATGCTCACCTGGAACCGTAGCGACTCAACGCCTCTATCCACTGTGCCACGGGCCCTGAAGCCGGTCAGAGGTATACTTGGTCAAAAACGTGGTGCGATAGACAACAACTATGGAAGGCAGTAATTACTGGGGATACGGTTACAAGACTCAGCATTCCTATCCGAGGTCGCGGTAAATCACCTGAAGAAGGCCAGAGGTGAAATTTGGCCGAAACGTAGTGAAAGAAGAAACAACACACAAAAAAACTACCAAGATGAGGACAAAAAGTCCACAATAAATAAAAAAATAATTAATTCTCATTTAAAAAATCTTTTTAAAAGTGAAGTTGGTTCATAAATAGAAAAGTCTGGGACAACACCAGAAATTAATGGATTAATATTTAATTCATAATCTATTGGATTATTATATTCAGTTAGCATAATGAATTCCTTTTTTTTATCTTTATATGTTGAATTATAATTGCTTAAATGTCTAATGTAATGGAGAATATATGCCCCGATCAGTAAAAACTCCATAAAATCTTGTATTCCATTTGATGATAGTCTTATATAAAGACGGTTGAAATAAATTTATAATGGATCTCATCCATTAAGTTTTACCTAATATTATTGTTATATAAAACATGGATAAGAATCTGACAGAATGTAAGAAAAATAAGACATGAAAATTAATATATAAACACTCAAAGTTGGTTTTCACATCTTATTTCTTTTCCATATATTCAAACAAACATAATGAGAACTTGAATAATATTTAGATCAATGAAATGCTAATTTTAGGAGAAAAAGGAGATTTTTGTCTTAATGCCTTTAAATACAGTGTATTTAAAATGTTGCTGATTCCAAATTTGAGTTAGTTAAGCAATCTAAGTAATGTATGTGATATGGGTAATATAATAAAGAACATACACCTGCCCAAGTCAAAACCCTACTACATAGTCTGGAATGAGCAGCTGCTGGCTAGGGCCTCCATATCAACACAGACAAGACGGAATACATGTGCTTTAATCAAAGAGGCAACATCTCCACACTACATGGTAGTTCACTGAAACCAGTGGATAAGTTCACCTACCTAGGAAGCAGTGTCTCATCAACTGAGACAGGCATCAACACGCGACTAGCAAAGGCATGGACAGCTATTGATAGGCTATCAGTTATATGGAAGTTAGAACTGACAGATAAAATAAAATGCAGTTTTTTCCAAGCAGCAGTCGTGTCCATACTACTATATAGATGCACTACATGGATGCTAACTAAACATATGGAGAAAAAGCTTGACAGCAATTGACACAAGAATGCTGCAAGCAATATTGAACCAGTTCTGTAGACAGCACTCCACAGAGCAGCAGCTGTATGGCTACCTACCACCCATCATCCAAACTATCCAAGTTAGATGAACCAGACATGTGGGACACTGCTGGAGAAGTTGGGATGAACTCATAAGCAACATACTCCTGTGGACCCCTTCACATGGATGAATAAAGGCAGGACGACCAAAGGCAGGGCGACCAGCTAGAACCTATATACAACAGCTCTTTGCTAATACAAAATGTAACCTTGAAGACCTACCAGGAGCGATGGACGATAGAGAGGGGTGGTGGGAAAGGGTCAGGAAGATCTGTACTGGCAGTGCGACATGAGGATGATGACTCTGTTATAAGTTTGTTTTTATTATACTCCTTATACATGACGAGTGACATGCCAAAAAAACATCCCGCCAATCACCAGCCTTGCTTATTTATAATCTATTCAATGGTTGTCAAAGGTTTTCTTTAAGCACTAAAAAACCTTATGCCTTGGGGAAAAAAAAAAAACGAAGAAAAAAGTTTTTTTTAAAAGTTAAAAAAACTTAGTCACATTATGACTAGCAAATAAACAAGTAACAGAAAGTGTTGTTTCATTTTGTTTACAACAAAATATTTTTAAAAATTCAATAAAAAAGCTCAAAACAGCAACATTAGGAAATAATTTTAAAAATAAAAAGAATAAAAAAATTAAACATTTTCTTTGAAAAAATATCACAAGAGGTTTATCAATTTATTATATTTGTGTATTTTTTGATCTTGCAACCTTTAACAAAGGATAAGATTGATGAAATGATAAGGTGAAGTTTTTGTGTCACAAATCGTAAGAAATTGGATGTCATACTTGTACACTTTAATATTTGGGTGTATCAAAAGTATTTTTGTTTTGTACCGACCTTTATTCAAAAGATTATTTCATGTACACATCAAGAGTTTATATATGACTCTGACAGTGGTGTATATTCATAAGTAGCAAGGTATGCATTGTTTTCCTGGTAAAAATTATACTGTACAACATTTAAACCATCTTTATTAAGTTTAATATATTGTTTATTTCAGTTGTATTATACAGCTCTTTTGGGAGACAGTGAATTTCTTCTATTGTAATTAACACTTGAAATTTGTGAGCAGAGATTTGCCTTTGAAAATCTGTACCTCTGATAAGTAAAATTCATTTTGTAGTTATCTCTTTCCATGATAAAATATAACACTTCCCACAGTACTCCACGATACCATTATTATATATGTGGTGCATTCAATAAGTTTACAGACTTTTTTTTGTACAGGCATTTAAAATTGATGTAGACTCTTGAAAATCCACTATGATATTGCTATACATCTTATGAGATGACTGACCAATTATAATTTCAGCTTCAAATGAACAGCTACAGCAGCAATTGGAATACACCCTACTAAAGCCTGATTGTCATATGCAATCTGAACATGAGGACACTTTAGAAGAATGATATGCAATAAAATTCTGTTTTAAACTTGGAAAAAATGCCACAGAAACGTATGGAATACCTCAGACTACTTTTGGAGCATCTTGCATGAATTGAGCATCAGTTTTGAGAGGCATAAGAGATTCAAGGAAGGCAGGCAGTCTGTGAGGGATGATGAGAGGCGTGGGAGGAGTAAGAAAGTCAATACATCAGAGTTGATTGGCCAAAGGGTTAGAGTTAGGGTTAGGGTTACTATGTTGAGGTTTTAAGGGAGTTCAGGAAGAGATTCCGTCGGAAGTGGCCAGCACTCTTGAAATCGGGTCAGTGGCATTTCCACCAGGACAATGCACCAGTCCACAACTCCATCCTTGTCACAGACTATTTGACCAAGATGGGCATTAAGACAGTTCCTCAGCCTCCCTATAGTGCAGACCTTTCTCCCTGTGACTTTTGGTTATTCCCTAAGCTCAGAGGCTGTCATTATGAGACATTTGAGGAGATGAAAGAGGCTGTGATGAAGGTCATTGACATGCTCACACAAGAGGACTTCCATAGGGCCTTCCAGAAGTTGTTGAAACAGTACAACAAGTGCATTGCAGCTGGAGTAGATTGCTTTGAAGGGGACTAGAGTTTCACATGTGTACTATCAATAAAAGTGCTCACACGAAAAAAGTCAGGAAACTTATTTAATGATCCTCGTATATATATATATATATATATATTTATATTTATATATATATAGATATATATATAAAAACAGGATTTAGCATTAGATAACCTACAATGGTTGATAGGTCATAGAACCAAACCAAACCAAACTTTTTAGGGGGTCTTACCACTCCACAGGAAATACAGTTAGTGTATTCTAAGCCTCACTTCCAGGGTAATCTAGCAATTTTTAGGGGTTTTTAAACTTTTCATTTGCCAAACAGAATAGTTACTATATTAGATATCTAAAATATGACTGCTCTTCTGGGTAACTCAAAAGTAACTCTCCCAAATAGTTATAACCATCCATCTTGTGATATATCAACCAATTAAAAAACAGCCTTCAACTAAAATACTGTCTCATTTATTTTCCACCTTTGAGGATAACCCATGACCTCCACTATCAATCAAAATCTCTAATGAATTTCATTGCAGGAACAAAGAAAAAGACCTGCAGTGAATGTCCCACCACATAATTGTTTTTTATAACGTTTTGATTATTACATTCTCTTGAACCAATCAGGGTGGAAACTTTGGTTCTTTCCAGATACATCATCACCATCATCATCAAAATATGCTGATAGCATGGATACCTATGACTCTCATTCTTCTTTATCAACCATCAGGCTTGGTAAGTCCTTTAGACAGCATCCAGTGTCTGCACAGAGCTGATGAATGTAAGTTTTTGCTGGCCAGCTAACACTCATGTCTTCATATATAGAAGTCCATAAGAGAATATCATTGTTTATTCAACATAGATCATCATCATCATCATGTCATGTCACCAGCACGGATATCCCTGACCCTCTCTCTCCACTTCTCCCTATCATTCATCGCTTTTGGCTGGTCTTCAGGGTTACATCCCGTATCCTCACATAGTTGCTCTATGTATGTTCGAGCTGGTCGTCCTGCTTTTGCTTGGCCATATGTGGGGGTCCATAGGAGTACATCACTGATGAGTTCATCCTTGCTTCTCCAGCAGTGTCCTGCATGTCTGGTTCGTCTAACTTGTATAGTTTTCATGATGGGAGGCAGGTGGCCGTATAGTTGGTGTCTTGTGGGGTGTTGTCACCAGGACTTGTTCAGTATTGCTCTCAACATTCTTGTGTAATTACCGTCTAGTTTCTTCTTCCGCCGTTTAGTTAGCGTCCAAGTAGTGCATCCATATAGTAGTATCGATACAACCACTGCCTGGAAGAAACTGCGTTTCATTTTATCGGTCAGGTCTGATTTCCATATGATCGAGAGCCTATCGATAGCTGTCCATGCTTTCATTAGTCGTGTGTCGATGTCTTCTTCGGTTGATGAGACGCTACTTCCTAGGTAGGTGAATTTGTCTACTAGTTTCAGAGAGGTTCCGTCTAAGTTTGTAAAATGGGAGCTAAATGGTTATACAGTTGCTTTTTTATGAGTTGCTGCTTACAGGATTTATTCAAAACAGGATACAGCATCAGATTTTTACATGGTTGTTAATCTGATTTTATTTTGTATTTTTTATTAATAATCTCTTCAAGTAAATGGGTCATAAAAGTTTTAAGTTGTTGCCAGCCAGTGTTAAAAGAACTTAAGAAAAAACAAAGGTCCTTTTTCTTAATTGTCCTGATTAATTGATAAAAATTGAGAGAAACATTTTACACTTAATATCTGTAGCGAGAGAAATCACGCACACGGTAGCTCAAAGCGTGCATGAATGTCTGGCGTATAAAAGGAGATCAGGGAGAGAGAAACAGGTGATTGGGAAGATCAAACTCTCATCTTCCCGATCGTGAATTGTATTTGGCATCAGCATGCATTTAAATTACCACACTGTGCAATTGACCTGGATGTGGCATTTTGGCATGATTATATAAGTTTTGCCTGAATGCACCGGAGTCAGAAAGGGTTTTGAGTCTTGGCAACATACGACAAGAGACGAGCTTGAGTGTAGGACTGCTGGAGAAGATTGTTGAGGAAGAAAAAGGAATATTTTCAGCGTAGAAACATGGCTGCCCACCTTCTACGAAAGAAATTGATTCCATGTGTTTTTTCTTTCTGTTGCTGAAGAGGCATACCATCCACCCCCCTCTTCTTTCAAAATCATCATGGTATCAACTTAATAAATATATAGCATTGAGGTGATATGGTTATTTTCCCGAACACTATAGATTTTATGGCAACAGAAATGATTTACGAGACTTTGATTTAACAACACACAATAACGAAAGTTTTTATTTGCAGCTTTGAGGCGGTTTGTTCTTGGTGCTGCAAGACTCGTGGTATTTAGGCTTGTTGGTTTTGGAGACGCGATAGCTTAGCGGGATGTTGAGATGGCAGCGTGTCGTTGGACGTGTGAGGGAAGTATTCAAGGTCACCGTGTAGTTTTGTGTGTCTGGTAATTGGGGAGAGTAGGCGTTATCTCCATTAATGTGGACCAGAGGTGAAATGAGAGCTAGGTGTGTCGAGAGCGAAGTGGCGCTCGGATCGACATAGTAAATTTTTGTGGTGCTTGTGGAAGGCATGCTGAACGTATCTAATTCATATTCAACTGGGATTCCTTGGTCTAAAATAGATTAGACGCAAAGAATCCATAAATTAGATGGTTCCCTCGTTGAGTGTCCATGTTGCTGCTGCTAGGGTTAAAGCCACAGTGAGATGTCCCACTGGGTGGCTTGTTTAGCTAAAAAGCATCGCTAAGCAACGACGACCAGAGACAAGTCTGTTCTGGTCGCCGTCTCAAGCTGAAGAGAGTGTGTTTTGCCACTCACCCATTTTGCTAGCCGGAAATGAAGGTCCGGGCTGAATAGGATATGTCATCCTGATTGGGTGAAATTCAGTGTTGAATTAAATAGCGCGCCAAAACAAAATACGAGATTTTCCTCTTCTCTACAAATATATTTTAAGGGCTCAGACAATGGGAAATAATTTTTGTGAACTAGATTTTATTTTATCCTATTTTATTTATTCATTATTATTATTTTGTTAAGCCTTCATATATATAGGTGGCCTGAAAAAGAAAAAAGTGATTCTAGAAGGGGTCCTTTCCAGTATAAATAAGTAGTACCCTGACAGGAAGTGGAGAGTTTCTGATCTAGATTCTTCTATGTATTCCACTTTGCTGCTTTATAGCACTAATTAGTGAATGAGAAGGTAAAAAAAGTAAGAAGTTTGAAGCATTTACCTGCTTTAAGTCATGGAGTCAGGCTAGCAAGTGAAGTTTATGACATTTGGGCAGAGAGCACAATTTATTGTCCATTGAACAAAGTTACAAGAACAATCTTTTGTAATTAACATCCAGAGAAACCAAGTATCACAGAAACCCCAAGAAAAGAGCTTGGTCGGATGCAAGATGTAAAGCATATTGCACACCCAAGATGGCCATTTGATTTCTTTCTTATTGTGACACTCAGGTGTTTTTTCATCTTCTTCCTTGATGATAACACTACTCTGTATTTCTGCAGCTTCAACAAATACTAAGGAGGTAGCTTCTTTTTAAAAATCAAACACAATGTAAACCAATTCAGTTAGTCAATGAGAAACTGTTTGAGGACCACAGGTTAGTGTCACAATACTTTAATCGATATGTTCGTTGACATTCTGTTAATGTATGTTGATCGATGTCTAATATTCTTTCTTTTTCTTTCTTCCATTGAGAATTTCCTATGTTAGCACACAACTTTTGCACTTGGATCTGTGGATTGTTCCAATTGGAGATATGGCAAGACCACCCCTCATCTGCCATCCTCAATACAGGATGACACTGAAGGACTGCCAGATGCTATTTATACCTTTAGAAAGCTGGAGCAGCTGAGATGTTTTGATAAAAAACAACAAAGATAAGGATGATTCTATGCAACATTAAATATTTGTTTGCACACAGTTAAATGGTTTCAAGCATTGCTATTCAACATTAGTAATTCTATTTATCAAGTATAACTATCTAATACAAATAATTTGGACATAGCAGTACAGTTTCATATAACAAATAATAATAATAATCTCTTGTAAAAGTTTGAAAAGTTCCTTTTGACTCATACAAGGGACCCTAACAGGTACTACCACTCCAGGTCAGAGTGAACCTGAGAGTAATGGTATTGAATGAGTAATCCACACAACCCAAAACTCCAAAATTGGACCCTCACTATCAGATGCAGTTTACTATCATATCCAGGACACTAAATGGTTTCAAGTATTGCTATCAAACCCAAATAATTCTATTCAACTTTATTCATTCATTTGCACAGTTAAATGGTTTCAAGTATTGCTATGTAATACTAATAATTCAATTTAACATTAATCATTTGTTTGCACATGCTTAAATGGTTTAAAATAAATGATTAAATAGTTTAATTTGATCCATAAATGGGATCATAACTGATACTACCACTCTAAGTCAGAGTGGACCAGAGAGTAATAGCAATGAAGGAATACTCCACATTTTCCAAAGCTCCAGGGCTGGAGCCTCACCATCAGATTGTTTAGTGTCAGAACCAGGATACTCATAAGGGAGTCTTACCCTCAATAGAGGTGCAGTTTGTGTATTTTACAGTCCAAGCCAACAGAGTGAGAAAGCTTGTGTCTTTTCTTAAATTGAGTGTGTTTAGTGTGTGATTGACAGAAATGCAAGATCATTAGTGTTGAGCTAGGCCTCAGTAAGTGCTGTGTCCACTGATGGACAAAACTTAGTTCTTAGTTTCATAGCATCAGAAAGAAAAGTGGAAATTTATTTTAACACTTCTACACTAATACCTAGATGGGTTGCTATAGAAAAGGAGAGTAATGTTTTCTACTGATTATACTAAGTATATTTGCTGGCAAGGGAGTTAATCCAGCAATGAAGAATGGCATTAAACAAAAGCAAGTGATTCAATAGAAATCAAGGTCAGATAACTCCTGGTATTTGTTTACCATTTTCACCATGCCAGTTACATAGTGAACAGATCTGTTTATTTTATAGCTGAATCTTATGGCAGGGGAACAGTATATGCTATATGAATTTGTTTCAAATCTGTTTTAAATGTTTCCATCAATTTTTGACATAAATTCTTGTTGTTTTAGAAAAAAATTTACTTTGATCATCAATCTACAATAGCAAGGAACAGCACAGATAAAAATTAAACAGATAAAGTCTAAATGAGATCAAAATTCATGTTTCCTTTGCTTTGAGAGAACTTAGTTAAACTTACCAGCTGCTCTACTTAATGAGCTTTGAAGAGCCATTAGTTTGAAGAAGCCCAAATCAAACCTATCAAACTCATCCCTTATTCTATTCTCAGTATCTATTGGCACCATATTTGCTGTTTTTATTTTTTATACTAATATCAACAGCACCTTTTATTTATTTTTATTCTTTTAGAAAACTCATTGTCGGCTATCTATTTTTTACCTATTTTCTTTCAACTTAGGGTTTAAAATCAAAGAAAATGTTAGTAAAAAAAGTCAATAGATAATACTGTTTCATCTAAAGAAAGTATGAATAAATAAAAATTTGTTTCAAATCCGTTTCAAATTTAAATTAGAGTGACTTCAAAAGTGGTAAAATCAAGAAATAAATTAAATCTGGAAAGATTTATTTTGAAACTGTATATTGGCATGTAGTCAAGTCAGAGAGAGATAGTGATCTTCCATGAAGGCTGCATCAGTTGGCATTGCGACATTTCATGGCCCACTGAGAGACCTTCTATGTGGAAGAAGTAGGTGGAAAGATATGGACACTCTATGAATCCATTGATTTTTGGAAACCAAGGAGCATAAAAAATGTGAAAAATAGTAAGAGTCCTAAGCAGAATCAAAGAATAATAGAAAGATATATTATTGAGTTAATATTTACTTGAACTTGATCATATACACTATTTTTAAAAATTGTCTGCTGGGTAATTTTGTTGGAGAAGAATTGATTTTTTTAAAAAATTGATGAAATCAATTCCATGAAAGTTTTATCTGAACGTGCGTTATTCTAAACTATTGAATACAAATAATTATTTATAATTAATAATTCTTTCAACTGTTTTGAGGGTTTTGCAACATTCTAGACAATAAACAAAAAGTAAAAGAGATTAAATCTAGATAAGAATAATTTAGGAATGAATTCAATACAAATTTTAAAAATATAAAACTGGCCAAACCTGTCAGGTTAAAAAAAACTATAAAAGGTACTAAGAGGCCTGTTGAAAGAAAATATAGACAAAATGAAAGAAAAACTATAAAAGGCAGTGAAAAGCCTGTTGGAGGAAAAATAAAGTAAAAAGGAAAGAAAACTATGAAAGGTAGTAAGAAGCCTGTCAAAGTAAAAAAAAGAAAAAACATAAAAGAAGGCTGTTGGAGGAAAAATAGAGAAAAAACTAAAAAAGCAGTGAGAGGCTTGTTGGAAGAAAAATAGAGTAAAAAAGAAGAAAAATTATGAAAGGTAGTAAGAAACCTGTCAGATTAAAAAAACATGGAAGAAGGCTGTTGGAGGAAAAATAGAGAAAAAACTTTGAAAAGTAGTGAAAGACTAGTTGGAGGAAAAATAAAGTAAAAAGGAAAGAAAAACTATGAAAGGTAGTAAGAGGCCTGTTGGAGGAAAAATTGATAAAAAAAGAAAGAAAACTATGAAAGGTAGTGAGAGGCCTATTGGAGGAATAATAGAAAAAAACTATGAAATTTAGTGAGAGATCAGTTGGAGGAAAAATAGAAGAAAAAAGAAAGAAAAACTATGAAAAATAGTGAGAGAACTGTTAAGGCAAGTAAAGAGAAAAAAGAAAGAAAAATTATGAAAGGTAGTAAGAGGCCAGTAGGAGGAAAAAAGGAATAGCAATAAATGATAGTAAGAGGCCTATCAGAGTAAAAAGAAGGGAAAGCTATGAATGATAGTAAGAAGCCTCACAGAGTAAAAAAGAAAGGAAAGCAATGAATGATAGTAAGAGGCCTGTCAGAGTAAAAAAAGAAAGAAAAGCTATGAAAGGTAGTACAAGGCCAGTGGGGGGGAGGAGTAGCTATAAATGATAGTAAGAGGCTTATGAGTGTAAAAAAAAAAGAAAAACTTTGAAAGGTAGAAAGAGGCCTGTTCGAGGAAAAATAATGAAAAAAAAAAGAAAGACTACAAAATGTCATACAAAGCTTGTTGGATGAAAATAGAAAATATTTCATATTGTAAGAGACCCATTGGATTTGGTTATTTAATGGCATATCAACCTTCATGGGTTTGAAATAACAGTGATACTATTTAACCTCTTGTTCGAGGGACAATGGGGTTTATACCTTTCCCAAGAGTATTACTTTGAAAGTGAACATAATACTGTGACTGGAGTTTGAACTTATATACTTAAAGGCTGCAGTTCAGCACTTTAGCTATTATCCCACAGACTCCCTTGGCCTGCTGATGGAAAATAGAGACAAAAAGAAAAAAAAGACAAAATCTATGATTACAGTAAGAACCTTGAATTGAATCAAAGTATATTGAAAATAAAATGTGATTTATTTAGTATTTGTTTGAATATATTTGTGTACATGATTAAAAATGTTTGAACAATCCTGCTGATTTAAATGTGGAAAATGTTTAATAAAATCCTGTTTCTTGTGAATTAATGAAACTGAATTTGGAGAGGTTTTTTTAGCTGGGAAATGTTAAAGCTGAAATATCAAATACAAATAATTCTTCACTTTTTCTTTCTTAAACTGTTTTAATTTTTGTTGTTGTTTGTTTTTGTTTTTGTTTTTCACAACATTTTGGACTATTTATGAAAAAACAAAGGTAATCAAGTGTACATAACTATAAGTTAGGTGTGTATATTGTACAAATCTTAAAAAAAATATAAAACTGGCCAAACCTGCTGGAAGGAAATAGAGAAATAAAATTTATCTGTTATGGGAGAATAAATATGAATTCATTCAGACTGATATCTCATCAAAGCCAAAAAGTAATAGTCTAAATACTTGATCATGTATGTATAATAGATGTTGGTTGGTTCGGTTGTTTAATGGCATATGAAGACCTTATGGATTATCTAATGCTGAAATTTGATACTGTTATGTGGTTTAAATTATTTCTGTCCAATAGTAATAGTTTTTAAACAGATATACTTGACCCAGAGATGGGACCCTCACAGGTACAACTACTTTAGGTCAAAGTGGACCAAGCAGTAATGGCAATGTCGAGGTACTCCATACTCCCCAGATATCCAGAACTGAAGTCTCACCATCAGATGCAATTTAGTGTCATACCTAGGACACCTATTTTTGGGGTGGAGAGGTCTTCTTATCCACTATAGAGGATACAGTCAGCATACTCTAAGCCTTACCAACAAGGCTAGATATACTGAACATAAAGTGAAATATACTCATGAATTGGTCAAATTCTGAAGACCTAAGTTTTAAGTAAAAATTGGCAACAACTTATACATTAAGAAAAGATTTTGTAAGGCTGAAATTCAAACATAACCCTGGAGTCATTGTACCTGTTAGGGTTTGATCTATGGATCAAATAGACCAGTTTGAAAATTATTCATATTTGATGGAACCATGTACAAAAAAAGACAAAGCTCTTAAGAAACAACTACACAAAAATATAAATATGAACATACAAGATCATGATTCCCTAACTTCTTGGCATAAAATAACCCTAGATATGCCATTAAAATCAATCAATGAATCAATTAAACATGATAGAAAGGACAAGAAGCAAACCTTGGCTTCAAAAATAAATTCCATAAATTAATCATTTTGTGAGTAAAAGTGAAGATCAATGTATACATTTAAAAAAAAAAATCTATAAACTGGTAAACACCAGTTTATAGATTTTTTGCTAATATATATATATATATATGATATATATATAAATTGCAATACTCTGAAGTCTTAAAAGCATACACAGACATTGCATAGATATGAATGTTACTATCTCAGTTAAAGGCTAAAGACTTTAAAACTTTTATCATGTTATGCCCGGGTATATATAAACTTACCAAATCAACACTCATAGAATGCAGGATACTGAAAGATATAAACAATAAAGATCAGTATTTGATTGATACAGGTAAGAATGTTAAGCATTCACACACTTTAAATAAACTCAAATTACACTGGTTTACAAAAATAAATTTTGGGTCTGAGGCAAGAATGGGGATAGATGTTTTTTGTTAATTTGGGTGTGCTGAATTCAAATTTATAAATAGTTTTGCTCTATCACCTCTAGTTTTCTGGCTTTTAAATAATCTCATTTTAGTATAAACAGAGAATATATGTGCATATTTCAAGAGTTGCAGCTGCTTATAACAGATAAAACAGGATAGATAAAGAACACTGATTGAATCAATATACTTGGATGACACAATTACACAATTCATAGTACCACAGACAGTCAAAAGTCTGTTTTCTTAGAAGATCTGGTGTATTTTGCCTCCAGGATGTCACGCAAGAGCATCCAGCAGAAGTCTCCCATCATGCCGGGGTTCCACTTGCCTTGACAGTTGCTCTCCATCTTCGTAATGTCTTGGTGGAATCTTTCTCCATGCTCATCACTCACTGCTCCAAGGTTTGGCGGGAAGAAGTTGAGGTGGGAATGGAGAAAATGAATCTTGAGTGACATTCAGCACCCCATATCCTCGTAAGACTTTAGCAACTTCTCAATACAGGCTTGGTAATCTGGTACGTATGTGTTACCAAGGAAGCCACTACAGACTGACTTGAATGCTTCCCACGCTCTCAGTTCCTTTAAGTTAAGAAGCTCCTCAAAATCAGTATCCTTCAGCACTTCTCAGATCTGAGGTCCAACAAAGATGCCCTCTTTGAGCTTAGCAGCACTAAGACCTGGAAACACAGTAGACAAGTGTTGGAAGGTGGCACCATTTTTGTGCAATGCCTTCACGAAATTCTTCATCAAACCAAGCTTGATGTGAAGAGGAGGAAGAAGCACCTTATTCATGTCCACCAGAGGATTCTCCTTGAGGCTGTGTTTGCCAGGAACAAAAGTGCTTCTAGACCCCTAGTGTTTCTGCTTGTAATGCTAGGATACAGCTTGTCTATCCCAGAGACAGAGAAAACAACAGTACTTTGTGAAGCCCACTTGCATACCTATAAGAACACTAATGACCTTGAGGTCCCCACACAGAATCCATTGGTACTCGCTGTACTAAATAGCTTCTAAAAGAAACTCCGTATTGTCATAGGACTCCTTTAGATGGACAGAGTGTGCAATGGGAATGCTGGGATATTTATTCTCGTTGTGCAGAACACCCTTGAGACTTCGCTTGGAAGAGTCTAGGAAAAGACGCCAGTCTGAAGGATTATGTGGCAAACCAAGGGATATAAACAAGCCAGGTATGTTTGTGCAGTAGCACAACTTGTTTTCCATGTTGAAAAAGGAAGCAAGGTCTTTGTTCTGATTCCTGAAACTGGTGATCCTTACATCTTCCTGGACTAGGTTCCACTGTTTAAGCCGAGAAGCCAAGAGCTCTGACTGCTGTTTTGACAGATACAAATTACAAGCAAGATTATTTAGGTCTTCTTGCGTGATCCAGTGTGGCTCATTGCCACTCGTTCCTGAATATGTAGACTCAATATCTTCCAAAGATATTGACTCGGCAGAATCCTCCCTTGAAGGGATTTCTTTATCTGATGAGGAAAGAAGATCCTTATTTACTGGAGGTGTGGGTACAGGAAGATCATCTGAATGGGGAACAGGTCTCATAGCAGATTGAAGGTTGAGATATTTGATCTTTTCCCCAGAAGATGCATTGAAACCAGTTATATTAGTTAAACAAAAATAAAAATCATCTGTGTGGTTTCGCGGCTCTCTCCAAACCATTGGGACTGCAAAGTTGAAAGCTGCTTTCTTGCCTTTAAACCATGCAGTTAGTACATTGTAGCAGGGTTTACAACAGATGTGTGGAGCCCAAGATTTGTCCTGATCACCAATTTTACAGTCAAAATAGTGAAAGTAGGCAGTTCTGAGGAGGGAAGTGATGGTTCGATGCTGTGCAACTGTTGTGAAGTCCCCACACACGTAGCAGAAAGAATTGGCCTTGTTGAGGCATCCTCGACATTTTGACGTGCTTGAAGCCATTGGAGAATCTGAAAATATAACAAAGTCAAACTAAATGTGCATTTGAAAATGTAATACTAATATTTAGTAACCCAAAAGATGTGTAACACAATATTTGAGGGACACTAACCTCCTGCGCCACCTGCGAGACAACCTCTTCCAATGACTGCCAGAGTGTGGATTGAGACCTGCTGTCTTAACTGTCAAAATCCGTCTTGATATATAACTATATATATATATATATATATATATATATATATATATATAATGTAATGCTATCACTTACATTTAGTGCATAATAACTAAAAAATAAACCATAAGTCTCACAATATTAGAATTAACCCTGAATTCATATACACCTTTATGTACCGTATATGCACAAAATGCACACTATGCATATCTAAAAAACTAGAGGTGATGAGTAAAAACTGATTTCAAATTTGAATTCAGCACCCTCAAATTAGGTAAAAACTGGTATTTTTGTGCTTGCTTCAATTTCTTTGTAAACCAGTGTTATTGCACTTCTCTGGTTCAATTTATTTTTGTTAACAAATTCATTTGCATTCTGATGATAGTTAATTTTCTTTCTCATATAGTTATGAAGTCTTTTTCTCAATCCACTGCAGGATTCAGGTCTTTGCCAAGTTTTGTCAGACATGAAGAGTAATGGACCTTACCCTACCATATTGGCTCATGATATTTTGGTAGAGGGTAGTTAAACTTAGAATTGTCTTTCTTGACTGAGTGCACATCCCAAAAGCTAATTAACCCAGTATGGCCAATTCTTTTACTTACAGCGGAGAAGAGATGAATTCCTACCTTTTCCAAAGGCATTTTATATATATATATATATATATATATATATATATATATATATATATATATACGAGGACCATTAAATAAGTTTCCAGACTTTTTTCGTATGGGCACTTTTATTGATAGTACACGCATGAAACTCTGGTCCCCTTCAAAGTAATCTCCTCCGGCTGCAAGGCACTTGTTGTACCATTCCAACAACTTCTGGAAGGCCCAATGGAAGTCCTCTTGTGTGAGCGTGTCAATGACCTTCGTCACAACCTCTTTCATCTCCTCAATTGTCTCATAACGACAGCCTCTAACTTTTTCCTTGAACTTAGGGAATAACCAAAAGTCACAGGGAGAAAGGTCTGGACTATAGGGAGGCTGAGGAACTGTCTTGATGCCCATCTTGGTCAAATAGTCTGTGACAAGGATGGAGTTGTGGACTGGTGCATTGTTCTGGTGGAAATGCCACTGACCCAATTTCAAGAGTGCTGGCTTCTTCCGACGGAATCTCTTCCTGAACTCCCTTAAAACCTCAACATAGTAACCCTAACCCTAACCCTTTGGCCAATCAACTCTGGTGTATTGACTTCCTTACTCCTCCTACACCTCTCATCATCCCTCACAGACTGCCTGCCTTCCTTAAATCTCTTATGCCACTCAAAAACTGATGCTCGATTCATGCAAGATGGTCAAAAAGCAGTCTGAAGCATTCCATACGTTTCTGTGGCATTTTTTTCTAAGTTTGAAACACAATTTTATTGCATATCGTTCTTCTAAAGTGTCCTCACATCCAGATTGCATTTTTGAAATTCATGAGCTGTGACAATCAGGCTTTAGTAGGGTGTATTCGAACTCCTGCTGTAGCTGTTCATTTTAACCTGAAATCATAAAAATTGGTCTGTCATCTCATAAAATGTATAGCAATAATATACTGAATTTTGAAGAGTCTAAGACAATTTTAAATGCCTGTACAAAAACGTCTGTAAACTTATTGAAGGCACCACGTATATATACATATGTGTGTGTGTGTGTGTGTGTGTGTGTGTGTGTGTGTGTGTGTGTGTGTGTGTGTTTCAAGATGATTCATACTTTATTTTCTTTTGATTAAGCTGTAATAAAATGTTTTATTGCTATATTTTATTGTCTAACATTTGTCTGTTTATCTCACTGTGTCTGCAATTCAAATTTTGATCTTGTATCAAACATAAACAAGTAGTTCAGCTTGTGATAAACAAATGCTTTTATTTAATTCAAATATCTTAATTTTGGTAATTTTTTTATCATACATTCATCAATAAGATATTTCTTTTTATTGTCATAACTTGTTTATTTACATTACTTCTGTTATTATGATTGGTTGATTGATTTTTAACTGCATGTCAACCCATGCAGGGTCATTTTATATCAAGAGGTTATGGAATCGCATTCATTCTATGTTCATATTTACATTTTTGTATAATTGCTTCCTAAGTGTTCTTTTTTGTACACAAATACAAATAATTTTCAAACTGACTTATTGGATCTATGGATGGGACTCTAACAGGTACTACCACTCTAGGTCAGAGTGGCCCTGGGAGTAATGGCAATCAAGGAGTACTCCACACTTTCCAGATCTCCAGAACTGGAGCCTCATCATTAGAAGCAGTTTGGCGTCATACTCAGGACACCCCTTTTAGGAAGGGCCTTACTCCTCTGTAGGAGATACAGTCAGTATATTCTAAGCCCCACTAAGAGGGCATCATTTTTCATGAAGGGTATTCAAAAAGTAAAGTACTAATCTAAACTAATCCAAAATATTTATTACTATACAAATAAAACATTGTACATATCTTACCAGTGTAATAACTGAAAAAATTTTTTGTGATAATGTACAAAAAAAGTTATATAGAAATTCATTATCAAGATAAGAGTAAGTTTCAGTCATTTGTTTTACTGAAGGATTAGATTCCAAAAGTATGTTTTTAACTAAATAGAATTCAGTCACCTATCATATTGCTTTAGTCTTTCTCTCTCACAACCATAATAAAAATGTTGAGTTACGTTAGATATCAGATATATAATTTTGGAGACTTAAGTGCAACTCTTCATTAAAAAAATGTGCAGATGACTGAAACTTACTCCTATCAAGTCCAGTTGGCTAGAGTTGTTGAATATACCAACTATATTTCTGCAAAGGGGTAAGGTATCCATTGTCCTGGATATGATAGTGAGGCTCCAGTCCTGGAGCTTTGAGCAATGTGGAGTACCCCTACATTGCCATTGCTCTGACCTGGAGTGGTAGCACCTGATAGTGTCCTATCAATGGATCAAATAGAACTGTTTAACATTTAAACTGTGTGCAGACAAATGACTTGATTTGTTTGACATAGAACTGCTTGATCATCTAACTGTATGTAAATAAATGACTGGTGTTTAATTGAATAGTAAGTGATACATAGCAATACTTGGAATCATTTGACTGTGTTCAAATGAATGAATCATGTTGAATAGAATAATCAGTGTTAAATAGCAATACTTGAAACCACTTCACTGTGAGCAAATAAATGATTAATATTAAATAGAAATAGTAATGTTAGATTGCAATTATTGAGACCATTTACCTGTGTAGAAACAATAACAATACTAGTATACAAATGAATTAATTCTAACTCATCTAAAAATATAATTACCAACAAACTGTTCACTTACAAATCATATATGTATAACTATTTAACTGTGTGCAAATGAATGACTGATGTTGAATTAAATTGTTTGTGTTATATAGCAATACTTAAAACAATTTAACTGTATTCAAACAAATAATAGTAAATAGAATTATTTGTATTAGAAATACTTGAAACCATTTAACTGTATGCAAAAGAAGCACTGTGGCTTATTTCAAAATGTTATCTATAAAATGTGTTCACAAATCATATATATAAGGTGCCTTCAATAAGTTTCCAGACTTTTTTTGTATGAGCACTTTTATTGATAGTACACACATGAAACTCAAGTCCCCTTCAAAGTAATCTTCTCCGGCTGCAAGGCACTTGTTGTACTATTCCAACAACTTCTGGAAAGCCCCATAGAAGTCCTCTTGTGTGAGCATGTCAATGACCTTCGTCACAACCTTTTTCATCTCCTCAATTGTCTCATAACAATAGCCTCTAACTTTTTCCTTGAGCTTAGGGAATAACCAAAAGTCACAGGGAGAAAGGTCTGGACTATAGGGAGGCTGAGGAACTGTCTTGATGCCCATCTTGGTCAAATAGTCTGTGACCAGGATGAAGTTGTGGACTGGTGCATTGTCCTGGTGGAAATGCTACTGACCCAATTCGAAGAGTGCTGGCCTCTTCCGACGGAATCTCTTCCTGAACTCCCTTAAAACCTCAACATAGTATTCTTGTTGACTATATGTCCACTAGGAACCCAGTGCAAGTAGATCATGCCAGTGCTGTCAAAAAAAGGGATCATCAAAAGTTTGTGGGTGGATTTACTCTGTCTGCCTTCTTAGATCTGGGAGAGCCAGCATGCTTGCACTGGGAACTCTTTCTCTTGGTCTCTGGTTCATAGCAGTAGATCCAGCTTTCATCGCAGGTCACCAGAGCATCAAGAACTGCAGGATCTGAATTGATCAGCTCGACCATCTCCCTGCTGTCATGACAATGTCTTTCTTTCTGATCTTCTCTGAGCACCCTTGGGACAAACTTCGCGCAAATCTTCCCCATCTTCAGTTCCTCGCAAATAATTGTGTGTACAGTTCCCATACTGACATCAAACTGTGCACTTATTGTCTCTATAGACACACGATGGTCCTTATCCATGAAATTCTTTATTTGGCCAATCAACTCTGGTGTATTGACTTCCTTACTTCTCCCACATCTCTCATCATCCCTCACAAACTCCCTGCCTTCCTTGAATCTCTTATGCCACTCAAAAACTGATGATCAATTCATGCAAAATGCTCCAAAAGCAGTCTGAAGCATTCCATACGTTTCTGTGGCATTCTTTCCAAGTTTAAAACACAATTTTATAGCATATCATTCTTCATCACGTCCAGATTGCATTCTTGAAATTCACGAGCTGTGACAATCAGGCTTTAGTAGGGTGTATTCGAACTCCTGCTGTAGCTGTTCATTTGAAGCTGAAATCATAAAAATTGGTCAGTCATCTCATAAGATGTATAGCAATAACATAGTGAATTTTCAAGAGTCTACAACAATTTTAAATGCCTCAACAAAAAAGTCTGTAAACTTATTGAAGGCACTTTGTATTTAATATATATGTATTAACAGGATTTGGCATTAACTAACCAACAAGTGTTGATATGCCATAAAGCCCAAACAAATTTTTCTCTAATCTAGATGGTGAATATAAGTATTATATTTCTATATAATCTTTTAGACATTACAGCAAAAATAATGGAAATTTTCTTGATTGAGCTTTACTGTATGATTACTGCAATACTACTTTTTCATGCAGTTGCAATTAAGATTGATACACTTATCCTATATTTAATGTACATGTACATGATTACCTGCCTCAAAGAACATCACATCAGGTCAGTTCCTATAGAGCACAACAAAATGACACTTTCTGATATCTCAACTTCTTGTGTACGTTCATGGTTCACAGCTATATCAGTATCACAAAGTTTACACCATCTCTCACCTTGAATCAAAGTTTTGATACATTCAATATTGCTAATATATTGAAACTTTTATTAAAGGAAGTAAAGGACTAATAGATAGATAGATAGATAGATAGATAGATAGATAGATAGATAGATAGATACTAGAAATCATAGAAAGAACAGAATAAATAATAGGGAACTAAGAGGGGTAAATGCCCTGTCAGCTGGATGTAGATACATTGACTGTATTCCAATTGCATCTGATGGTGAGGTTCCTCTCCTGTAGATCAGAGGAGTGTGGAGTACCTCTTCATTGCCATTACTCTCAGGTCCAACTCTGAACCGGAATACCTATTAGGGTCCCATCTAAGAATCAAATAGATATGTTTAAAAAATTTTCATTTGATAGGACTGTAAAAAACCTCTAAAAAACAAAAACAAAAAAAAACCCTCTTAGAAAAATTTATACAAAGAATGTAAAAATGAAGGCACAATGAACACGATTCCTTAACCTCTAGTCATAAAATAACACTAGACGGGTTGACATGCCGTTAAAATCAATCACTTAACTAGAGTGAAAAGACGTAAACAGTAGACGCCAGTATGGAAAAAAATGCAAAAGATATTGTAAGGAGTTAGAAATAAACCAGAAAGTAAAACCACAGGCGCATAAGACTAAAGTCTAAAACAAGAAAAAATACAAGATGAAGAAGAGTGAACTGGGAGGAGGAAAAGCAAAATATAAGAGGTACAGTCGAAGGAGGAGCACATTGAAAGAGAAGGAGAAAGTATAGTAAAGTAATAAAGAGAGGAGAAGGGGAGGAGCGAAAAGCGAGTTAGAACTCTATAAAAGTGGGCGGGAAGCAAGCATTTGATGATTATTTGGGATGGATATTTTGTGATAGTAAAATAGCAAGCTGCTTTCCTAGTGTTACAACTAATTGAGGAGCGAGTTCAATCCACACTTAGTGCAATCTCTCCCAAACTTATGGCCTTGTGCAAAAGAAAGAAAGCTAATATAAATATCTAGAGCTGACGATTTTAGAGTGATCAGGGAAGAAACAGTCTTTACCCTCCCGCCCCTGTAACGGAAAGCAAAGTAACAAGACAAAATATTTGCTTTACACATCAACAAAATTAAAAAAAAAAGACTTTGGAGCAACCCCTTTCTTCGACATAAAAAAAACCCATAAAAAACTTTAATTATATAGAGAGAAAAAGGTGGGGCAGATTGCCTTTTCAAAACTAAAGCTAATACAACATCTTATTTTTTATTATTATTTAAAATAAAAAAAACGACATCTATCTTTAAAAAGAAGAAACCAATATATCTTGCATCTAGCTGGAATGGAACATACTTCATTAACATCAGGGATTCAATCACCTCTAGGGAATCCTTTTAAATGATATGTTACATTTTAAGGAAGGATATAATATTTCTTAATTTTTTAAGAGTATTAAAAAAAGAAGACTTATCTGTCTTGGTTATTATTACCATTTTCTCTCTTTCCCCCCTCTCTCTCTCACTCTTTGCAACGCAACACCAGATTTTCACTTTTTATTTTCTTCGAGTGAACTGAGGTCGGAGAAAAAAGCTTGTTTTAAATTAGAATTTCTTTACCCAAAAAGTGGAACCTATTTAAAAAAAAAAAAAAAATTCAACACATTTGTTTTTGAAGATCTTAGAGAACAAGGTGCCAAAACTTACATTTTTTATGTTAAATGTAGTAAGTAGAACATTTTCTACTCCCTCTAAAAAGTATTTTAGAAAAGCGCTTATTTTATTTTGAAAGAAAGTTTTTTTTTATTGCTTCTTGAGTTAAGGGTTAATATTTAAAAAGAAAAAAGAAAGAAAGGATTTGTTTGCATACACTATATCATGTTAAGTCATTACAAATCGAGGTAATTAATATTTCTCTTAATTTTTTTTTTATAAACAGCATGTGCGGTTAGTTGGACCATGCTGTGTTGTTACGTGTATGTATACAATAATTTGATTTAAAACATATTGAAAGGTTCGTGTAAGCTACCGTATATTACATTATTCATGTGACTCGGGAATTGGATCTTTAAATTCTTGTGAAATTTGTTTAAATAATCCTCATTATCATTTTTTGACTACTTGCAAGAAAAAAAATCAAGTCAACTGATTTTATACACTGCGACAATCAAAACACGAGTGAGTTAAAAAGAACAAAATGAAATTTAATGTTATTTCGTGAACTTTTAACTAAAAACGTTTTATCGCAAGCCTTAAAAAATAAACTCTAAAGCCGGCTTCAAGATCATCCCACAAAGATCAGCACAAAGTTAATAATAGTTTTTAATCTGTCGTATATATAATTGACTTATTTTTAGTGACATTGTGTCAGTAAATCTAAGATAGTGTTTACTGTAAGTGTTATGTATATATACCTAAGCAGAATCCGATTGATAAATTCTTCTGTACGGCCTTTACGAAAACGTAATATGACATTATTTTTCATATTTTCTTGATATTTTCACGTTGCAATTAATTTCAATAATTTCATTTATTATTTTTGTTGTTATATATTTTAATTTAAAAAACTTTTACTTTGTTTTTCTTCTCGGCAGACGCCGACTTGGCTAAATTTTGCATGTTGGCTCTTTCTTTCTTTTTCTTTTCTTGTTTTTTTTTTTTAGATGATCCCCAAAATTTATTTAAAAAATCACAACTCTAGTCTTTTACAGGTTTTAATTAATTTTGTTTGATTTTTATGTTTTTTTTTTTTATTCCAATGCTTAGCTGACGACACCTTGCTCAATTAATTCCTAAATAACTTGAACTTGTTATCTGTTATCGTTAGCACATGCAAGCATTTATTTTGCCTTCTATTCAATGAAAGTAACGTAAACAATAGATATTATCCTTTGGTAATATAGTCGGCTTTACTCTATCATACAAAACTGACCAATGCTGTCAAGAAAAATCTTTAAAAATCAGTTAGCTTAAATAAATGCACAAATAGTAGTCAACATATGTAGAAGAAAAAATATATCGATAATTTTATCAACAAATAAATGTGTATGCATATGTAAATATATTTCTATTCCCTAAGTAAAAGGTTTTCTTAGGTTAAATATTATTTAAAAAGAAATATTTGAGTTTAAAAAATCAAAAACTATTAAAAACAAAATCACCTCATTTTTAAAAGTTACTTTTTAACATTTTTGTTGCCCCTTTTTTCACCTTATGAGCAAGGTCCTTTTTTTCTTTGTTGCGTGTGCACAACACTTTAAAAATATTTGTAGAATTATTTTTTCTCAGCCGAAACTCTTTTACATCTTTTCTTTTACAAAAAAAAAAAAAATTATTTAGATTTAAAAATAACCATTAAAAAAGTTTACATTTAACAGTAAAAAAAATCAAAGCATGTTTCTTTATTATTGAGAATATAGTTACAATTTTCCTTTTTACGGTACAAGACTAACTAGGACGGGACGAAGCTTAAACGATTAAAAACTCTTTTTGATTATAAGTAAACGTGGCACATGCTACTGCCTAAAGCACAACGTGCAGTCCTAAACCTCATTGCTCATTACAAAAACAGTTTTTTTGAAAATTAAATAATATGCAAACCCTATTTTTCTTCTGATATAACATAAATAAATCCATCTTTTCCCAAATAATTTGAATCTGTTTTGGCTCCATACTATTAGGTTTTTGTCACGTCTCTGTTGTTCAAAGGTGAATCCTGCAATGTTATAGACTCTGCAACAGACCTTATCCACAAAGTATATATGTAGATTTGGTTTGCGATTTTATTTTTTTTCCTCCACATTTTATCTGCGATCTTCTGACCACCTGCTTCAGACTTGACCTATCTTGCCTCATACCCGGACACAACCCCATCTCTCAGTGCCCCAGGTAGCCAGCCAACCTCTGGGGAATAAATGGCTCAAGTGACTAGCCCTCTTTCACCCAATAGAAACCACGGACACGAGTCCGTGGGTAAACGTTGCTCAGACAGGCTCCAACAATCTGGATTTGAAGGCTTAACGTAAGTACCAACTTTAATTTATGTATACTTTTTTCATTGTATGTTCTTGTAATAAGAACGAGGTGTATATATATATATATATATATATATATATATATATATAGTTCACTATTTTTATAAAGTACTTGATATCTGTGATAGAGCATGTATATCTATGTTGGGATAAATTGGTCTAATGATCGCATCGACGAGAAACACTTTTGTATATACTTTTTTAAAAAATGCTGCTCACTGTTTAGTTTTTAATATCTATTCATACTGCCAGTGACCAGTTTAAACTAAATATTTAAGGATAAAAAAAAGGTTTATATTTATTTCAATAGTTTTACAAAGTTAATGAAATAGGAGGCGTCATATCACTTTGTATCACAAAGACTCATTTGTTAAAGTGTTAAAATTCTGGACCTCCCCCCAAACTTTTAATGTTAGACATCTACATTATATGATGATTATGTGGGCTTCTACAGAAAGACTGATTTTAAAATTATGAACCTCCACTTTAGAATTTGGTTTCTGATACTTTCTGAATCCCCCCCTTCAAAACGGTCGTTAAAAGGTTATTACAAGTTTTTCATTCAAGTGTATATATCAATTTAATTTGGACTAAGTTATTCAACCCGAAATTAACACTTTAGATTTTGTTGTAAACATATTTAACAAAAATTGAGCACATTGTTATTTGTAAATTTCAATGTGTCTTTTAAGTATGAAAAGGTTCTCCACTCCTAAGCTAGAATATGCTAAGATTGGTAAATATAATATTCCCATATTTTATGATTTGTAAGACATCTCAATTTGGGAAGGCATTAAAAAAAGGTAATCAGGTTTAAACTACAAATGTTAAGTGAAGGGGTTTTACCTGACATGTGTTGCCCTCTCCATTATCAGGTCATTTTTCAAGTTTCATACATATTCAAATCCTTATTAAATCCTAATATTTTACAATTAATAATATGCAAACCCTATATTTTTTCTTGTAAAAGATGCATAGCTAAGTGTTGTCATTTCCTGACTGGTGTAATTGATATGAAGTACTGGTTATATATTGTTATCTGAGAAATGAGTTGTCATTGCTGGTATAGAAGCAATTATCGCTTTGTGGAGATGTTTGTAGTTAAATTTAAGGGTCACTACAGCATTAGAACTCTACTAGTCAGTAACCCAAGACTGATCCTTGACCTTATAAGATGCAGGGTAATTTCTGGGACATTTTTTAAAGAAAAAATGCGTCTTATAAGCCATCCAATATATATTCATACTGATGCACCCCACCTCCAATAACAATAACAATTGCATGACCAAGAAAACCCTCATCAGATGATTTAGGTTAGTCATAGTTTCAGGGCCAAAGCATCATTAGCACTAATCCAGAGTGATCCAGTTGTATCTTACAATAATAAAAGATTTCATTGGTTTTCCCTCACATTGTGGGAATTGTAGATCAAGATACAGCTGTTTTGTTATTTTCACAACTTTTCCACCCAATGTCAATGGTTCCAGCAATGAAGCATTAATTCAATGATATATATGAGGTTTGGTGTAGAATGACTGTTCAGTAGTTAGTTTTGTAGACATTGGCTTGGTGCCCAACTATTATGGTCCTGTGCCAGATTGATTAAATATCTTCTAATAATGCACACTTAGCTATAGTCTTATTTTCTGCATTTAGATATGCAATTATCCCTAAGATATGCATTACTATGCACAAACATGCATTTCAATATACCGTGGTATGAAATTAACAATTTTTTCTAACCCCCTAAAAAAACAAAAACAAGACATTGTTAATAACACTGGCTTATAGAAAAAAAGTCTTGCCCTATGTGACATTTTAACTTTTTCTAACAATTTCAAGGTGCTGTTTAAAAAAAAAAAAAGGAAAAAAATTCTTTGCCTGGCCTATGTTCATGGTCAAGAATGAACTTGAGGTCTCTGGAGTTGTCTGTAGCTAAAAAAGAAGAAACATTCTAAGTAGTCAGATTTCATAAAAACAGCAATTTGTCTAGCAGGTTCAGGAGGACATCGACCACTAACACTGCAGGAAGTCAGTGAGGGCCTTTACTGAGTAGCTGAAGATGGCAATCCACTAGCAAACATGTGATGCATGAGAACTCTGTACAATTCCTATTTGAGGAGAGGATTGTTCATGTCAGGAGTGACTGGCTTCTTAATTCTCCAAATCTGAATCTTCTGGATATATTGAAAAAAAAAAAGTCACTCCAAAAATAACTTTTTTTCATCAAATCAGTGATGTTTCTTCATTGTTTCTGAAATCATAAAGCAAAAATTAAAAAGATGAATTTATATATGTAAGCTGAGTGTTTTCTGAGAATCTTGTTTATTAGATAAAGGCTTTTATCATATATGAGAAAAAAATTTAGGCATCCCCATAAAGTGATTTTCTTCTTGATAGGTTGAAATAAAGTGTATAACATTGTCATATCCCCACCAAAAGTTACAGCAATAATCAAATTCATTGCCACAAGTATCATTAAACTACGCAAAGATATTCAATCCTACAAATACAATGAATCCTCAAATTAAAGCAGAAACAGAAAGTCTTGCATATCAAAAAATATTTCTCTTGCTTTATTCTGAAATTCAGACAATGACATTGCATTCTATTTTATTACATAATCCATAAGAAACAATGCCATGGGCATCTGCAGAACATAATTTCATCACAGCTCTGATTTTTACCAGATATACTGTATTTCCATTACACAGAAATGATATAAGATGGATAAAAATTGATTACATTTGTTGAAAACACTTGTAAACATACATGGTTCAATTTTATTAGCTTGTATTATCATTGTACCTTATCATTCATACAGACAGGAATGAATTTTATTTATATATCAAATTTTTTAAATTCATTTTTTGCTTACTTACTATCTGAAAGCTCAAGAGAGCTTGATGTTAATTGTTTCTTTACCAACCAAACTTTTTTTCTTTTTGAGTTAGTTGGAACAATTAGTACAAATAAGCTATATTAGTAATTCCTAAAGTGTTGGTTTGGGTTTTCTACCAAGGGTATAAAAAATTCTATTACATTAAAGAGAAATCACATCTAATATATAAAAAAACAAAAAAAAACTTTTTTTATGAATTTAAATTATGATTTTTATTTTCCTAATTAACCTAACCATGTGGTAGCCTAGTCATCTGGGGCTGTAGAATATGCCAACTGCATCTCTGCAAGACCTTTTCTCTCACAATAAGTGTCCTTTATATGACACTAAACCATATAACAGGGAGATTCCAGTCCTGGAGCTTTGGGGAATGTGGCGTACCCTTCATTGCTATTACTCCCAAGCCCTCTTTGATGTGAAGTGGTAGCACCTGTTTGGGTCGCATTTATGGATCAAATGAAACTATTTAATCATTTGCTATACTTGGAACCATTTAACTGTATGCAAAAGAATGGATAATGTGTAATAGAATTATTAGTGTTAGATACCAATACTTGAAACCATTTAGCTGTGTGTAAACACATTTAAACATAATGCTACCTACAAACTACTAATTTACAAATCATATATATTTAATATATATGTATAAACAGGATTTGGCATTAGATAATCTACAAAGGTTGATATACCATAAAATGCAACCAACCAACCATAGGCATGTAGGTGCAACTATTCAGTATTTCAGCTGACCTGAATTTGATTGTGCAATTGAGTTGAAAATGTCTTGCTTTTTAACATCTCTAAGACTAAGCTGTTATTTTTTTCATCCTAATTTGAACTTTGCTGATCACCCACTCCATTTTAATGGATTGAACTCAATTGGAAATGAGTGACAAACCTTTAGGTCCCCACTTTACTCCTTATTTGAAGTGGCACCCTGGTATTACATCAGTTGCAAAAAGCGAAAATGATTGAACAATTCTGTTACTCCAAAAAGTATCTAACACTTGATATGTTTTGTTATATCAAACTACCCAATTCATCCTAAGATGGAATATTGTTCTCATATTTGAGCAGGTTCCTCTTAGATTATATCATTTACTTTGGATAAGGTGCAGAACTAATGGTGACTTTGTGGAAGAGGATTGCTCATTGTCATTTCAGTCAGTTTCTCTTCACTGGAATGTATGTGTATATCTACCCAACTCCCCTGCCACCAGTAGGATGTGATACAGTAAATTTTTAAGCAGAGTAAAGCTGGTTTGAATTTTGTGTTTTCCTTCTCCTAGACTAGTTGACCAACAAAGGCTAAAGTACCCAGTCTGCTTTACTATTTACCATAGCTGAAGGGAAAACAGATGGATTGATACCTTTTCCAAGGACATTAATGTAAAGTGAAATGCAAACAGCCTTGTTCAGGTTTTGAAATTGGGTCATCAATTCCATTTCTTATGATGATCACTGTTATGCTATCCACACACCCCATCACTGAAATGTAACCATATAGTTCTTCTTTTTTTTATGGAAGATGTTCAGATGAGTCGCATTCATTATTTTCATTTATTCAAGAGTTTGCTGTAAGAACTCATTTTGCTGTCTCTAGCAAGCAACATCCATTCTTTCTGATTCTTCCCCATACTAGATGTTCCATTCCAATGGCTTTTTTTCTAGAACATCTCTCTTGTTAATGTTCTCCTCCTTGGACTGTTTTAAATCCTGGGTTAATAAGTGTCTTATCCTGTCTTAATTTTGATGTCTGCTTTTTTGTTCCTTTGTAATACTCTTTTATCTTTTCTCTTCATCTGTCATTTTGTAATGTTTTTGCTGATAGTGGCTAAATGGCCTTGTTTGATTTATTTTGGATAATTCCGTCCTCTTGACCCAACAGTGGATTGTTATGCAAAATATAAAAGTAGAATTGTAAATGAAAAGCTTTTAACCAGTTAAATAAATCCATTTAATCTAAGCTTCATTATTCTTCTATAAATTTACTGTAAAGATTTTTTTTTTTTTATCGTTCTTTAGTATGTATTCTATTGGTTTTTTGATTAATTTTAAGTTTGTCAGCCTGTCTTGAATTATTTTATGCCAAGAGGTTAGTGAATTGTATTCATTGTACATTCAGTTTTCATTTTTGCATAGTTGTTTCTTAAAAGGTGTATTTTTTTCTTCACAGTTCTACCGAATACAAATAATTTTTAAACATATCTATAAGGCCTTAACGGGTATCATTTCATTGTAGACTTGGGAGTAATGGCAATAAAGGTGTACTCCATACTCCCAGATCTCCAAAACTGGAGCCCCATCATCAGATCCAGTTTAGTGTTATACTCAGAATGCCTTTTTGGGGAGGGGGTCTTTCCCCTCTACAGGGGATACTGTCAGTGTATTCTAAGCCTTACCAACAGGGCAGTTTTTTTTTAGTTATGATTATAGGTATGTCTATATATTTTAAAAAAGTTTACACTGTAATGTCACTGGTAAACTCATAAGTTGTCACTTGATCCTAGGCAATGAAAAATGAACAAATATGCATTTATAATTTGGTTCCCATGTTTATTGAGCTTGCCATCTCAGTGGGTTTTCAAACTTTCATTGGCAGGATAGGAATTTGTATTTTAAGTTTCTGTTGAAGCCCTTTTTAAAATCAAAACTCAAACATTCTCAGGCTTGTTTTAACAGGATGTCCCACAAACTATCACCTGTTTATCAACCCCTTCACACTTCTGGCAGGTTACCAGGAGTAGTGGTGGGTATTACATAACAATTGCATTTAAAACTTATTTCAGTATTTTGTATATCTCGATGTTTAGATGTTGGTTTTAATGAAAATATCACAGCATAAAATTAGTTTTATGTGGTCTGCATTCATGTTTTACATCTTTTTTATTTTTTAAAAATCATTCAAGTTTTTAATATAATGGTGATATAATCCTTCTTTCCTTCCAAACTAGAAGCACCAATATCCTCATGTCTCATCATTAAAACTAAACCCCCAATGGGTTCATGGATCATCTACATTTTAAAGTGTGTATTATTTTGAAATGCTTGTTTTTGTATAATCATTACATTGTATAATTTAGGTAGTACATTTTTATTTACCTTGAATTCTCAGGTTAAATTCTCATTTAGTAAGTTTTTTTTCTTTAATTTAGAATTATAATTTTTTTAACTTAATGCTTTTAATTTATCAGAAAAGAAACTTAGAATATACTACAGTAAATTTAAGAAAATATTTTTGCAGTCTGAATTTGATAGAAACTGTTAAGCAGGTTTTTTTAGCCTGGGCTTGTTTTTTTACTGCAGATAAGCACTTTCCAGTAAACTAGAGTTGTTTATCCTTTAATATGTTTATTGCCTGGTGACACATGTGTATCATATCATGGATTGCTTTTAATCCATTTACCTATGTTTATTTTACTCCTTGTGGGGTTTTCACACCAATTTCAAATGGTCTTTCACTGAAGTTTCTGTGACAGCAAATCTTGTCAGGACATTTCTGAGTATTCTAGCTGATCTTAACAATGCTTTGTTCTGTATAATTCTGACTCTTCTTCTAATTTCCAATATTCCCAATCTCTTTTCCAAGCTTCTGGAGATTATTCCAAGCATGCCAATTTCATGTTTTTGTCCCACAGCTTTTTCAGCTCTCTGGCAAGATTCAAGTATTTGTCAATGTTTTTATTTTCACTCTGCAGTCTGCTGGAACAGTGAAATCCACTAGATGACAAATTCTTCTTCTTCTAAATAACAATAAGATAACCTTCACACTACTACTCTTGAATTGTTGAGCTGTTGGAGAGGGGGAGGGAACTTTAAAAAATCAAGTACAATGTGCATATTTATTGTGACACAATGAAAAAAAAGTCAGTGTCAAGGACAAACATTAGCATCTTATTTTTTTTTATTTAAAAAATCTGATTTTATTTACCAAAATAAAGTAGGGTTCGGTGGATGGATAAAAGACAAACTATTTTGATAAAATAACTTTAATATATAGTTTAGCAAGATTTTATGGGTACAGAAATATGAACATGATCTAAATAAAGTTTTCAGCATTAATAAAATAAATAAAAATTCTGCTTTAGTTTCTAAGAGCCTCTTTCTAAACAATATTTTTTTGTTCTTAAACCTGTTGCAAATATCTAGAGACATTTTTCACTTTTAAACATCAAACACACAGATGGTTGTGTAAAACATAGTTCTGACCTTCAGTTTATGAGATCAAAAACAGTTTTGTATTTTGTATCAAAGTCTCTGACTTACTCACTTTGGCCAGAAATGGCAGATTTTTCTACCAAATGGTCTCCAATCAATTTGGCACTATCTGTATTGGAGCCTGATGTCAAGTTAATATCCTGACAAAAAATAAAGTCCCTTGGACTTTCCATCTGGCTGTGATCCTTGGATACAAACAAATACATAAACTTTATGTATTTACACATGTATAAACATTGCATGTGCAAATGAAGAAGCTTCCCTCACACACACACACACACACATGCATAAACGTCAGTCACATGTATACACATAAATGCACAAACTTCAGTGTAGTTGTAGAGATGTATAAATAAGTATTTCCTCAAATGTCAAGTACATAAATCCTCTAGCATCATAGGTTTTACAAGCCTCAGATGAATCACTTTTGAGGACATTTTGCTTTGTTTTTTCTTCTCTATAGAAATATTTAATAAGGAGCTTTATTGAGTTTGTTAGAAACTTGATTTAGTAGCTTTCATTACATGATCAATGCCATGCAAAGTAATTATTAGAAAACAATCCTAGAGGATTGGACATATCATTAAAATGAAATAAAAAAAAGAGACAATTACACAAAAAATATAAATGCAAAATGTATGTGATTCCTAAATTCTAGGTGTAAAATAATCACAGATGGGGTGACTTATCATTAAAATTAGTCAATCATTTAACCATCAACCTATAGTAAATTTATAAAGAAATGCAACTATTTTGACCAACAATACTCTTAACAGTAACTACTTTTGAAACTCACTCCTAGCAACTCTTAACTTCAGAAGGTCTCCCCAAAGCAACTGTTGTTTTTTAATCACCAAATGCACAACCTTTTTGAAACCTTAACTGATACTGTAGAAAAAGATTAAACTAGTAACTTCACCCCTTTTTCTTGCTACCACTTAATTTCATTGGTTGATTTCTTTGAATTATTAACCATTTTAGGTGGTCTTAAATTTCTTTATGCCATTTTTAGTCAATCAGCTTTGAATTCTAACCCAGAATATGGATTTCATGGTTATAGATTTTCGTAAAACCTGAAGCATCTATACAAAAAAAAGTTTTACAATTGAAGATTCTGAGATGAAAATTGTACTCAACTTCCTGCAAAAACTTATGTCATAAACATACTTAGTTCAAACAACAGGAAGTTTTGATCATTGATTTCCTTTGTCCATATTATGAACAAACTCTCATCATCATAATCTTTGTTTTAATCTTTAGTCTGGCAGACTTCATAACCCAAGAAAAGAATTCATTATTTAAATTAAAAAAAATTCTATTTTATTTTTCAAAGGTACTTATATTTTTTATGTGCTTCAAAAATCCTTTATACAAATACTGTGACTCTCAAAGTTTTGGGCTTCAACTGTATCCCTCCAGGAAGATTCTACAGCCTTTTAGTCATAGTGGGTAGATTCAGTTATTACCTGATTTCTGAGACACCCCAACAAAGGGGAATACAAAAAAAGATAATCTTTTTCTTGCAACCCTTCTGTTCTCTGGAGAGTCCAATTCCAGGTTGTTTTGTTTCACTGAAAGGCTAATGAATCCATCTCTTCTTTTCCCGGCTATAGTAGACTAGTTTATTAGTAGGATATAACTGATTAAAAAGAAGAAAAACTGAATTCAAGTCCCCCCTACCAGTGTAGGAGGGTAACTTGCCACAGTTGAGTGGCAAAACCAGGATTTGGGAGTTCTCTAAGACAGTCTGGTAACAGATTCAATCTTCATTCTACGAACTCCTGCAGTGACAGTAATGCTAAGTTGTATAGTGCTCTGTCCTTGTACAACATTGGTGTCATGAAGGGAGTGACTGCTACATGTGCAACTGCTGATCTTTCATACAACCTTAGCTATGTCTGATTGATTTTAACAGCATGTCAACCTATCTGGGATTATTTTATGCCTAGAAGTTTGGGAATTATAGATGGTGTACGTTTATAATACTGGACCATTGGCCTAATGAGTAGAGTGTTCACCTATGGTCTGGGAGACTGGGGTTCAATATCAGGTCAAGTCATACCAAAGACACAAAAAATGGTACTTAATGCCGCCTTACTTAACACTCAGCATTATAAGGTAAGGATCAATGGTAAAGTGGAGCAATCCAGGGAATGAAGTTGCACTCTCTCTTACACCTAGGTATAGTAGCTATTGAAAAGGGAGCCATTATTTTTTACATTTATATTTACATTTTTGTGTAGTTCCTTAATTTTTTGGCAGATGGTTGGTTATATAACATCAAGTATTCCTATCTAATACAAATAATTTGCAAACAGATTTATTTGCCCCATAGATTGGACCTAATAGGTTCTACCACTCTGGGTCAGAGTGAACATGGGAGTAATGGCAATGAAGAGGTACTCAACAGATCTCCAGGACACCTCTTTTTGGGGGTGTCTTACCTTTCTGTAGTTAGTGTATTTTAAACCCTGCCAACATGACAAATTGGTGAACTCTGTGCCAAAATTGCAGCAATGATTTCTTAAGATTGGTGATTGCCATAATAAAATAAAATCTACCTGTTGATTTTCTGAGTGAAAAATGTATCTTTTAATTAGATGTTTATAAAACACTGGTATTATTTATTTTATAAATACTAAAAACTTTAATTTTTTGTGATCATCATCTGGTTCATGATCAGTTGAAATGTTGTGAAACTAATGTAATGTAATGTAAATATATTTACATTGAATCCTAATAGGCTTTAACCTCTAAGGCTGGGTTAAAGGTTGACACAGATTTTGGGGCAATTTCTTTGTCAAGTGACCCTACTGAATTTTATCTTTAGCCTCTATAGGGTACCTAGTCTTAGGACTATTAATGAATTTTATTCTCACTCGGTTCCTCTTACTTCTGGTTTTGTGCTACAACTAAGTAAAGCTTAACAGTACCTCAACTAGTGTAATAGTGAGTTAGTTTATCAGATAATTACAAGTGAGTTGCTTAATAATTCTGGTCATATGCCAAACTAAGCTAAGAATGATAAATGATTAAATTGAATACTTGGATTTCAAAGAGTTAAGGATGTATATTTTATTGCCATTTGATCTTGATGCAATAATAATAAGTTCACATGAACTAAAAGATGTTTATTATAGCAGTAGGATTTGAAACCAGCACTAAAGATCTCCACTTCATTTAAATCCTTTATTTGCTAAGTTGTCTGGTATTTTCCCCATCACAGCACTTCTATTTCATTCTTAATCTTGCCTTTCCTCATGTTGGCTCAAATCGCTTGACAATTTCATCTTCCCATTGTCATGGAGGTTTTCTGAGTGGTTGTTTCTGTTTTTTTGGGTACCACTTCACAACTGAATAGGTTCACCTGTTGTCTGTGAACTTTGCAATGTGTCCGGCCCAGTGGAACTTCTGCATTCAGTACTCTGTAATCGTATCCTTTGATCCTAAATTTCCCTGTGCTCCTGCAATGATATTCTCTGTGTCATAACCAGTCTCTGTTCTTCCTCCTTTGTGGTAGCCCACGTTTCACTTGTATATAACATACCAGACGAAATGGTGCTATTGAAGAAATTGGCACATAGGGTTTTGTTCAGCTTAGCTTTAAGTACATCTTTTATTGTGGTAAATGCCTTCCATCTTGATTTTATTCTCTGCAAGATTTATGCATCCATGTCTTTGCACATATTCACTATCCATATTAAGTGGACATACTCTTTCACCTCCCCAATTTCATTGCTTCCCAACACTATATAGCCCTGTGGTACAACTTCAGACTGCATGAATTTAGTTTTGATGTGGTTTTGTCTTGAGGCTGACGACCAAATTTTGATTGTACAGCTTAGTGATTAGTGGTTTCAGCAATAAGCACAATATCATCTGTAAATCGGGGGTAAGTTAATAACTTCTGATTTTGATACTACCCTCTGAGTTAATGTCCTGAATGACCATTTTGAGGTATTAGCAAGTGAATTACAAACTGCATTGTACAAGATTTGAACTCTTAAAGCCTATTTCCTCACAATGATATTTGTTATAACATGTGCACTTATAGTTCTCTAATACTTGCAAATGAAGAAGAGTTTTCTATACCTTTATATAACAGAATCTACAACCTCAGATTACTAAGGGACTTTATGCTTGACAAAATCTGGCACCATCTGCCATTGCTTACTCTTTTTTTAAAATAGTCCAAGCAAAAAAAAAAAATTAAAGATTTAATTGAACAACCTGTTGCTCTACTGGGATCAATTTGGATTTATTGTCTGTGTCTATGCTTAAAAATAGTTAGGCTTGAGTTTTAATCTTTTCTCTTAATTTTTATGTACTCAGTTGTATAAAATGATAAGGTGTTTGCTGATTGGTTTGGTTTCTTTGTTTAATGCCATATCAACCTTTGTAGGTTATTTAATGCCAATGCCATTCTCCTAGAAGAACAGTTGTGGGAGGATAAGGGGGTTCATACCTTTCCCCAGGGTATTTGCCCGAAAGTGAATGTAATAGCGCGACTGAAGTATGAACTCACGTACTACGATTCCGCAGTCCATCGCTTTAACCATTACACCATGAGGACACCCCCGGTGTTTGCTGAGGTGGGTAGCTTTTAGGTTCATTACTTGAAATGAACTTTCACAGATATTTTTCATAATACAGAGTGTTTCAGAAAAATTAACATTTTATTTTGAAATGGCCACCATTATCTGAGTAATTACAAAGTCTTGGCAAATGAAATTAAACATGTTTAATTTTAAGCAAAATAAGATTTATTCATCAAAATTTGAATAAGAAATTGAAAGCTGTGTGAATTTCATGAATATTTTCCCAAGTTCTCAGTATGTGCACTGCCTGTGACATAGCACATGTGGCAGCCATTTCAAAATTAAATGATATCAATTTTTCTGAAATATCTGGTATTTGCATACTTGTTTTTCCAAAAAAGAATATATGCAATGGTATTTTGAGAAACTTAATTGTTGCTTGAAAAACCATATTTTATAGAATAATATCAGGGCTTTACGGAGCCCTCCAAAATGGAGTGAGGAAGAAGAGGGCTCATTTTATATTCAGCCGGAGTGTAGCGTGAGCAACTCCATTTGGGGCTAAAGAGTGTGGTTTTTGTGCTCCGCGCTCCAAAATTATTTGAATTTTTTTTGGGAAAAACATTAAACAATAAAAAAAGAAAAGAAAAAGTTTGAGCTAAACTCTTTGGGATTTTTTTATAACTGTGTTAAATGTTTATGAGAGAGAGAGCAGGGGTGGGGGTAGTTACACATGAAAATTATACATGAAAGCCAAAAAATTTGAACTGACATTTTGTTTAGAAGTAACCATGATTTGTCAGCTAGGTACTATATTTCTGATGGGCCATTTTTCTTAGAAGACAGGAGATAGTTTGGAACAAGTTTCTTCAAAGGCGTCAGTCACTCTGTACAAAGGCTTTGAAGTCATTTTCTTAAAGATTTGAACTTTTCTCGTATTTATGACTCCATTTTTTAATGCTGAAAATAAATCTATAAGGGTAATAACTAAAGAAATGTTTGTTTTTTGGAGAAGTATTTTTATTTATTACTACTCTGTTGTTTTCAGGCAAATAATATCGATATTTCTCTAAGTTAAGTTCTTGTATCTTTTCACATTATTATTTTAATAAAAAATAGCAAATACGTTTTCTTTGTTTTATTTTACACCAATATTTCAAAACATAATAGACATTTGGTAAATCATTCCAAGCAAAAATGAATACAATGATTTCTTTGTAAAAACAGCAACAAACATGTTTATTTTATTTTTTTTTAGTATATTTTACTAATGTTGTCGAAAATTACAAGTCTCAGCGTATTCAAGAAGAGTAAACTGGTTGATTATTTTTTTTCTTTTCAAAGACAAATAAAACTTGAAATTGTTGTTTGTTGTAAATTTTCAATGAATAAATGTCTTCAATCAAGAAATTTTTTTACAAAGACTTAAGGCGTTATAGTTTTTGCTTTAAAAAGAAATAACTAACAGTAGCACGCTAGACTGACGCAATTTCGTTCATCTCTACTTATTAAAATAATAATTTGAAAAGAACTAAAATACTTTGATTTTATTTGCTTGTAAACAACAGAGTATTGTAATAAATGAAACAGCAATTTTTAGTCAATTGCTACCCTGAATTCGTTTTGAAGCCATTTGAGCCCTACCAATTATATATGTGGTGCATTCAATAAGTTTCCAGACTTTTTTGTACAGGCATTTAAAATTGTCGTAGACTCTTTAAAATTCACTATGTTATTGCTATACATCTTATGAGATGACTGGCCAATTTTTATGATTTCAGCTTCAAATGAACAACTACAGCAGGAATTGGAATACACCCTACTAAAGCCTGATTGTCACAGCTCGTGAATTTCAAAAATGCAATCTGGATGTGAGGAAGAACGATATGCAATAAAATTGTTTTAAACTAGGAAAAAATGCCACAGAAATGTATGGAATGCTTCAGACTGCTTTTCAACCATCTTGTATGAATCGAGCATCAGTTTTTGAGTGGCATAAAAGATTCATAAAAGGCAGGGAGTCTGTGAGGGATGATGAGAAGTGTGGCAGGAGTAAGGAAGTCAATACACCAGAGTTGATTGGTCAAAGGGTTAGGGTTACTATGTTGAGGTTTTAAGGGAGTTCAGGAAGAGATTCCGTCGGAAGAGGCGATAACTGTTGAAATTGGGTCAGTGGCATTTCCACCAGGACAATACACCAGTCCACAACTCCATCCTTCTCACAGACTATCTGAGCAAGACAGTTCCTCAGCCTCCCTATAGTCCAGACCTTGCTTCCTGTGACTTTTGCTTATTCCCTAAGCTCAGAGGCTGTCATTATGAGACAATTGAGGAAATGAAAGAGGCTGACGAAGGTCATTGACACGCTCACACAAGAGGACTTCCATGAGGCCTTCCAGAAGTTGTTGGAACGGTACAACAAGTACACTGCAGCCGGAGGAGATTACTTCGAAGAGGACTAGTTTCATGTGTGTACTATCAATAAAAATGCCCACACGAAAAAAATCTGGAAACTTATTTAATGATCTTCGTATATTCCCCACTCCAGAGAAATAATACGACATATTGCCACAACTCTTGAAAATAGAAGATTTGTGTTTTTGTCTGCTGTTCAAAGTTTATTTTGGAAGTTTCTTTTGCCAACTACAATACTGATGAGAAAATTTTTTTCACCCGCAAACTGTAAGTTATGAATATTTCAACTGATTTTTTATAGCCTTCATATTTTGTGATATTTAAATTTTGTCTCTCCTCTTTTGGAGAAATGTTTGCTCCTTCTTTCTTTGAAAAGAAAATAATCACTAATGTAATGTTAAAAAGTAAAACTTTCTTTACTTAAACTAATTTTAAATTCCCTTCCAAAATAAATAGTAGATAATTAATTTTCAAACTTTTTTCTTTAGAAATGATTTTAAATTATTTACTTTTTTATTAATAATAATTGAAAAAAGGTTAATGAACTTCGATAAATCGATCTGATTTGTTTGACAAACCATTAATAGAGTATTTATGTCGGTATTTGATTTGAAATATAAAGTGTATTTTTGAATAAACGATAGCCAAAAAATATAAAAAAATTGCCAATAAACTATTATTCGGAGATCCAATTAATGTCCTGAAATTTCATACAAAAATATCTGGCTGAAACCTTGGGATTGAACAAATATCGGGTCAAATTTTCCTCCCTTGAAAAAATAAGTTGTTAATGTAATGACCATTTAAATTGTTTTAAAATATTTCAGGGATTTTTATTTTATACCTCAGGCAACAAAAATTTATGCATAATCTTATGTTCCGTCCAACATGTTTTCCTTTTAGGAGCAAGAAATCACATCTTCTTAGCAAATCTTAAAATATTTGCCAGATTTTGTCAAATATTATCTTACGGTCTTACACTTAAAGTGACATCCATATTGACTAAATCCTTTGACAATCACACCTATACTTTGACTACTTATTGGTGAAATAGAATGTTTATGAAAGAAGGTATATTTTCACTATGGAGTGCTGAAAAAGAGCTGCTCCTTTTTTAAAGGAGTTGGAGCGACTTCATTTTAAAAATGGGGAGTGTTAGGGGAGCTAGCTCCAATTTTGTACACATGAGCGGGAGCTGGAGCAGCTCCAAAAGTAATGGAGTGTGTAAACCCCAATCCACCACTGTGTCACTGGTGGATTGGGTTGCTGAATATTTGGCCCTGAGTCAGTGATTAGTTTTGTTAGTTTCAATACTATTATTTGCTACTGAGCAATCTACTGGGCTCTATATTAGTTTTAGGTATGTGCATATGTGATTTAAAAAAAAATTATATTGTATAATCAAATTAATGATGTCCTGTTTTCATGCTCTGTAGTTTAAATTTTCAACTAATTTATAACTACATTCCGTGGAGGAGCACTTAACATAATGGTTATCATTGTAGGAAATGGAATTGGCAACCCAAATTCAAATTCTGGTCAAGGCTCTTTGTGCTTCACTTTGTGCTCATGGCCTTGGGAAAGGTATGAATCCATCTGATCTCCCTCCAGCCATCAATATCTTTAGAGCAGATTGGGTTCTTTAGTCTTGGTTAGGAAACCAGTTTAGGAAAGGAGAAAATTTGAAATTCAAATTAGCTTTACTCTGCTTAAAAAATTGACCTTGTGTAATGTACTGACTGATGGCATATGTTGGTACATACATTTTATTTATTTATTTATTTTTTCAATCAATTAGTTTAGCTGTAGAAATGTTCAGTTTTGTACAACAACAGGATTACTATTCTCATAACATTATTAACTTATGTTAAAGTATTTTACTTTCCTAAAGTGCACTACTTAACTATATTAATTGTTCAATATATTTATATAGAATCACATGTTTTCCTTAGCTTTTTCAGCCAGCTATACTTACCAGAACCATAAGCTACATTGATGGTCTGAACTGAGATATTTGTCCAAGCTGTTTTTGGTTCCCAATCCATCTCTGATGATAGAGAAAAAGTACTTTTATTTATTAATAATGATTGACAAGGCTCCATTGAAAAATACAAGATGGTAGGAATATGATTCAGGTAAAAAAAAAAGTGCTGAGATGGATTGAGAAAGAGAATAAAGTATGTGTGCATAGGTTTTATTTGATTTTAATGGCATGTCAACCTGTTTAGGCTTATTTTATGCTCAGAGGTCAGGGAATCTTATTGATTTTTTTCTCTTGAATAATTTTTAAATAGATCTATTTAAACCATAGATGGAACCTTAACTGGTACTATCGATCTAGGTAAGAGTGTACCTGAGAGTAATAGCAATGGGTAATGTTTGATCATTTAAGAGTTTATAAATAAATGAGATAATTAATATAATTGAATTGTTAGTGATATATAGCAATACTTAGAACCATTTAACTTTGTTAAATTGAATTGTTTAAGATAGAACTGTTTAATAATTTAACTGAGTATATTTACAAAATGTATTTACAAGTCATATAGTTAATATATATGTAAAAACAGGATTTGGAATTAAATAACCAACAATGGTTGATATGCCATAAAACCAAACCAAACCAGGACCCTCCTTTTTGGGAGGGGGAGCTTACCCCTCTGCAAGGGATACAGTTAGCATATTCTAAAGCTCAACTGGCTGGTTTTATTTGAGCTTATCCACTTTGTGCCTGAGTTGGTAGAACAGCTGATACTTTTAATCAGGCTTTCTTTCTACAATGGTGAAGCTTCAGTCCTGGATCTCTGAGGAATGTAAAGTATCCTTTCATTGCCATTACTCTCAAGTCTGGAATGGTAGTATCTATTAGGGTTTCATCTATGGGTTGAATAGAACTATTCTATCATCTACTATACTTGAAACCATTTAAATGGCCCTGCAGAATACATTGACTGCATTTCTACAGAGAAGTAAGACTCGCCCAATGAGTGTTCTGGATATGACACTAAACAATCTGATGGTGAAGCTCCAGTAATGTTAGAGCTTTGGGGAATGCAGAGTACCCTTTCATTGCCATTGCTCCTAGGTCCACTCTAGTGATAGCACTTGATTGGGTCCTATCTATGGGTCAAATAGAAATGTTTGACATTTAAACTGTACTTATACTAAACTGAATTGTTTGAAATAGAATTGTTTTATATTTAACTGTGTGTAAACAAAAAACTGTACTTATGCTAAACTGAATTATTTGAAATAGAAGTGTTTATATGTATAAAAAATGGATTTAGCATTAAATAACCTACAATGGTTGATATGCCATCAAACCAAACCATTTAGCTGTGTGCAAACAAATAAGCTCTCATTTAAAAATAAAGTTACTTACGAACCATAAAACCAAACCAAATAAAGTTACTTACAAACCATACAATATAACAGGATTTGGCATTAAGTAATCATCAAGAGTTGATATGCCATTAAACCAAATGACCATAAAATTTATATCTTGCTATTTTCACAGCATGAATTTTTTCCAGTGTATTGTCATTTAAGTTACAACACTGACAACCTCTCTTCTGTTTTGATCTTCAACCCAGAAATACTTGTTGAAAAGTTTGGTACTTTTCTATAAATGTTTGGGGAGGAGAATGTATAGTAAGGGAGGACATTAAATTATTTTAGCTGTTAAGATATGGTTGTTTTGTAATTATCTTTATAATCTTTTTCTGGCTTTTAGGTTACTTATGCTGTGCTGAGCAATAAAAGGGTTACTTAGTAGTGCCCATCTCCCAAGTCATATTTAACTGGTTTTACTGGGTTACATGGTATCAGTAGCTAGGAATGATCTGATCCTTGAAGTTACTTGAAAGTTTTTCTCTAGGGAGTATGGATAACACTGCTTTATTTCTATTACTCCCAAATCTAGTTTGACTTTGCAGTGGTAGTACCTCAGAATCTGTGGTTCAAATAGATCTGTTTGATTTTTAACTATATTGATTATTCATCATCATCATCATCATGTCGTGCCGCCAGCACAGATATCCTTGACCATCTCTCGCCACTTTTTCCTATCTTTCATCGCCTCCGGCAGGTCTTCTGGGTTACGTCCTGTGTCCTCACATAGCTGCTGTATGTAAGTTCGGGCTGGTCGTCCTGCTTTTGCTTGGCCATATGTGGGGGTCCATAGGAGTACGTCACTTACGAGCTCGTCCTTGCTTCTCCAGCAGTGTCTGGCTCGTCTGACCTGTATAGTTTTCGTGATGGGAGGCAAGTGGCCGTACAGTTGGTGTCTCGTGGGGTGTTGTCACCAGGACTTGTTCAATATTGCTCTCAACATTCTTGTGTAGTTGCCGTCAAGTTTCTTCTCCAGCCGTTTGATTAGCGTCCATGTAGTGCATCTATATAGCAGTATCGATACAACCGCTGCCTGGAAGAAACTGCGCTTCATTTCATCGGTCAGGTCTGATTTCCATGTTATTGAGAGCCTATCTATAGCCGTCCATGCTTTCGTCAGTCGTGTGTCGATGTCGTTTTCTGTTGATGAGACGCTACTTCCTAGGTAGGTGAATTTGTCCACTAGCCTCAGAGAGGCTCCGTCTAGAGTGGTAATGTTGCCCGTTTGCTTGTAACACATATATTCAGTTTTGTGTGCATTGACATGGAGGCCAATACCTGCTGCAGCTCATTCCAAACTATGCAGTAGTGTCTCTGCTTGATTAGGCGTATTCGCCAGTAACGCTAAGTCATCAGCATAGTCGGCATCTGTGATTGTTTTTGCGGGGTACCTTTTGCTTCTTTTCTTAGTCAGCTCAAAGCCATTTTCTCTGATTTTGTTGATTGAAGCTCTAAGCACGTAGTCTAGACAGATGATAAAGAGGTATGGGGCTAGCGTGTCTCCTTGTAGTACTCCTGCAACAATGCCGAAGTATTCCGTGTCTCCATCTGGTGAACGTACTTTCACTTTTGTGTTTTTGTAGAGGATCATTATTGCTGCTACAGTTTTCGGTTTCTTTAGGTAGGCCATATGCTAGTAATTATTATTGATTATTATAATAATTGCTTAAATGTAGCATAAATGTTAACCTCTTGATGATTTTTATTAACATATAAATCATTACAAAATATTATTTGTCCCATGTGATGTTTTTTCAGCAGTTAGACAATACAAACCATTTGTATATATACAGAACAGAATCTTTTCTGGAAAATGAGACACAAAATTCTCTTGGATTTTGTAATAAAAACTGATGACATAAATGTAAACAACTGTGGTTGCCAATAACTCTTAAGTCATGTGTGCCTCAATGGAGTTGAATTATGGGCTTAAAAGGTTAGGAACCATAACTGTAAATTTTGTTTTTGTTCACTGAATAAAAAATTTCATAAAGTGTGAAAGCACTTATAAAAAGTGCATGGGCTAGTTAGTATAGGGCACTTTCTTCACCATCTTGACCCTGACATAAGAAAAATAACAAGACTCGAACATCTTCACTTGAAGATTTTGAAAAGAAAACAATCCTCAGTCTTTGAACATGCTTAGATAATGACTTGCTGCCTAAGTATACAATATATATATATATATATATATATATATATATATATATATATATATATATATATAAAGGGAGAGAGAGAAAGAGATAGATACATTGAGTCTCATTCTTTTTAAAAAACTTTTATTATAATTAATTCCAATAAAAAGTGTTGGATATATTATAACTAGCATTTGATAGTTATCTTCACTGAGAAATTATAAGGAACACAAACCTAGACTATGAAGTTGCAAATTGGATTTGAAATTTCTTTATTTTCTAAGATCTGTATAGTATTGTGGCACTAAAAAATTTGTAATGTGCCATTTTTACCGTTGTGGGAGCTATAGTACTGATTGAAGTGAAGATAAACCTTTTGTGAATGTAGTCATCTATTGCTCCCTGCAGGTCTTTCAAGCTACATCCAGTGTCCACACATAGCTGATGTAAATAAGCTCTTGCATGTCAGCTAATACTAACACATCCATGTGTTGGGGTCCATGGAAGAGTGTCAGTTATGAGTTTGTCCTTGTTTCTCCAGCAGTGTCCTGCATGTCTTGTTCATCTTACTTGAATGGTTTTTGAGATGGGAAGTAAGTGGCAATACAGCTGCTGTTTTGTGGGGTATTGCTTCTAGGATTTTTTTCAAAACAGCATGTAGCATACTTGTGTAGTTCCAATCAAAATTTTTCTGTGTTTTTATTTGTGTACATGTGCTGCATCCATACAATAATATTGACACTGCTACAACTTGGAAAAATCCTGTTTTATTTTATTAGATAGATCAGTTTTCCATATCATCGATAAAGTATCAATGGTAATCCATGCCTTCACTAGGTATTGTTGTAGAATAAAACAGAACTCAGAACAACTGTAAATGTACTAAGCTTTATTCAACAAAACAGAATATAGCTGCAAAAATAAGAGAACAAGAAGTCGGTTAAATAAAAAAATTTTCAGCTAGTCCATTCTTGCTCAGAGAGTGTGTAGAATACTACTACGTTCTTCTCTCTTAGAAAAATTAGTCCATAATTTTTTTATTCATAAGAGTTAATTTTTTTTTATTTTATTTATTTTTTTTTTTAAGAATCTGTTTAAAAAATGGCTACTGGTATTACCATCCATAATGATCTGGGGAGTTTCTTGTTTGTTCAAAGCTCCTTAACTGTTGAACTCCTGTGACATCTTCATTAGATGTGTCCTCCTCCTGTATGGGGACAACTGGGGTACTCTTATTTGGTTCCATCATGGAAGATTCCGGTGGTAACTCTGTTTCAGGACAGGGGGACAAATTACGAACAGATACAGTGGACTCCCTTCCACTTGGATATTTTATTTTGGCATAAGTCGAATTACTATTCAGAAGTTCAACCTGATCCACATAAGGGTTGGTTTTGTTGTTTCTTACGAATCTTTTTAATAGCACAGGCCCTGGTGACATTAACCAAGAAATACCATGTGATGAATGGCAGGAGAATGAAAAGAAATGTTGATGTGGGGGTGGTATTTGTAGAAGTACACAGCAATGATCTAGTAGAGTATAGCTTTTCTTGGAGTATCAACTTCCAGTATTTTTCAGTTAAGTCTCATGATCTAATGGACAACTGAATCATCTTCCATATAGTGCCATTAAATTGTTCAACTTGTGCGCTGCCGGTTGGGTGATTGGGTGTAGTTTTACATGTCGCGACCCCTTTTTGAACGAGGTAGTCTCTCAATTCTTTAGGCATGAAAGACGTGCCCCTGTGAGAGTGTATGTAGCTGGGCATTCCAGTCAAACTGAACAACCTATCTAAGGCTTTTATTATTGTGGTAGTGTGCATGTTTGGACATGGAAAGACAAATGGAAACTGCAAATATTCGTCAATTACTACAAGTAAATATGTATTGCTTGTCACAGAAGGTACTGGTCCTTTGAAGTCAATGCTTAGTCTTTCCATGGGCTTGGTGCCTTGATAAGAGTGCCTTCTGGTGGAATATAGAAACAAGGTTTAACCTCGGCACAGATTCTGCATGAAGAACACACTTTTTTTTACCTCCTCTGTAGAAAAGGGAAAGTTTTTTTCTCTAACAAAGTGTAAGAGTCATGTAATTCCTGAGTGGCATAGCCCATTGTGAAGGTCAACAAAGGTAGGAGAATTAATGAGTGAACAGGTGTATGCGCGGCTAAGTGTGTCAGGGACTACGTTTTCCTCTCCAGGGCAGTATTTTATTGTGTAATCAAGACTTGAGAGTTCTAACTGCCACTCCTGAATTTTTGCATTCTTAATTTCGGTGTGTTTTTCATTAGAAAATGTGAAAGCCACTGATCTCTGATAAGAAATCAGAGTAAAATGTTGGTGTGTCAAATAGTGACTCCACTTCTGAACCACCTCCACAATTGCCATGGCTTCTTTTTCTATAATATGATACTTTAGTTTGCTTCCTTGAAGTGTCTTAGACATGAATGCTACTGGACGTCCGCCTTGATTAAGGGCAGCAGAAATGGCTACATCTGATACATCACATTGAATGGTAAACTTTTGTCAATTAGTTTTGGTGCGGCGACCTCCAGTTCCTGTTTTATTTGTTTAAATGCTTCGGGCACTTTAGTTTCAGGTGGGAATTTTATGTTCTCTACTTGTGGTCGAATTTTGTCAGAAAAGTTATGTATCAGTTTTGTGTAATATGCAAACTTACCAAGTGTTCTTTTAGCTGATTTTGAGTTTTCCGGAGGAGGTAGTTCCTTTACAGGGTGTAATCTTTCTGGGTCAGGCTTAATAATTCCACTGCTGATGTGGTATCCTAAAATATTGACTGAACTGAAGTTATGGACTTCAGTTTGTTGAGGGTAATATCTGCCTTTGTGATAGCCTCTAAGAATTTTTTTACATTTTGGTCATGTTCTGACTGTGTACATCCTGCAATAATAATGTAATGTAATGTATAGGAAAAAGCATCACATAACTTTTTTTCTCAATTATTCTGGCTCTCTGGAATGCAGCAGCTCCATTTTTGACCCTGAACATAATCTTACAGAACTGAAATAAATGACCACTTACCTCGAAAGCTGTGTATTTTCTATCAGATACTTTTAGTGGCACCTGGTGATAGGCACTTTTGAGGTCGAATGAAGAAAAAACCTTATATTTAACAAGGTCGTTGATCATTTTATCGATTCTTGGAAGGGGTAAGCATCCAATTCTGTATATAGGTTTATTGTTTGAGAGTAATCTATGCACATTGTTTTTGCTTTTTTTTGTGGTTTGTTGGGTCCTTTACCACTACTAGCTGAGCTTGCCAAGAGGAGATGCTTTCTTCAATTATACCTTTGGAAAGCAATTTCTGAATTTCTTTATTTATGAAAGATTGATCCTCCTTATCAAAGTGCCTCGATTTTACAGCAATAGGTTTATGCCTTGGTAATATATTAGGAAATAGGGAAGGCTCTTCTATCTCTGCTGTGTTTAATGTGCAAAATTGATGAATATTATTGTCCACAGTTAATTCGGGTAATGGCCTGCCATATTTAAATGTTATTTTCTGATGCTGGTGTAGAAAATCCTGGCTGAGTATCACATCAGAACATAAATTCTTCAGGATACCAAGACGAGTAGCAACATATAACTGGCTGTTAAGGCAAAGAAGTAAATTTACAACTATGTATCCTCTTAAGATCGTGTTTAAAGTTTTTTGAGCCAAGATAATCCTTTTTTTATTAGAGGGGTGAATTTCCAACTTTAATTCTCATGCTACTCTGTTGCTGATGTAGCTGTCAGTACTGCAAAAATCAAGTAGAGCACTCTGTTGAATTTTGTTAATTATTAAAGATGTTGTGCAGGAGCGGAGTTCCCGTGGTACATTAGCGTACAGGGTTAGTACATGAGGATCCACCATAGTTGCTAACAAGGACTTGGACTTACATGCACAAGCATAATGTCCTTTCTTTGAACATTTTTTACAAGTAGCCAAACAAGCAAGACAGCAATCCCATGAATGATAAAAGAAGCATTTACGTTTAGCTTGGTGAGTCATGGTCATAGCTTGTTCTTCAAGTTTGACTGAGGGTTCATAAACTACTTTTGGAGGCTCCAGGTTGACTAATGTTGCCAGTTGGGCTTCTGGAGTAGTATACAACTCATATTTTGTTGTGCTAAATCCACAGTAGAAGCTTGTGTGTACACTATTTAGAAGTCTAAGATTTTATTTTCTAATAGCTGCTGTCATATGGAATGTGAGTTCAAGCCGGAGATGAGAGCATCTTGCATAGCTTCTTTGGAACTGTTGGAGAATTGGGTTCTATATCTAGACATTTTGGTTTCCATACTGTTTCCATGCTTTTGTTTTGTTGAATAATTTGTTTAAGAATAAAATAGAACTCAGAACAACGGTAAATGTACTAAGCTTTATTCAACAAAACAGAATATAGCTGCAAAAATAATAGAACAAGAAGTCAGTTAAATAAAAAAATTCTGGGCTAGTCCATTCTTGCTCAGAGAGTGTGTAGAATATTACTACAGGTGTATGTTGACATCAGTAGTCATCTTTGGTGCCCGCGGTGTAGTCGTTATCGCTGTAGGAAATGAGCACGGCGATACGAGTTCAAATCCTGGACGAGACTGATTGCATTTCACATAGCACTAATACCCTTGGGAAAGGTATGAATCCAATAATTCTCCCTCCAGCTATGGGTAAATAGTAGGACAGACTAGGTTCTTCAGCCATGGTTAGGCAACTGGTCTAGGAGAAGGACAACTCTGAATTGAAACCTGTTAAACTCCGCTTAAAAATTGACCCTGTGTCATATCCTGCCCGAGCGGAGGGGTTGGTAAATAGTACCATAACCTGTTCTAACTGGAAAAGAGTGTAGTAAGACTACAATGGAGAAGAGATGTTAGGAAAAAAAGATTTTATTCTTGGTTGATGTACAGAGATTATAGTTTGCTGTCATTGCATATGGTACTTATGTTATCACATAATGCAGTTAGATTATTGTATTTATATGGTTGTGTCTTTGTTGAAATTGCTGCTTCTTAGTAATTGTTTGACATCTTTTTGAAGGCTGCTGATAGTTTGGCATCTCCCTGAAGTTGTTGCTGCCAAGATCCTTTTACCTTTGACTGCTTGTTCAAATCGGGTCAGAAATTGACTTTGTTTTAAATTATGTAACAATTTCTGATTGGTCAGAAAAAATGTTTATGGCCTTTTTTTGTCTTGCATTTGTGAATGGAAGCAGCTGATTGAAATTTTGGTTCATATTTGCCATATGAATGAAAGCTATTGAGATGAACATTTCCAATTGGGTTATTAAAATTAGTTCCAATCAGTTACCACATTACAAAGAAGGATGTATTGAAAATTTCTCAGCTCAAGCAAGAAGCAATTGACTTAGAGCCATATAAAAAAAATGAACATGATATTCCACATATTAATCTCTAATCTCAATACACTTGGGACAGTATTTCTCAAGTTTCTTTAACCCTTCCTTAAAAAGTTCAATAAAGATTCAAAATAAAATGTCATTGGTTAGTCCAAGAACTTTTCAACAACCTCATGCAAAAATTCCATTACTAAAATATAGATAATAAATAAAGTTGGCGACCGCAGTCGAGGGTAACCCGAAGGCTCCCTTTTCGATAGCTACTACACCAAGGTGTAGTGGAGGGCGCTACTCCTTTCCCTGGATTGCTCAACTTTACCCTTGATCCGTACCTTATAATGCTGAGTGTTAAGCAAGGAGGTATCAAGTACCATTTTTTGAGTCTTTGGTATGACTCGACCTGGGATTGAACCCAGGTCTCCCGGGCCATTGGCGAACACTCTAACCGCTAGGCCAATGTCCGGTAGTAATTCTGCAAATATGTACACAAGTCATAGAAAATGTTTTAAAATTGATACTATGTTGGACAGAGAAGTTAAGGAATCATGTTGCTTCTCAATTATCCAATATAATTTATTCTTTATTTTTTTTAAAGCATTATTAACCTTTTTGCAGGCAGTGTGACATTTTTTTGTCATTTTATTTGCCTGTAAAAGGATTTATAGGTATGAACAAAAATGTACACCTATTTAGACACTAAAATAACAGGGTGCCTTGTTGGCAAGGTTTAGAATATGTTGCAGAGAGGTAAGACCTTCCCTACTAAAAAAAAAAGGGTGTTATGTGTATGACACTAAACTGCATCTGATAGTGAGGCTTTAAGGGTTTTTTTTTTTTTTTGGCGGGGGGTGGGTGCAGTACCCACTCTATTGACATTACTCCGTGGTCCAGTCTGACCTGGAATCATGGTACCAGAAAGGGTCCTATCTATTGGTCAAAATGATCTGTTTGAAAAGTATTCATATTCAGTAGGACTGTGCAAAAAAGGACTCATAAGAAACAACTACACAGAAAGCATAAATATGAATGTGATTCCCTAACCTCAAGGCTTAAAATAGCCTAGTTAAAATCTTTAAAAAATAAGTGATTTTAAAAAGTTCACAAAAAATTAACTAATTATTGAATTTTGATAAAACTTTCTATGATTAGATAAAAAAGATGAAGTTTATTTTAAAAGAAGTTTCCAATCAAAATTTTTGGAGTCAACATTAATTTTTAATGTGTTATTTAATTAATTTTGATATTTAAAAATTTTTTCATTGATGAAATATAAGAGGATAATTTACTTATTTTAAAGATAATTCTTTGGATAAATTTATTTACATTTTTTTTTATTTATTTTTTTTTTAACTAGTGTTTGTTTTAAATGGAAGCCTTACTTTTGGAACTTTAAAACAAGAAAATTGAAGTAGATTTTTTTTACTAGGAATATGATCAGTTCAAAAAAACTCCCCCAAAACAAAACTTATGTTATTTTTTAAAATGATTCATTTTTTAGCGAAGTTTTCCAAATTGATAATTCTTTTTTTGATTCTTTCATTTAGAGACTGAGTTTTTCTAACTTAAATGTAACAATGTTGAATAAATAAATGCAAATAAAATGGTAAAAATTTTTTGCAACTAATTCTATACATTTAAAAAAAATGTTTTGTATATGATTTTTCATTGGATGATATTTTTAGTAAGGAAGTCTGCTTTATAAATCCTTTAAGGGCATCTTTTAACCAGCTGACCGATAAGACACATTTATCTACTGCGCAAAAAAAAATGTTTGTGTACATTCCTTTGTACATTTTTCAGTTTTTATTTTATTTTTTGATAAATATTTTTCATTTTTTAATTATTCATTTCAGAAGATATACTATTTAGAAGGCATAATACAGCAATTATTCATGTATATGACATACTATTTTTCCAGATTTTCCTGCCCAAAAGTTAAAGGTGTATATTATACATGAGAACTATGTAATTAACTTTTTTTCTAGCTTCATGTCACACTGTATTTATGATGGCCAAATGTGAGTTATATCTATAGTCCAAATTATTGTATTTTATGCCAATCACTGGAATGTGTGTTTGTTTATAAATTGGTTTCTCCTAATGTGTTGCCCAGTTGGCTGGGGCTGTAAAATACACAGACTGCTTCTTTGCAGAGGGATAAGACCCCCTCATCCAATGAATGTCCTAGATATGACACTAAACAATCTGATGGTGAGGTTCCAGTAATGCTGGAGCTTTGGGGAATGCGAAGTACCCCTTCATTGCCATTGCTCCCAGGTCCACTCTGGCCCAGAATAGTAGCACCTGTTAGGGTCTTATCTATGGGTTCAATAGAACTTAACTGTGGTTTCTTGAGTTTACTGTTTTTTGCATTTAAACTGTGTATTTATGTTAAACTGATTTGCTTGAAATAGAACCGTTTTGACATCTAAACTGAATTATCTGAAACATTAACTTTGTGTATTGCTGTAGAATATACCAACTGCACCTTTGTAGGGTGGTAAGACCCCTCCCCACCAATGAGTGCCCTAGATATGACACTAAACAATCTGATGGTGGGGTTCCAGTGATGCTGGGGCTTTGGGGAATGTGGAGGACTACATTGCTTCCAGGTTCACTCTGGCCCGGAATAGTAGCTCTTGATAGGTCCCTATCTAAGTTAAATAGAACTAAACGGCATACTTATGCTAAACTGAATTGTTTGCAATGGAACTGCTTTTGACATTGAAACTGTATTTATGCTAAACTGAATTGTTTAATATCAAACTGTTTTGACATTTAACTGTGTGTAAAGAAAATCTATACTTATATTAAACTGAATAGCTTGAAATAGAAAATTTTTTGACAATTAAACTGTGTACTCATGTTAAACTGAATTGTTTGAAACTGGTTATTTGGTTTTGGCATTAAATAACCTACAAGGTTTGATATGCCATAAAACCCAAACAACCAAACCAAACAACCATCTCCTAATATGATCTTATGGTTGCTGCAAGCATGTTGTATTTTTGTGTGAACATGTCTGTGTGTTTGCTCTAAATATTGTGTAAATGTTGAATTTTAAGACATAATGTAAATATATATATTCTTATTTTCAGTTAGTATGAATCAATAAAAAGTTTAACATATTTAGGTTAAATTTATCTGCTACAAACTCTAAAAAGTTAGTGCATATTATACATGAAAATTTTTCCCGAATTTCATAGTCCAAAGTTAGGGGTATATATTATGCACTAACAATTATGGTACTCAAAATGCAATAAATATTATTACTCTTTAGATTTACATATTTCTGATAGAAGCAGTGTCAGCCAATGAATTACAGTAGTAATGTAGACAAAACACAGAAACTAACCAAGCCAGTTTCAGTTATAACAACTGAAAGTGTTTTTTTTTGTTGTTTTTTTTTTTGTTTTTTTAATATAAATTTTTTTTTTCTCACAAAAAGAAAAAAACTTAAAACAATTTTATGTTTTAAATATAGGCTGTCAAAGTTTCTAGCCCAAAATAGTTATTTCATTTATTGTATGGAATATATATGCTAATGTAATGACTATTATTGAATAAAGGTAGATTTTTTAACTGACAAAATTTACAATCCCCAACTGATATGATGCGTGAAATTCCTTAATAAAATGTTTTTCTTTTATCCATTTATACAAGGCATTGCAAAAAAAATTATCTCTTTTTGTAATCTAATAATTTGACCTGTTCTTGTTCAAATGATTTCAAATTTTAACAGTGTGTGTAGAAACAATTTAAAATTCTGTTTTATGTTTTTTCTTCTCAAGTATAGAAATGCCATTCACTGGAAAAGAAAAGGTGTTTAAACATTAAACATAGGATCTTGAATTGTTTCTACTCATGTTATTAAAATTTGACATCATTTGAATGAGAATTGGTCAAGTCATTTCATTACAAAATGATATCAATTTTTCTGAAATGTCCTGTACATTATTCTAAGGTTGGATACAGACTTGATTTATCTGCTGTTGAAAATGTGTTAGTCTGAAAGAACTGACTTTAAATGCTTGAACCCCTCTTAATGTGAATGAAAAGATAAACTCTGTATGATAATGCATAAACCTTTGAGCCATCTGGTTTGATCTTGTAGACCAGGGTTGTTGATTTTTGTGTGAATTTCTAGATATGAGGAATTGTCATTATCATATACAGATATATTCAGACTATTATCCTCATCTTGGTTGTTGCCCAGTTGGCTGAGGCTGTAGAAAACACTGACTGCGCCTCTACAGAGGGGTAAGACCCCCCCACCACCACCAACAAGTGTCCTGGATATGACACTAAACAATCTGATGGTGAGGTTCCAGTGATGCTGGAGCTTTGGGAGATGTGGAGCACTCCTTCATTGCCATTGCTCCCAGGTCCACTCTGGCCCAGAGTGGTAGCATCTATGGGTCAAATAGAACTAAACTGCGTACTTATGCTAAACTAAATTACTTGAAATAGGGCTGATTATTTGTATGAAAATGGATTTGGCATTAAATAACCTTGATATGCCATAAAACCCAACCAACCAACCAACCAAAAAACAACTATACAAATATCCAATGAATACAATTCCTTAACTCTTAGGCATAAAATAACCCTAGATGGTTTGACATGCTGATGATGACATCAATCGATCATTACTATGGGTAAATAGTAGAGTAGACTGGATTCAATTGCCTTGATATGGCAACCAGTTTAGGAAAAAAGCAAATTTAGAATTCAAAGCAGCTATATTCTATTCATAAATTGATTTTGTGTTGTATCCTGCCTGCAGTGGAGGGGTTGTGTAAATACATAGTTGAGTGTATAGCATCTTTTATCCATTGAGAATTCATCAGGAACTTCTTAAGCTTATATAATGCTATAATTATTTTAGTATTTGGTATGTCACAATGTTATGTGATAATGAATTAGTTTCTAGGTATTTAATGAGCCCCAATCTATATATGATTGTTTAAACAATGCTATCATATATAGATATAATAATATTAGGTATGTGGAGGGAAAGGAATAGCGCCCTCCCCTACACCTCAGTGTAGTAGCTATTGTAAAGGGAACCTTTGGTTTTGCCCTTGACTGTGGTCGCTAACTTTACTTTTTTTTTTTTTTTACTTAGGTATGTGGAGGTGCTTGTGGTGTAGACTTGGTTACCTGAGGTCAAATCCTGAATGAGGCTGTTTTCATTTCACTGAGCTTTAATACTCTTTGGAACAGTATAAATCCAATCATTCGAGACATATAAGACATGTTGTATGAGTAGCGCCCTCATGGCTAAACCAGGTTATGGAACTAGAGATGATGTACAGCTCAGTCATCTGGGGTTGTAGAATATGCAGACTGCATTTCTGCAGAGGGGTAAGACCCCCCCCTCCCCAATGACAATAAACCCTCCCTCCTGCATATGACAATAAACCATCTGATGGTGAGGCTCCAATCCTGGAATTTTGGGGAATGTGGAGTACCCCTTCATTGTCACTACTAACATGTCCACTCTGACCCAGTGTGGTAGTATCTGTTAGTGTCCCATCTATAGGTCAAATAATCATTGACTCAAGTATAGTGAAGGTTTAATTATTTACTAAACTTGAAACCATTTAACTGTGTGCAAATAAATGATTAATATTAAATAGAATTATTAGTATTAGATAGCAATACTTGAAACCATTTAACTGTGTGCAAACAAATGAGCTGTGTTACCAACAAACTATTTTCTTAAAAATATGTATAAACAGGATTTGGCATTAAATATACCTACATCATTGTTATGTGGTTAAAAGACATATTAAACCACATGATATAACATGATGATGATGTCAGTATATCAGTTAGTCCATAGCCAAATGATGAAAAGCTGTTATTTTATACAACAAATATTTATTTTTCTCTTTCTGTGTCATATACTTAATCCAATGCTCTTCCTTTAATCATCTTTGTTGGACTTTACACTGAAAATTTTAGATCAAAATTCAGCTAATAACTATCAAACTACAAACTTCTTGATTTACTCTTCTTGAGTTTGCATCTGTCCATCACTGTACCTTGGTAGAAATGTATCGAGAATTTTATTCTCTTGGAACTTAATACATGAAAAACAATGTAACTTTAAACAAATATCGACTCTAAAAAGATAATTGGCAGTAATGAGCAATAATAATTAAAGATTAAAAAATAAATCTATGCTCTTAGTGTGTTGTGACGGTGTTTCATTTATCTTATGTTCAAAATTTTTTCAGTTTTTCCCACAATAATTTACTTCCTTTTCCTGTTTATTTTCTCACCTTTTAATTTTTTAAATCAATGACAAATGACCTTGCCCAACAACTGCTTCATTGTTTTTAGGATTAACAAGATGCTTTATACACCTGTTAATTTGTTTACCCAGGTGGCTTTAGACAATCAATATTCACTTGTATCCATGTTTATACATTTAATCCATTTAAACAAATTTTCACTGCAATTAACCATGGTCTTTGATGGGTAAATAACTATAATAATTCCTTTGTGGTGACACAGTGATAGTATTATGTTCTTTTTAATTTTTTCTTTTTTTCTTTATAATTTTTGAAGGCCAAAGAGTACATTGGGGAGACTAGTTAAAGTGTCTGCAATAAGATATTTGTTCTCTTTTGCTAATCAGTAAAGATTGTGAACATTGAACACCTACAAACACCAACAACATTCAGAACTAGTAACATGTTAGTTTCTCACTAGTAATGGTCTGTGCTAGCCTAGCTTACTAACCATTATACCATATGATATACCCTAAAAACCGTGGGTTGCTTAGATTTGACTCAAGTGTAGCAAGGAACAAATTCTTTAATTACTAGCAATGGATCTGCAACATGAGTTTTTTAACCATTACATGATGATGAGATGCTCATTGTGTAGCTTGTTTGATTGATTGATATTAACAGTATGTCAAACTGTTTTGATGTATTTATTTATTTTGGGGGGAATCAGATTCATTGTATGTTCATATTTACATTTTTTATGTAGTTATTTCTTTTTTCTTCTCACAAATATGAATAATTTTTAAACAGATCTATTGATCCATAGATGAAACCCTAACACTACTACTACCACTCCATGTCAAAGTGGACCTAGGAGTAATGGCAATAAAGGTGTACCTTAGAACTCTGCAACTGGAGCTTCACCATCAAATGCAGTTTAGTGTCATATCCAGGACCTCCCTTTTGGTAGGAGAGTTCTAACCTCTATGCAGAGAATACAGTCAGCTTTTTCTAAGTCTCACTGACAAGGTGACACAGCTTATAGATTTATGAAATTGATAACTGAATCATGCCCTGATTCAAACATCTGACTTTAAGGTAAAAAGGTAAGTGATATATTTACTATGCTAGCATTCTACTGCTTGGAACAATATAGTAAAATCTAATTTAGAAATGAAGATAATAACCAAAAAAAAAATGTATGGAATACCAAATGTATTTAATCTCTAAATTTCAGATAACTTTTTTTCTTTTTTTCAAATACTTTACCCCTTTTTTAAAAAACCATCTTTGAATTTTTTAGAAGTATAAATAAGCTGAAAGTTTTAAAATTAGACATGCTAGCTGTTGGTTTCATTTAAAACTTACTCTTGTTAATGACATGAAATTGGAGCTCCTTCAGCTTTGTCACTGTAAATCCTAATCTAATATGTACATTAATCCTTTAAAAGATGATTAAGTTTATACTCAGAAATGCAATGTGATCTCTGATTTGTCTGTTCTAACCAGAAACAAAATCATTAAACAAGATTTAAAACGAAAAGTTTAGATTTGGGGGTGGATTGATCAGTTGGACAATCAGGCAGTACTTGAACCTAAACCGTCTTGCGACCCAAATAGTCTCATTTTTGAAGTGGCCTCAATTGAGTTAGGACTTTTAAGACTATGAAGTGAGTCAAAAGTTTTGCAATATTTTGATGGACAATTTGGCAACTCTGGATGCTTTTGCTGAGGTTATGAAGGTGATTAATCATACTGGACTGCAAGATGCTGAGTTCATTCTGATACTCTGTGCTTCTTGCCAGATTTGCCTTCATGGCTTGGAGGATGGCCTTGGAATCCACACTTTTAGGCTTACCTGACCTTGCTTGATTGTCGAAGTTCTTGCAATTTTCGTAAAATTTCTTGAATCATCTGATTGTTTCTTTTGTGTAACTATTGTTTTTGGTTGCTTCTGTAATATTATGGCTCAGTTTCAAAGTCATTAAGTATAAGTTCCTGAATTAGACTACATGACATATTCATCTATGTGGTTTTCAAATCACACACGGAGTGAAGCAATACACAATGTGTTAGGGCATCAACTATCATGATACTACCAACCACAGTGGTTACCTACCATGGCTTAAACTGCTTTGGTTATGTGATCTACACGCTATAAACTAGCACATATCAAAATATTGTAAAACTTTTGACTCACCCTAGTATAATCTGATAAGTACTTTATGGTACTCTCTAGCATTGGAAATAGATTTCACTATATTTTTTGCTACATGGAGCTTTAGAAACAAATGTCTGATTAAGATTGTCTATGTCTGTATGGAATTAATAGTAAGGTTGGATGAGTTAAGGAGTTAATAAACCTTTTTGCCCAACTCAATGTGAATTTGACTGTTTAGATTTTTGCATTTTTTTCAAAAATGCTTTAAAATAGTTAAATTTTCATTTGGATATTTTTTTTATTTTACCTCTTTCTTTACTAGCATTGTGCCCATAAAAAATGACATTATTTTCATATGAATCAGCACTTATTCCTACAATTAGGGCAATCTGCTGAAGATCACTTGTGCTCAGGATCAGTATTGTCTCTGTGCACTCTGCCTATTTCAAAATTAATTTTACTATTCTGTTCAGGCTGGTGAATGCACATAGTAGATATATTACTACTTCTCTTAACCTAAGGTCAAATATTTGAATCTGGGCAGGATAGACATGTTGATTTTGTTTGCATGATACAAGTTACTTACAAAGAAACTTAGTGCAATGGTTATCATTGTAGAAAATGAAATCAGTGACCTGAGTTGAAATCCTAGATGAGGCTCTTTGTGTTTCACTTTGTGCTAATACCCTTGAGAAAAGTATGAGTCTATCTATCCTCCCTCCAGTGATAGGAAAATAGTTAGGCAGACTGGATTCTTTAGCCTCAAAAGACAAGCAATCTTTTAGAAAGCAAAATCTGAATTCAAATCCTCTTTACTCTGCCTAAAAATTGACTTTGTCACATCCTGTCCATGGGAGAGGGGTTGGTAAATACATGCCAACAAAGAAACATACAGACTTAGTAAAACTTGTTACTGTTTTGTTATATACTAGTTTACCCCATATCTTCATAAAAATAATGAGTGGTATTTAATTAACTTCGTAATTACATTTTACTCATAAAATATCTAAAATTTTGTTCTACATTTTCTTATGTTCAATACTCTGTGAATATTAAATTAAGTAGAGATAACAATGAAATTTATACTTTGTTGCCTTATTAAAAGGGAAAAGTTATAAATGTAACTCATTTTTAATACATACATATATTTAAACATATATTACTTTAAAAGTTTATTTACTAACTGAATCAATTGCTAATTAAATGTTCCTTTTATATATTTACCAACCCCTCCGCATGGGCAGGATGTGACACAGTCAATTTTTAAGCAGAGTTTAACAGATTTGAATTCAGTTTTCCTTTTCCTAGACTGCTTGCCTAACCAAGGCTAAAGAACCCAGTCTGCCCTATTATTTACCCATAGTTGGAAAAAGAATAATTGGATTCATATCTTTCCCCAAGGTTTTAGTGCTATGCGAAATGAATCAGCCTCGTCAAAGATTTGAACTTGTGTTGCTGTGTCCATTTCTTATGACTAGAACCATTACACCATGGGTACCTCCACAGGTGTTCCTTTTAACACAAAATTTCTTGGATAGACATGGATACATGTGTGCTAGTTTTTCAGATTAAAAAAATATTTACCTCTATAAAAATTCCAAACAGCATTTTACATCAACAATGTTCCATATCTACTGAAACTTTCATGTTCTTTTGTAGCTGTTATTTTCAAGTAAGATAAATTATCTGCTTTAAAAGTTAGATAAAAAATAAATATATAAATACATGTAGTATCTTTGTTTTGGTAGATAATTCTTTTAGACTAATATTGAACTGTTAAAATTTCATTGATTGATTTTAACATGTCATCCCATTTAGGGTTATTTCATGTCTAGAGATTAGGAAATTCTATTCATTGTACTTCTTTAAGATTTTTAAATAGTTATGTGATATCATGTATTCCTATTTTAAATAGATCTATTTGACCCATAGATGGGACCCTAACAAGGACTACCACTCCAAGTCAGAGTGGACCTGGGGCCTCATGGTAATGAAAGGTACTCCTCACTCATTAGATCTCTAGAACTAGAGCCTTACCATCAGATGTTATTCAGTGTCATGCTCGGGACACCCTCTTTTTTAATGTGAGTAGGGGGTCTTATCCATCTGCAGGGGATACTGTCAGCAAATTCTAAGCCCTAAACTATGATTTAGATATATTGACTGTTTATTGTCAAGAGAGAAATGAGCATCAATTTTCAAGGAAAACAAAACTATTAAATATTTTAAACAAATGTATTGTTAGTTCTGTTAACTGTGATTTTTATTGGCCATGAAATCTACCTGTCTTTGCTGATTAGTGAAAGAGGACAAATGTCTTATTGTGGACACATTTGAGTGTCCTTGTGAAATCATTTCCCAAAATTATCAAGTCAGCAACAGGAGACTATCAAAAGTGTAGGAAGAACCTGACCTGACTTTCAACAAACTTCCTTTTTAGTCGGTGGCAATCCAAAATTATTGAGTTGGTAATCATGGAGGAACAAACAGACTGGTATTGGTAGTGGGCAGAGAGCTAATTCAGTTAAGTATCAATCATTAGTGGAATGAAATGGTAACAACAAAGACAAAAAAATTTGAGATGGTTGTGGGTGGAGCATACATAATTGTATTGTTGTCAGAGATACTACCTAATTTTCTCAAAAGAATGAGTGTGAAGGAAAATGGAGTGGAAAAATTCACAAATTGGTTGGTAAGAAAAATTGCAAAACAAAACATTATTTTAAAAAATAATTACCTGCTAACCATGGTTTTGCTTTCCATAGTTCAGTTACTTTCAGTCAACCTTGGATAAAGGCAATTCAAAGATACTGATCATTCTGTTGGCAGAACTTAGAATACACAGTGTCCTCTGCAGAGGAGTAAGACCCATCCCACAAAAACAAGATGGGTGTCCTAGGTGTAACATTAAACTGCATCTAATGGTAAGGTTCCAGTTTTGGAGCTCTGGAAATAGTGAAGTCATCTCTTCCTCGCCATTACTCTCAAATCAGCTCTGACTCAGAATAGTAGTACCTGTTTGTTTCATATATAGATCTGTTTAAAAATTATTAGCATTTGACAGGAATACTTGAAATCATATAACTGTGTGCAAATTATTTGTATTAAGAATAGTTAGATGAAGCTATAATTGTTCAAAAATGATTGAAATCAGAAATAAATAATTCAGCATTAAATGACCCAACAAGAGTTGGCACACTATAAAACCAACCAACCAACCAAACAGCCTAATATAAGTAGATTCAAATAAGTGAATTGTAAAACTAACTAACTAACTAACCAACCAACTAAAAGCTGTAAAATGCTTCCATTAAACAATACTTAGAATATGCTGACTGTGTTCCCAGCAAAGGGGAATTGTATCTAATGGTGGGGCTCCAATTCTGGAGCTCTGGAGAGTTTGAAGTACCTCTTCATTACCATTACTTACAGGTTCATTCAGACTTTGAGCGCTGGTCTTTGTTAGGGTCCCATCTATGGGTCAAATAGATTATAAAAATTATTTGTATATGAAAGTACTGTGAAAAATCAAAAACAAACTCTTAAAAACAAGAAGAAATGTAACTATAAATTTACAACAAATGCAGTTTTTTATCCTCTTGATATAAATTAAGCCTAGACAGGTTGACATGCTGTAAAAATCAATCATTCAATAATTAGCTGAGGGAGGAGTTCCAAAAATAATATACACAATTTAAGATTAGCTTGAATATTTATTAGAAGTAATAAGTCCTATCTCATTTATAGGACAACAGTAGTATAAAGTAAAGTTTGCAACTTGTCTAGAAAAGAAAAAAAATTCTTTGAATTTGCTAACTTTGATGGTAAGACTGATTCTTTGGTAAAATTCTACATGTGCACCTGTTCAAGTTAACTGGGAAAAAATTTTCTATTAAATTATTTTTATATATGTGTGATTTGACCTAAATTGACCCTCAAAATCAATGCAATTTTTTTTGTTTGTTCCAGAAATGAGTGATCATTCTACATTGAATTATAATATGAAAGTGGCTGCCCACCTCCTTATAAAATATCTTTTTTTTTTTTTTTTTTTTTTTTTTTTTTGAAAAATAAAAAAATTATTGGTGGTTCAAATTACTAGAAAAAAATTTTTTCTTCCTGTGAACTTAAACTGGTGCATGTGTCCCAGGTCGGGTCATACCAAAGACTTTAAAAATGGTACTTGATACCTCCTTGCTTAACACTCAGCAATATAAGGTATGTATCAAGGGTAAAGTGGAGCAATCCTGGGAAAGGAGTAGGGCCCTCCCCTACACCTTGGTGTAGTAGCTATTGAAAAGAGAGCCTTCTGGTCACCTTTGACTACTGTCACCAACTTTATGTGGTGTATTCAATAAGTTTCCAGACTTTTTTGTACAGGCATTTAAAATTGGCGTAGACTCTTGAAAATTCACTATGTTATTGCTATACATCTTATAAGATGACTGACCAATTTTTATGATTTCAGGTTCAAATGAACAGCTACAGCAGGAATTGGAATACACTCTACTAAAGCCTGAATGTCACAGCTAGTGAATTTCAAAAATGCAATCTGGATGTGAGGAAGAACGGTATGCAATAAAATTGTGCGTTAAACTTTGAAAAATGTATGGAATGCTTTAGATTGCTTTTGGAGCATCTTGCATGAATTGAGCATCAGTTTTTGAGTGGCATAAGAGATTCAAGGAAGGCAGGCAGTCTGTGAGGGATGATGAGAGGTGTGGGAGGAGTAAGGAAGTCGATACACCAGAGTTGATTGGCCAAAGGGTTAGGGTTATTATGTTGAGGTTTTAAGGGATTTCAGGAAGAGATTCCGTTGGAAGAGGCCAGCACTCTTGAAATCGGGTCAGTGGCATTTCTACCAGGACAATGCACCAGTCCACAACTCCATCCTTGTCACAGACTACTTGAGCAAGATGGGCATCAAGACAGTTCCTCAGCCTCCCTATAGTCCAGACCTTGCTCACTGTGACTTTTGGTTATTCCCTAACCTCAGAGGCTGTTGTTATGAGACAATTGAGGAGATGAAAAAGTCTGTGACAAAGGTCATTGACAAGCTCACACTAGTGGACTTCCATGAGGCCTTCCAGAAGTTGTTGGAACGGTACAAGTGCATTGCAGCCGAAGAAGATTACTTTGAAGGGGACTAGAGTTTCATATGTGTACTATCAATAAAAGTGCCCATACGAAAAAAAAGTCTCGAAACTTATTTAATGATCCTCGTACTTTTTATTACAGTATATCATAACTAGTTTACTCATTCTGTCAAAATGATGGTATTATATATTAATATACAGGAGCTAAAAAAGTTCAAATTCCAGGCATGAATAAAATGCTGTTTAATTTTTCATGTTTAAAATAAAATAATTTAAAAAAAATTATTTCTAATATGTAACTGGAACATTCCATATTTACTCCTAAATAATCATGGAGTTTTATTTATAATGTTTAACATATCTATTTTTTATATCCTTCAGCAGAGAGTCCATCTTATTTAGGAAAAAAAAAAAAATATATATATATAATTATGTACATGAAGTCTGTTACCTTAACTTTCATTTAATGTGCACAATAGGGTAAGTTGATTTTCAACTTTTTTTTAATATCAAAGTTTCACCTGGGGAAAGTTGGGTATTGGTATGATAAGCTAACTCAGCTAACTGTATACACTGCAACTATAAACTGGATCAGGCTGTGTAGTTTTGATAATGTTTTTAGGGTAAATGCCTTGAGTCCACAAACAAATTAATCTGGTGACTAACATCAATCATCTTGCCTGATTTAAGGGCTCAATTTTTCATACAGCATATCTACAATTGACTTTCTCTTATGAAATCCCTACTTCATATTCTAGAAGTATTTGATCACTCAGATCATCTCTCTTTTTGATGCTAGAATATTAGCTATCTAGAGGACTAACTATCAGTACAAATTTGACCTGGGGCTAATTTGCACACAATCTCCCAAGTGGACTAATAAATGATGTCTTGTGCTGCCATTAAGGTGCTTAAAACAGCTATGAACAGAAACTCATTTTGATGTAGAGAGCAACCAATGATGTGTAATTTTCTTCTATTATTTGTTTCTTGAGAACTGAAACTAACCCAGATTCAGTCAGTATTTGTATTGATGTTGTCCAGTAAAACAGCTTTAAGGGTATCAACACTGTCATACTCCTCCAAAACCTTAATAACCTCCTTTGCTAGAACAGCACCATTTGCTCCAGTAGTAGGGATAACTCTATGAGCGAGATATTTTCCACTTTCACCACAACCCATCTCCTTTGTGAAAGTCAAATGGTGTTCCATTCCTTTTGTTTTCTTTGTTTCTTTACAACTGCCCCCATAATCTTTGTATAACAAAGTATCTTTATCATGCCTTCCATCAACACCAATACAAATAATTTTTTTTCGTTTTATCAATGAGTTTTTTATGGGCATCTGTTTTGTTCTTTCTTTAGCATGGTTTATTTTAGATTTATCCCAAATTATGTTTTTGATATTAACACTCAGGTTGAGAAGGCCTATAGCTTGCAAATCTAAAAGATAGGCATTTGCAAGGCTTGCTCCTAACTTCAATGAAATATTACCTCTGATCAATTTGGTAGCATACTGAGGAATTTTTAAATGGCTGTAAATACTCTTGGAATATCTGTTAGGCTCATAATCTTCATCTATTTCTTCACTATTTGGTGACTGGGAAAGAATAATATCCTGATCATAAGATGTAGAGGCAATAGGAGATTAATTAACTTGTTTTTGTCTTTCTCCTTTCACTATACTCCTTTTGAGTTTCTGAATAGCAGCTTTATCCACTGGTCCAATTTAGAAACTACCCTTGGGTTCTATTTTGGGTCTCTGGTCTTTTAAATATTCTCTCTTCCACTGGTACCAGAAATATTAGATTTAACTTATGTTGAAGAATACATCTAACCAACAAAAATCTCAAAGTATAATTAAAATATTATTTCACATAGAAAGAAAATAGTACAAATTACTTTTCTAACTTATTTACATAAAATATTATTATAAAAATTCATTTGAATTAAAATGTTTATGATATTGGGATTTGAATTCATTTAAAAAAAAGGAAAGAAAAATAGAAAAATAACTTTACCTATCTTTGATAGGACAAGTACTAATGTGGCTAGTTTGACAATTTTCTTTTTGCACTTCACATTCTTGTCTTCACAACTTAAAATTAGCAATTGACAGGAATAAGAAATGTAAAACAATGTATCCAGTTTTTCTACCATAAATTTTCTTTTGCACTGAACAGAGACGTCTTCTATTTATTGATGCACTTTCTCGAAGCAGGTATTTTTCAATTTATTCACAATATGCTTTTCGATTAATAAAGGCAAACGAGGATTAGCTGCTTTCCAAGTATCAATTATATTCTTTGCTATTAATTTTGGGATAGCAAAGTTTGTTAAATTTGAACAAGTATTTTTAAGAAAATGACTGTACTGGATGACTGGTCGAAAAGTAGGCAGCTCTGTTTTATCTTATGGGCAAGGTCGACCTCCAAATGGAACAGAACGACTGCGAGTTGGTTTTCAAAAGATTTTTTATGAAACTACCTGGAAAAAAAAATGAATATTTTGTTATTATAAGAAATTAAACTATAGATTCCGAAGTGAAATTTGAAGAAATAGAAAACTATAATAAAAAATAAAATAATGTATATTCACTTACCTTAACAAATAAATGCAAATCGCTTAGTAACCCCCCCCAATAAAGAAAAAGAAAAACTTTCAAGAAAAAATGTATTCAAAAATTTTTACAAAAGCAATATAAAGCTTTTTTTTTCTAATTGAGTTTGTTAAAATAAAAAAAGGAATAGACTTAATTATTTTTGTGTTTTAAATTGGTTCAATAAACTTGAAATTCAAATGTAAATAATGCATGTTGATACGGTTGTTTCTAGTGCAGACTGAAAAATAACTGCCTAAAACAAGCTCAAATTTGTTAATTGTTCATAGTAGCTTAAATGAAATATTTTTGCAATGTTTGCTTTTTTATTTACTTTTATTTAATTTACCAAGAATTGAACGATTTCAAGCCTATTTTCTATTTTTTTTTTTTTTTTACATTTTTTTTTTCAAAACCCAGCTTTAATCTGACCTAGTTATTTTTCGGTTAATACCATGCAAAATTCAGAATATTCAATTATGTTTCTATTTAAATGTATTTACGCAAAAATTGGTAAAGTTTTGAGAAAAATATTTTGTGCAGTTATTCTTTGTTAGCAACTTTCTCCTGGTAGGCTTAGTTGTGATTTAAAAATCGACCTATCATAGTGCATAATCATTTGTCAAAAAAGTGGCTCATCAAGCTTCATCATGGAGTGATGTGAAGTAAGGTGTTAAAATGAAAGTACACATGGGAAACCCCTCTCCTAAAAAAACTAATAGATATACATAAATATATATATATATAAAAAATGCAGAAATACATCAAAGGACTGTCCAAATAGAGTAAAATAAGTATTGGAATTAGTCAGGTGTTAAATAACATATTAGAAATTTATTAATGTTTACACTTTGATACGAACTCACTTTTATTCAGCAGTTTGTTTTCAGTAAGTTCTAGGATGCATGCTCTTTCCACTAGACACAATCTGCAGCTATTGTTACCTCATTTGTAAGTTTTTTTGTTTTTTTTTACAATATCTCATATATATATGGTGTGTCATTATTTGAAAATTTACTTGTTTTAAGTTATATAGTGGGCTGGGCTTTCTAGATTTGGTAGGCAGCCAATCTGGGAAAGGATGACTGAAATAGAATACATAAGGTGGTTGGGGCTGTAGAATATGTCAACTGCATCTCTGCAGAGGGATAAAACTTCCATGATGATTATCCTGGTATGATGCTAAACTGCATCTAAACTCCAGTCCTGGACCTCTTCATTGCCATTATTCCCAGGTCCACCCTGACCCAGATTGGTAGTACCTGTTAGGGTCCCATCTATATGTCAAATAGAACTGTTCAATCATTTACTAAAAATTATTATTGTTAGTTATTTGAAATCATACTGCTACTTGAAACCATTTAACTGTGTGCAAACAAATTATTAATAATAAATAGAATTATTTGTGTTTGATTGCAATACTTGAAAGCATCTCATCATATGCAAACCAATGATTAATATTGACTAGAATTATAAGTGTTAGATAGCAATACTTGAAACCATTTAAATGTGTACAACAAATAAGGTCTAGCTCATTTAAAAATAGTTAACTACAACTTATTCACTTACAAATCACACACGTGTGTGTGTGTGTGTGTGTGTGTGTGTAAACAGGATTTGGCATCAAATAACTCAATTTTTATTACTCATTACTCCCAGGTTCATTCTGGTCTGGAATGGTAGCACCTCATAGGGCCCTATTTATGGGTTGAATAGAACTAAACTGCATATTTATGTTAAACTGAATTGGTTGAATTAGAACTGTCTGACTAAACTGAATAGCTTGAAATAGAAATGTTTTCGACAATTAAACTGGGTACTTACACTAAACTGCATTATTTGAAATGGAACTGTTTTTGACATTGAAACTATACTTATACTAGATTGCATTGTTTAATATAGAACAGTTTTGACATTTAACTGTGTGTAAACAAAATCTATACTTATACTAAACTGAATTAGAACTGTTTTACTGAACTGAATAGTTTGAAATAGAAATTTTTTTGACAATTAAACTGTGTACTCATGCTAAACTGAATTGTTTGAAATAGAACTGATTATTTGTATAAAATGGATTTGGCATTAAATAACCTACAAAGATTGATATGTCATAAAACCCAACCAAACAATCTGGGCATGAAAAGAATGTCTATCTAATATGTGACAAGGAGCACAAGTCATCTAGTGATTTGATTAGACATGTGACTGATCTTCAGAATGTGTCACATATTACAGTTTAGAATAAATTTTTCAAATGCTACATTTGTTGATGAATCTGCAGGAGAAAGAGTGGCCTGTTGAGTCATGTATGTACATGTGGCCATACAGTATAGAAATCTTCTTTCTTTTGACAAGAAAGATCAATTATATATATATATATATATATATAAGTGAAGTACTGTACATGTTTTAAAGTATCTATTAGGATTCTTGAATCATACCCCCTTCCCATCAAAGATGTAAAGAAAGGGCAGCTGAAATTTCTAATAAAATTTTCAGTTGGGTTAAGAATTTGATAAATTCATGAATATGCTGATCGCTCATAAATTTATGTAAGCTTTTCTATTCATCTCAATCATTTCATATACAAGGAGATTCTGAAAAGTTCTTATCCAACCAAGAAGAGAAAAGAATTGATGCATGAAACATACATAGTATTCCACATCTTCATCCTACAGTTTACACTCATTTAGCACATCATTTCTCAATTTTCTTTATCTAAATAGTTTAAATATTTTTTTCTTTTGCATGAATATATAAGCCCTGACAAAAAAGGACTGATATTTTGGATTCAGGCAGGTAACCTAAAAGGATTATTCAGTCATTCTTCAAATGGAATGATTGGATGTCTGTGTGCCCTGAAGTGAAGTTGAAATATGTTTTGTGCTCAGATGTTTTTGATGCCCTGTTGATGGAGTTTAGAATATGCTTTGTCCTTTGCAGAAGACCTCCCCCCACAAAAAAAATATGTATCTTTGGTATGACACTAAACTACATTTGATAGTGAGGCTCCAGTTGTGGAGATCTAGGGAGTGTGAAGTACCCCTTCATTGCTATTTCTTTCAGGTCCACTTAGACCTGGTGTGGTAGTACCTGTTATGGTTCCATCTATGGGTCAAATAGATTGGTTTAAAAAAATATCTGTATTTGATTGAACCATGTGAAAAAAAATTCTTTGAAATGACTGCACAGAAAATGTAAATATGAACATATGATGGACATGATAGCTGTTAGGACATTAAATAACACTAGACAGGTTGAAATGATGTAAAATCAACTGATCAGATGATTTTGTCAATATTGTAAATTCTGGGACAAAGTATTAAGGGACCTAGAGACAAAGGGTTAAAATTAGAATCTGACTTTATTAACTGAATGTTGCATGATGCTTTCAAACTCTCAAAGGAGGTACCACATGAGGATCATTGTTTTTCAAAATAACTTATTTTCTCAGGACATTGTTTTAATGAGAAATACTTGTTTTTATTCACCTACTTCTCTCCACCATCACCATCTGGAAAAATGAAGCAAACATGATTGAAAACACAATGGGAAAAGCATGGAAAGAAAAGGCAGCAACTTTTTTTTATATGATAACTAGAAATGCTTAGACTTGTTTTATTTGATGAATACATACTTTGTTATGGTCAATTCAAGTTTGTGAACAGGTATCTCAGATATGGTACTTCATACTCTGATACTAATTGTGATCAATTCAATGATTGATTGATTTTAATAGTATATCAGTCCATCTAGGGTTATTTTCTATCTAGCGGTTAGGGAATCATGTTCATTATACATTTCTATTTCCATTTTTGTATAGTCATTTCCTCATTTTTTTTTTGGCACACATACTCCTATTAAATATGAATAATTTTTAAACAATCTATTTGACTCATAGATGGGACTCTAACAGGTACTACCAGTTCAGGTCAGAGTGGACCTGGGAGTAATGACAATGAAGGGATACTCTACACTTCCAGAGCTCCAAAACTGGAGCCTCATCATCAGATGTAGTTTAGTGTCATACCCAGGATTCATCTTTTTTGGTGGGGTGTCTTACCCCTCTGCAGGTGATACAGTCAATGTAGTCTAAGCCCTACTAACAGGATATTTTAATTTTTATTGTGTACTTGTAAAATTAACAAATTGGTATGTTCTTATTATTTGTGCTCCTCTCTGTATTTTTTCTTTGTATTTCTATATTTCTGTTTATTTGTATGTATGTTCAATTTTCAAAGTGTTTGTGTGTGTTTAGTTTGTGTGCATGTGCTCATTTTTGTCTCTCTCTATTTTTTCTGTCTGTGTGTGTTTGTCTCTCTCTGCTCATTTTTATCTGTATATCTGTCTGTCTCTGTATTCAATTTTTCTGTGTGCTTATTTTTTCTGTCTGTCTGTGTGTCTTTTTTATTTTCTGTCTTTACATAAAAAAAGCACAGTCTTAGTTTTTAACTAAGACCATATTTTATTTTTGTTGAAGACCAATAATGCTTTTACAAAAGGATGGCTATTTTAAACTTATTTAATCTCTTCATAAAGAATTCATTTTTTCTTCTTTTCCTTGTGTGAATAAATGAGTTAAAAGAACCATAAATGCTGATGTTGAGTAGAACAAAACACTTTTATATAATTAGTTCAGTGCTTGACCTTCTAGTGCTGTTCAGAAACTCCAGATTTTCATACTTTGTAGATATTCTGGATTTTACAAGCACTTTTTTACAGCTAGTATGGAGACTATTGCCTGAGCTTGAAATCACCTGACTCACTCTTTTTTTTTTTTCTTTTACATGAATGTCTGATACTGGAAGAATTGTGTTTACTTCTTGAGATCACAAAAGAAGTATTTACAGTCTACATACATTCCAATAGAGGAGGCTGTAAACAGTTGATGTCTGAGTAGTTATCACAGAAATAATAGCAGGTATAACAAAATTGTAGGTGTTATTAGTGTACTAGTTTACTGTCAAAAACTGATGGCAATTATTTTAGTAAATTTTCAATTGCATTATACTTTGAAAATAGTAAGAATTTTAGGAGGCTCTACATTTTATGCTCAGATACTCATTTGTCCCATAACCTGGTTTGGTTATTGGGGTGCTACTCATGTAGCATGTCTTAGGCAGGAATAACTTTGTTATACCATGGTTAAAGAACCCAGTTTGGCCTACTATTTACCTATAGTTGGAGGGAAAATAGTTGGATTCATACCTTTCCCAAAGGTATTCGTGCAATGTGAAATACAAACAGCCTTGTTCAGGTTTTGAACTTGGCTACCAGAGGTCATTTCCATGAGCCTTTATGTTCAGTACTTACAAAATATTAAAATTAAGTAGATAATGGATGATACTCTGCTATACATGGAGATGATAATAGTGAATAAGTTAATTCTTAATGTATATGCATATTTAAGTACATTTTGCTTTTTAAGATAAATGATCTACTGAGATAATTGCAATTTAAGTATTTCTTTATTATAATATTTCAAGAAAATACACATCAACTTGAGGTGCTTAAAAGTTTTTGACCCAACTGAAAAAAAAAGTTAAAGTTGTTGGATAAATGGTGTCCCAATTGTGTTGAACTGCAGTATTAAAATGTTGGTTAGCACATCCATTTTTTTGGCTCTGTTATAACTTTATTGGTCAGGCTGAGAATTTTTCAGGACCTTGAGTGTGTGTTTGTTTCTTGTATACATGTTTGTTTCTCAAACCAAAAAAAAAAAAAAATGTTCTCTGTCTCCCAAAATTGACAAATAACATTCTATTCACTAATCAATAATTATGGAATTTTATTTATAAAGTTTAACATAAGATTTTATTTCTGTCACTATATTGTAATCTCTACTGACAAAAAAAGTGTTATGCACTCAAAATATATATATATATACACACATATTTTATTTATATTAACAGTATTTGCCCATATCATCTACTGGTTGTATGATGGTTTTTAATAAAAAAAAAAAAAAAAGTTTTGATAAACAGGCTAAAGCTTGGCCTATTTACTAAAAATTTTCTCATATCCTATTGATTCCTGCATTGGAAAAATAAGGTCTAAAATAGTTTGTCTTCAGCTTACTCTTATTGCACTTTTAACCTGGATTAATACTGGTTTTGATGAAATGGAAAATAAAAATGTTCATTAAGACTTCTTTCCTGTATTATACACTTATTTATTGGGACTGGTGCCCTCATCTTCATGAGGATGCTAATCTGATTATATAAGTATATAATACTCATTTTTCATTTACTAGTTGATGGTGACCTTGTCTCTGAAGTCTTTCAACTTGTTGGCTTTTTGTATATGGTGAACTTTAATCCTTTCAAATCATCCTGGTACAAGTCTTAGTAGTACTTGACTTGCAAATCAACTACTATTGACTACTGAGTTTGATACTCACTAGGTGCACCATACATTCAGCCTTGTGCCAAATTCAAGCAATACTTAGTTTTCAATAACATGGTGTAATGGTTAGCATGTTAGTCATGTGGATCAATTACTACTGGGTAGTGAGTTCAATTTTGGCTAGATGCACTGTACATAAAGCTTTGTATCAAAGCTAGCTTTAGTCAGGGAGTAAAACCTTGCTTGTGTGACTGAGTTTGAGCTAAACAGTCTTGATGATTTTAATTGACACATAAGTATAGCTTTGTACCAAACAAGCAAGGCTTGGTAAAAGACTCCAACTAGTTTGAGATGGGTCAATATAAGTAAAAAGCTGCATTGAATGACCCCTACATAAATTGACCTTTTATGGACTTGTGGAACCTCCTACCCAAACTTCTGTGCTTAAGGCAAATCCGAGTTCAAGAATTATGTTCAATTAAAAATGGTAATGGATAATTTAGTAACAACTCATTGAATATATTTGTGTGCCCTGTCAGAGAAATGTGCCAACTGTATCCCCAATAGAGAGATAGGACCCTCCCAAAAGTGTGTCTCTGTTTGAGCTTGTGTTTCATATCACTGTTGCTGTAGATCTTTTCTTGGATGAAGACATCCTACTCTTTCTGCAACCATCTGTACTCTATTGGAGTTGACTGAAAATTTGATTTTTATTTCTGCTGGGATTAACTTCAGACCCCTGCATTTGTATAAGTATGTTAAATGGTTCCACATTTGGGTCAATTTTTGATAAAGCTTTTATGATCATCTTCATTAATATATAACATTGTGTCCATATCATTAGGATAAGTCAACTTTTCATCTTGGGAATTTAATTGCAATAATTCCACATTTCAAAAATTTAGATAAAACTTCTCTTTTGTCATTAGATTTCCTGGTTATGTATGAAGCAGTCTTTCCTTCATTGTCCTTCAATCATCCTTTCCTATATTTTTATGAATATTAGATAGTATTTTTCTTTCTAATCTGTATATAATAATGAGAGTACTTAAAAGTTCTCCGTTTGACCAAGACTTAGAATAGCATGTATGTTTCATAGCTCTTTCTATATAGGCAAATTGCAGTTCAAATCACTTGGCATATTGTTTTTCAAATTTCTTTAAACCTAGAAAAAAAAAGGCAAAAAAATCCCTGTTGGTTTGGCTTAGAATACTCTAACTGTATCTCATGCAGAGGAGTAAGACTCTCCCAAAAGGGGTATCCTGGGTATAACACTAAATTGCATCTAAACTCCTGTTCTGAAGCTTGTGTGTGGAGTACTATTTTATTGCCATTAATCTCAGGCCCACTCTGATCCGGAGTGATAGTACCTGTCAGGGTCCCATTTTTGGGGTCAAATAGATTTGTTTAAAAATTATTCATATTCGATAGAACTATGTGGGGGGGGGGGAAACCTCTTAAGAAACAACTGCAAAAAAAAAATGTAAATATTAGCATACAATAAGCATGGTTCTCTAACCTCTAGGCATAGAATAATCCAAGAGAGGATACAGTCAATAACAGGGCAATATGAAACTTAAGTTTATTTTCAAACAATTTTTGTATAATCATTATGTTATTTGTATCATGGTTTTAGAGTGGATAGCTGTTTTAGTGCGTCATTAAACATTCTATGGATTCCTAATTTGCATAACAGTAAATGTTTAAAATCTTTGTTATAGAATGCATGTAATTTTGGAGAAAACCTTTTTAATTATAAAAATCTAGGTTAGTACTTGGCACAGAAGGCACTGTAGCTGTCTTCTCTAACCCACTCTTAACACCCTACTTTTCATACTCCACTTTCTCCTTTCATTTTCATTTTATCTTTCTATTACTAATATAGCCTAATTAAATGCAAATCTCTCTCACTCTCTGAGCATTTTTGTGTCAGAGAGGAAAAAAACCTTGCCTGGGTCATGTTTGCTCTTTCCATTTTTTTTTTTTTTTTTTTTTTTTTTTTTTTGTGATGTTCTAAGTTTTGGTGTCTCCGAAAAACCTCTCTTAGAAAACTTATGACATTAATTGATTAAAAAAAAAAAAAAATCCAAGCAAGCTTAAAAAAAAATTGTTGGATACATTTTTCACATGGCCAAAGTTTGAAGGGGACAGAATGTACAATTTCTGAAGCACATGAAAATTACCAATAATTTTATGAAAATCTTCATCCAACCAACTTTATTACAATAATTATTGGCTTGCTTTATTTAAATGCTGAAATCTAATACAAATAATTTGCACATAATTTCAAGTATTATTTCGTACAAATCATTTTCAAACAGATCTCTCAATGAACCCTAACATGATTGGGAGTTATGCCAATGAAGAGGAACTCCACACTCTTCAGGACTGGACCCTCTTCACCAGATGCAGTTTAGTGTCATACTTGTTACTCCTCTTTATTTATTTATTTTTTTTCTGGGGATCACAGTTGCATGTTATTTCCCTATACTTGATTATTTAGTTTATGAAAATTGATAAGTTCGTATGACATATATGTATAAACAAGCTGAACCATAATGACAGAAAATAACTGTAAACAGGATACAGATTCCATAAACAGACAGATCTATGTATATATGTCTTTATAATTCAAAATTTAGTTTATAAATTAAAGGCCATCATCAGTACCTATTAAGCTTTATATAAACTTACATCCTATTCATGGAATTTATATTCTGTGATAAGTGCAATCACAGTTTCAAAGTGAGTTGGAAATTACTTTATTTTAATGCAAGTAAAAAATCTTATGATGTGCTATTTAAAAAAAATTTTAACACACATAATTATCAGATCATTATATTTTCATTTAATATCACCAATTCATTGGTGATGGGTCACTTTATAAAATTTTTTAAATTTTATGTATCAAAAAAAAAAAAAATTCCAATTCATTTATTGATATTCTTTCCCTGTGATCATTTTATTTTCAAAGTTATTTTTCTTTTTATTCATAGATGATATATGATAATATCTTATAGAAGACAACATCTTTGTCAAAGAAAATCTATCTTTATTTTAAACCCGTTGTTTTAGCTTCAATAAGTTGTTCTTACTTTTGTTTAGGTAAGCTGCTTATATCCTGATAGATTTTTTGTTCTCACAAGGTAAACATCTTACATTGTATATGTGAGCATTTATAAGAGTTTGTCTGATTAACTATTTCAACCATAAAATCCAAATTGTTTTCCCCTTCATTGTATTTTAATTGTAAATTGGCAATATGAGTCCCTTTGAATAACCTCCAAAATATTAAAATATAAGATGACCTATTAACTTATTGTAACAGTAGTCCATGAAGATATTGATGCTTCTATTTAGGAATGAGTGAAAAATTCTAATTAGCATTTTAAAGTTCTTTCATATGCCGAGAATTTGGATGATTAGATGACATTCATCATGAAGTAGACCCCATTAAATTGTTATTCAGTTGTAAATTGAAATGGAAATTGGTTTATTCTCTAAATTTGAATATTTTACCCATATTGGTCTAATAAGAATTTAAAAATGACTTCTATAGATAATTATGTATTATCTAATGAAATTTTGAGGAATGATAATGTATTTTGTCATATGTTTATAAGTATTTCTGTGGCCTAATGATTATGCTGACAGACTTTTAAGTAATCTGTGCGGTTTCAAATCACACTGGTTGTTAATGTCATATAATTCAGTTTATTTCAGTATGACATGTTCATGTGAACAGAGAATTTTAGTGACAACTGTGTGTGTGTGTGTGTGTATATATATATATATATATATATATATATAATGTCTCTTGGATTTGATGGTATGTTTTAATAATACAAAACCATTAATGCCTAAAATCTATAAATTAATACTGGCTATGTCAGGAGTGGCACAATTAGTTATTATCACATTCCTGGTAATACTTTTATATTATTGTGCTAAAAAGATTTTGTGTTGGAAGATGCGCTATATCAAATAGTAATACAGAGAATAATCTTGGCTTTAGTTCTAGTTTATTCACAAATGACTGGTATCAAGTCCCAAGTCTATAAAGATTATATAATCCAGTTTGTATTAAATCTAAAAAGAGTAAAGTTCTAAGTAGTTAAATCCAACATTGACAAGATGTCCTTTCCCTGCAGGAAACATCACATTAAAGGGCTTACATGAGTTAGCTTTGTTAGAGTAATTAGAAGATTAATGTTTCCCATAATGCAATTGTGCCTTGGAAATTGCATGTTAAGCATCATGATTTCCTGGTACTAAGTGCCTGAGGTTTGTTCTATTTATTCAGGTGTCTCATTTGCATACCATGCTACACCTCCCTGAACCTGTGAAGTTTGATGCCCTTATTTAATCTATCACTTCTTCTGACTACTCTGGAAGGTCTATGCCACTTCTGCATTTGTTCTGTCCTTTTTAACGGAGACCTTGATCTATCTTCATCTAAATCTGTTATGTTATTCCCGCTTTCCTCCATGTTTTGTTCTGTTTCATTTTCTTCTTCCTCAGTTTCCTGGTGTTCCTCCTTGGGTATTTCTACATTTTCAGGCTCAAACCTGGCTCTAAATTAGTCAGCATGAGCTAATATTGGTTAACCTTTGTTTTTTATTCTAGTACAGCCTTGTTCTGTCTTTTTTGTAGAATGAACTTTGCTCTCTCTGGCTCTGCATCCTTATTTCTTTTATACCAAACTTTCTTCTCTGTGGTAAATGACATGGTTATTGGGGCTCTAATTTGTCTACCCATTAATGCTGATGGACTTTGCATGAGGAACTATTTAATAACTTAAGAGTAAATTAGGGATGTATGCCTCAATATTCTGGTTGAAAGGTGAAAACGCCTTTAAACCCATTTTTACTGTTTGGACCTTCCACTATGCCATTTGATTGAGGGTGGTATGGGGGTGTTTTGTATGGCATACACCCTACTTTCTTTAACCACAACACTAAACTTTCATTCCAGTGTGTTGTCTGTGACAATGGTCTTTCCATTTCTTGCAAATATTGTTCTCTATATTTGTCTTACAGTAGTAGCTTTCCTATCTCTCACCTTTATTACTTCTGGCCAACCTTAGAAGGAATCTACTAAGATCAAGAATAAACCAATGTCTCAGATATGTGCATGGTCCATATGAACCCTTGTCCATGGCGCCCCCTCTTTGGGCCACGTATGTATTTTGGCTTGTTTAAATGTTTTGATCTCCATACATTTAGGGCATCTTAGGTGTTCCTTAACATCTTTACCCTGTCCACCAAGCCTGTAATCTTAATCTTCTTTGCATTGCAGCAACTCTGCCATAGATATTGTCATGTATGCTTTTAATTACATCCTCCTTAGAATCTGGAGCAGCACTATTGCTTTGCACTAAATATAATGCCCCTCTCTACCATTAATTTGTTGTATTTCTTTGAAAGGTCTCTCCACTATAGTACCATTACACCATACATTCTTTCTTATGCGTTTAAGTATTCCACTTAATATCAGGTCTTATTGGGTTTCTCTGTTGAGTGTTTTGCAAGATAGTACGTCTATCTCCACCCATTGTATAATTCTATCCTCTGAATTTTCATGTTCCTCTTCATTTTCGCTCTGAAATCTTAGCCTGGATAGTGTGTCAACATGTGGGATGGTGTTTCCCTTAATATATACAAGGCTCCTTAAATAAGTTTCCAGACTTCTTTTATATGGGCACTTTTATTGAAAGTAGATACATGAAACTCTAGTCCCCTTTGAAGTAATCTCCTCCGGCTGCAATGCACTTGTTGTACCATTCCAACAACCTCTGGAAGGCCCCATGGAAGTCCTCTTGTGTGAGCGTATCAATGACCTTCATCACAGCCTCTTTCATCTCAATTGTCTCATGATGACAGCCTCTGAGCTTAGGGAATAACCAAAATTCACAGGGAGCTGAAGAACTGTCTTGATGCCCATCTTGGTCAAATAGTCTGTAACAAGGATGGAGTTGTGGACTGGTGCATTGTCCTGGTGGAAATGCCACTGACCCGATTTGATTTTAATTTTTCAGTACTTCCAGTATCTCTCCCTCTCACAGATACATGTTCGCATGGGTTTTTGAATGTATATTTAATGTTAAGAGATTTTCTTGTCAAGCTTCCTAGATTGTTTATTGTTGAATTATTCATAATCTGTAGTCTTTCCTTTTTTCTTTTAATTCAATAGAGTTGTGTATAAAATGTTTTGTCTAATTTTCTATCAAATACCAAATAATGAACCATAAAAGGTAGACATATGTAAGCATTTGCATTATTTGTCAACTTGTTAAACTGGTTTTCTTTGCAGAATGAAAAAATGACTATCAAGGATAGCAAATGGAATAAACAATCAATACAGATCAAAAAGTTGCATGACCTATTGAAGAACTGATCTGTTTTCCGAATTTAAATTGTTCTTGGTTGCTAATAAATTGTTTAGACAAGAAAGGTTTGTAGATATACTTCAAGATTTTTTAATATAAAAAAAAACAAAACTTTCATTCTTGATTCAATTAAAAAGGTAAGATTTTTAAAAAGTTTATATAAAATTTTTCCATTTGTATCATTATATCTTGTATGGTAAATTTTGACATACATATACACTAGCTATATTACACATGCTTTGCTGCAGCATCTTTCTTTTTTTTTTTTTTTTTTTTTTTTTTTGTTGATAGTTTAAATTTCTTTATTTCCTTTGTTTAAGGGCATATCAATCTTCATAAATTATTTGATGCTAAAAACATCCTTGTACAATAACAGTAGTCATACTATTTAATCCACAGCTGGAGAAGATAAAGGGGGTTCATACTTTTCCCAGGAGTATTAGTCTGAAAGTAAATGTAATAGCCTGACTGGAGTTCAAACTTGCTTACTTTGAGGCCAAAGTCCAGTACTTTAGGACATGGGGACTCCCTTGTATTAATTTGTAATCATGCCAAACATGAAAAACAAAACTGACACTGATGGATTTCAGTTTCAGACTCATGTATACAAATGCTCACCCAATAGAACCTGAGGGATGCTATTCACCCTGTTGATGGGGATGAGAATATGCTGTATCCCTCTTCAAAAAGGTATGTATGACACTAAATTACATCTTAGGGTGAGGCTCCAGATCTGGGGAATGTAGAGTACTCTTTTGTTGACATTATTCCCAGGTTCACTTTGACTTGGAGTGGTAGTACCTGTTAGGGTCTTGTCTATTGGTCAAAAATATCTGTTGAAAAATAATTTGTATTAGAACCATATACAAAAAAACCCCTAAGAAACATTTAAAAAATGTAAATATGAACATACAATGAAAGCGAGTTCCTAAAACATAAAACAACCATAGATGGATTGACATGCAATTAAAATCAATCAATCTGTTGCCCAGTTGGCTGGGGCTGTAAAATACATTGACTACTTCTCTGCAGAGGGGTAAGACCTCCCATCAACGAGTGTCCTGGATATGACACTAAACAATTTGATGGTGAGGTTTCAGTAATGCTGGGGCTTTGGGGAATTTGGAGTACCCTTTCAATGCCATTGCTCCCAGGTCCACTCTGGCCTGGAGTGGTAGCCCTTGATAGGGTCCTATCTATGAGTCAAATGGAACTAAACTGTACTTTTGCTAAACTGAATTGCTTGAAATAGAAATGTTTTTGACATTTAAACTGCATACTTATGCTAAACTGAATTGTTTGAAATTGAACAGTTTTTGTATGCTAAACTGAATTGTTTAAAATAGAACTATTTTTGACATTGAAATTGTACTTATGCTAAACTGAATTATTTGAAAAAGAACTGTTTTGACATTAAACTGTGGGTAAACAAAAAACTATACTTATACTAAACTATGTACTTATGCCAAACTGAATTGTTTGAAATAGAACTATTTATTTGTATAAAAATGGATTTGGTGTTAAATAACCTACAAAGGTTGATATGCCATTAAACCCAATCAATCAATCAATCAATCTGGGTGATGCTATATGTAAATTAGTTAGGATCCAAATCATATATAGATTCTCTTCCATCTTTTTCTATTTCATACCTCTGAGTCCATTTCTATTGGTCTCAGTTTACTGAATTTATCAATTTGTTCATTTACTTCTCATGGCTATGGCATTTCCATTTATGAAACCTCACAACTTGCTGAGGAAGAGAACCTGGGCTAAATAAATGATCATATTAGAACAGACAGTTTTTAAATTTAAGGTATAACTAGTGGCTGTGGACACTTTCCATAATCTGTAGGATTTTTGTCAGAGACCAGTTATCATATCTAAGACTAACGAGCCCAGTCTGTCCTATTTACCTATAGCTCAAGGGAACAGGTGGATTCATTCCTTTCTTGAGGGCATTAAAATAAACTGAAATGCAGACAACCTCATCCAGGATTTGAACTCTGTTCACCAAGTCCATTTATTATGACGATGACTATTATGTCTCATTGTGCTTCTATGTAATTCTTCTTTATGGTATCTCTCAGGATAATGATGGTTACTGAACTTGGTGCTGCCCAACCCCTTACTAAATATCATTCAATAAGTTGTACTGGTCGTCTTTGACATATCAAGCATCAAAGATAAGTTGTCTTTTCAAACATCTGGAGTTGGGGAAGAGAAGTGGACTTATATTTTCCCCAAAAACATCAGTACAAATTGGATGTAAACTGTCTCAGCCAAGAACTGAACTCTTTTCACCAATTCTGTTTTTGTTCTCTTAACCATTAAGTCATCTCCACTCTTCTTAATTCAATAACACCCCAACTATAGGCTAAATAGTACCTCTATTCTTCTTCAAGGATGGCTTTGGCATTTAAAAAACCCACAAAAGTTGATGTGTCATTAAACAAAGAAACTAAACCAAATCCTTATGCAACGAGTGCAGTAGTTAAAATTGTGAAAGGGAAGGACAAGCACTATTGGAGTGTTTTTTTTTTGTTAATTTTATTTATTCATTTTTTAAGGTAAATGAAACCCCAGATGAGGATACTAGATCATCTGATTTTACCATTACATAATTAAGTGGTGGGGTATTGATGATTTTATTAATAAGTAATTAATCTTAGAAATATTCACAAAAAACATTATGTACAACACAGACCAAAATCAATCTTTGTTACACTAAAATTGCTTTTTAATTTTTTACTTTTGTAGTATATTTTACAAGTACAAAATACTACCTTAAATTCTATTTCTCACAGTTTTTCTCTTTATTTCTTTCTCTATTTCTGTCCCTCCCTCTCTCTATTTTTCTCTTTCTTTCTGTACTTTTACATTGATTTTTTTAATGTTTTCTCTGTATCTTTGGGTATTTCTTTATTTCATAAAGCTCTTATTTGTATTTAAATTTCTTCTACATGAAGTAGAGATGGAAGATTTTCGATTTGATGTATTTTCATCAAAATAACTAAATTTTACTACCATCTTTGAGAATAATAAACTAAAAATGATTAAAACTAAGAGTTTATATTTTTTAAATCTAGATGTTTGACTCTTTTTAGTATGACTCATAAATTTAAAGAATAGAAAACATCCTGAGAGTATTTGTTTAGTTTAACTTTCTTTGTTACTTTTTACAAGTCTTACATAACTGATTAAGTATGTTTATCATTGCATTTTTTACAGCCTTTTTTTCTCACCTTTTTCTTGTAAACTACGCATCTCCATAACTATTACTTGTGTAAGTATTGTTTATTGTTAGCTTTTAAGAAGCTACAGAGTGAAGATATGGTTTATGGAAGTAGGATGATAAGGAAATGCTTTCATGGCAAGTTATACTTGCTAGCTACAGGCATTTAATAATATATATATATCATCTGATAATCTAACAGCATTTAAATTAACTAGTGTACAAGTTATTTGTTGCCTTCATTCAAAATTTTAACTTTAAGTAGCATGGAATTATATCTTTAATGACAGATTAAGATTTTAGATGTTGAGTCAGATTCTTTATGGCTTGAAGTGGAGAAAAAACAAAACAAAACAAAAAATGTTTAATTCCTGAGGACTGACTTCCACTGCATGTCCTGTTTATAACACTAAACTACATTTGATTGTGAGGCTCCAGATCTGGGAAATATAAAGTACCCTTTCATTGACATTACATCCACGTCTACTCTGACTCAGAGTGGTAATACCTATTAGGTTTGCGTTTATGGGTCAAATAGATCTGTTTAAAAATTATTCATATTTGATAGGACCATATGCTGCCCCTCTACCAAAAAAAAAAAAAAAATCAGACTACATAAAACATTTCAATATGAATGTACAATGAATGTAATTTCCTAAACTCTAGCCCATTAAAAACAATATATCTCCCAATTAAGAAGTTATGGTTAAAGTTAGTCCCTGATGTCTGAGGCATCTAAAAAATGGAAATGCCAAGAGGACTGAAAAATTTCTGGAACTATCTATATATATTCATAAGGCTCCCATACTGAATTCTTTTGTGTCATATTTCACCCTCATGAGGTGAATAAATCCTATCAAAAAGCCATGTAGATTATTTGCAGTGTTATTTATATTAGTAATCTACAACTACAAAAATAAATTGGGGGGAAAGACTGAAGATTATTAATTCCTTTGATTGCAGCTATGTAATAAATTGTGTTAATACTTTAAAATATCAGCACAATTTAATGTGATGTTATAATAAAGTTAATATTGACATTTGCCAGTAGCAATTTGACTGCTTTAAGATTGCTATTAGAAAAAAAATTATATTAAAGAATTACAAAAATAGATTGCTAAAATTTTGTGTAATTAGAAAGTACTTGTATTAATAATTGTATATGCTGAATTTATAAAACCTCACCTTCCCATTACAGTACTGTCAATAAGTAAGTAGACATGACAGTTTTTATAAAAAGTTAATTTTCTTCTAAATCAAATATACCAGGATCTTATTACCAGTGGAACATTATACAATCAAATACTTTGTAAATTTATTGTAAAATTTCCACTTTTCACTGCAGAACTGTATTAGTGATCCTTACATAGTTTATATTTTAACTGCAAATGTTTATATAAACTGTTATATAATCTCTACAAATATATATTTACAAGAAGAATGCTTAGCATAACTGTTACAGTCATAGTAAATGGAAGTAATGACCAGAGTTTAAATTCTGGATGAGGTTGTTTGTGTTTCATTTTGTACTAATACACTTAAGAAAGGAACAAATCTTTCTTCTTTCAGCTATGGGTAAATAGTCAGGTAGACTGGGTTCTTGAGCTTTGGTAAAGCAACCAGTCTTAGAAGGAAAACTTTGAATTCAAACCAGTTCTACTTCACTCAAAAATTTACCTTGTGTTGCATTCTGTTTAAAAGAGAGGGGCTGGGTTAATATATACAGATATATATTTAACAGAATATTTGGAAAAAAAATTAAGCCATAAACTGATGGTTTTTGCCCATAGGCTGTATGTTTGATATTCTTAAAGTACAGTCTAAAAAAGAAAATAAGATGAAGGAATACAAATTAAAAAATATTCTTCAGATAAGTTCTGTTATCCTGTCCTGGATATGACACTAAACCATCTGATGGTGAGGTTCCATTCTTGGATCTTTGGGGAATGTAGAGTACCCCGTCATTGCTATTACACTCAGAGCAGTAATACCTTTTAGGGTTCCTACTATGGGTCAGATATAATTGTTTAATCATTTACTATACTGGAAACAATTTAGCTGTAGCAAATAGAACTATTAGTATTTTATAGCAATATTTGAAATCATTTAACTATGTGCAAACAAATGAGCTCTGGTTCATGTAAAAGTTGTTAACTAAAAACTATTTGTTTACAAATCAAATATATTTATGAACAAGATTTAGCATTAAATAACCTAAAAGGGTTGATATGCCATAAAAGACAACTAACCAGCCTATAAATTCTTCAGCTTTTTGTCACATGTATAGGTTTTTCAGTTCTTTGCTACATTGGTGTGATTATGTTATGGTCCAGGTTTTGGATAGGTCAATCTGATATGTCTTCAGTGGGAAACTTGTTTGTGTTTGGCATCATGCTGGAATATTTCACCTACTCTATCTGAGAACCTTAGCAAAGTAAAGCATTGTTCTTGTTCTGTATTTCATTGATTTTTTTTTCTTATCAACTTTTTTGTATCATTGCTTTTGATATAGCTGTAAACCATTAGATTCCTATCATTGAATTTTACATCATCATTCTATACATATATATATATATATATTGTATGTGTGTGTGCGTGCGCGTGCGCACACACACACATATATATAAAAACTAGGATAGCATAGACAAAGTCAGTGGCACTTGGTAATGGTCTGTTTCTTGCCTAGTGCACTTGGTTCAATAATTGCATAGGCAAGAAAATTGATGTTACCAAGTACAATTGACTCTGTCTACACTATCTGAACTTATATGTATATGTTCAATCACATATTTAGCAATCTTTATAAATATAGTAAACTTATATATATATATATGAGAGAGAGAGAGATATATAGTGTGTGTTATTCAATAAATAGGAGGAAATTTTGAAAAAAATGTAAACTCTGCATTGTTTGGAATTGGTTTATAGCAAAAATTATCTTAATCTTTCAAAAATATTTGTTTTGAGGCTATTAAGAATGATAGAAAATCAAGCAGTACTCTAGGCTTCAACAGAGGTCTGTTATCAAATTTTTAGTGGCTGAGAAGTGCAAATGATGTGAAATTTACAAAAGAATTTGTGATGTGTACAGAAAAGCATGTTTTCGTCAAAATATTTACAAATGTACTAAACGTGAATTTGCCACTATAAGCCTGATTTTGGATAGTCCATAGAGTGGAAACACACTGATTCCCTTGCAGGAAAAAAAAAGTTCAGGGCACAGCAGTCAGCACAGAAGGTTATACTGCGACATGAAAGGACCCATTACAATTTCTTTGAAAAAGGTGCAACAGTGAACAATGCTTCCTATTGCCAAATCCTTATCTTATTCAGTGATCCTTGTGTGTTAGTGTGTATATGCAGGCAATGGTTATTATCATAGGGAATGGGCTTGACAAGGCTGCACGGATCTGTTTCTTCTCCTCAGCTATGGGCAGATAGTAGGGCAGATGGGTTTTGAAGCCTTAGTAGGGTAATTAGTCTAGGAGAAGGAAAAACTTAAATTCAAACATGTGAAGTGTTTGGAGAATCTATTGCACTATGATGCACCATTCTTCTGTTATCAACTCATCCAAAAAATGTAACTGGTTCTACACCAGCCATCACCACTATTACCTGTGTAGTTCATTTGTTAAGTTTTGGCTTAGTTAAGTCATCATTGAATTGATGGATGAACATGTGCATGCATGTACACACACACACTAGGTGTTCATAATGTAATGGTTACTGTTGCAAGAAATTGACATAGTTACCAGAGTTCAAACCTAGATGAAGCTGTTTGCTTTTTACATACTGCTAATGCCCTTGGGAAATTATTCTCTTATCAGCTATGGTAAATGGTAGGGCAGATGGCCTTTTCAACTATGGTATAGCAACTGGTCTAGGAGAAGGAAAACTCTGAATACCTTGCATTGTATTCTGCTTGTGTAGAGGGGTTGGTAAATAAATACACACACACACGTGAGGGTCATTCCAAAAGTTCTAAGTTTCATTCAGAAAGAAGAGCTATAGCTGAACATTTTTAACTGAGTTCTTGGAGATGAGCAAGATGTCTCAAGAATGCTGATACTAGAGCATAAGCTGAAAAGGGTTTTCATTTCAAAGACATTTTTGACTCTCTAACTACTGAGAATTTTTTGATTGACCTGCATATATATATATATATATATATATATATAGAGGTCATTCAAATAGAAGTTTAATCCCTTACTATACTTGAAACCATTTAACTGTACAAATAAATGATTAATATCAAATTGAATTATTAGCATTAGATACCAATGCTTAAAACCATTTAACTGTAGCAAAGAGAACTATTTGTGTGAGATAGCAATACTTGAAACCATTTTAACTGTGTGTAAACAAACTAGCTCTGGTTCATTACCTACAAACTATTTGTTTACAAATTATATATATATATATATATATATATATAGGATTTGGCATTAAATAACCTACAAGGGTTGATATGCTGTAAAAACGTAAACAACTAACCAATGTTTGCATGTATGCGTGTTTGTTTATTTACTCAACCTCTCTGTCACAGGCAGGATGTGACATTAGGTCAATTTTTTTAGGCAGAATACAGTTGGTTTGAATTCAGAGTTTTCCTTCTCCAAAACTAGTTGCTAATGAAGGCTAAAGAACCTAATCTGCCCTTCATTGAAGGAAGAACAGATGGATTCATTCTTTTCCTGGAGGCATGAGCACAAAGTGATATGCAAACAGCCTCATCCAAGATTTGAACTTGAGTTGCTGATATGTCCTACATCACACATTTGTGTGTATATAGTTACCAACCTCTCCGCACAAGCAGGATGTGACACAAGGTCAATTTTAAGCAAGTTTAGCAGGTATGAATTCAGAGTTTTTCTTCTCTCACACCAGTTTCCATATCAACACTGAAGAGCTCAATCTGCCCTACTATTTACCCAAGTTAAAGGAAGGAGAATAGTTAGATTCATACCTTTCCCAAGGATATTAGTGCTATGCAGAATGTAAACAATCTTGTCCAGGATTTGAACTCATGTTACTGTATCCATTTCCTGTGAAAGTATCCATTACACTACATGCATTTGTGTATATTCAGATAAACATTGTGTTTCTGCCTGTACAGTAAATTGTGTATTTTATCACAAGACTGCTTCTGGTTTTGATCTTAAGGAATTGCTCATTTTGATAGAACTATTGACTAGGCATGAAGGAAAACAAATGAAAGTCTGAAAGTGAGAATATGCTGTCTGTAAAAGAATTTCCGATTCTAGTTCCATGATAATTTTCTGCAGAGAAGGGACATTACCATGCAGCAAAATCCTTGGTCAATTTTCATTCCCCCTAATAAAAATCTTACTGTAATTATTTGTGTATAACATGTATCCCTAACGTTGGACTTTGAAATTCTGAAAAAAGTTCTCATATATAATATGCACTGACTTTTTAGGATTTGTTCAACTTTTATTGGTTCATGCTGACTAAAAATTAGAATTTATATAGTTTAGATTATGTCTTAAAACACAAAGTTTAAATTGTATTTAGAGCAAACACATGAACATATTCACGCAAAAATGTAACATGTTTGCAGTGAAAATTAGCTCACATTAGGTGAAACTAAATTATAAACAAACACACATTCCAGTGGATATTTCTCTGTAACAGCGTAAAACATCAGTTTGCACTATAGATATAACTTACTTTCAGTTATCTCATTCTGAATATGGCTAGACAAAAGTTAATTATATAGTTCTCATGTATGATACACACCTAACTTTTGGGCTGAAAAATCTGGAAAAATAGTGCATCTATTATATATATTCTCAAACTTCATGCAAATGAGTTGACCAATTTGTTTCTGGTTTTTCTGTAGGTTTGCATGTTGACTGTACTATGTTTTCCTTCAAAAATTCTTCATCAATTTCAAATTCTGAAGTCTTCCAAAGTGTTGTATGTTCTTCAGCTCAAAACTATTAAGTTTCACAAATGATTCTTCCTACCTTAGCCACTTACATCTACTGCACTGTTATTGTAAACATTACTGATCTATGACTCTTAAAATAGGCTGCTTGTATCCCCTGCAGAGGGGTAAGAAGTCCACAAAAAGTATCCTGAGTATGACACTGCATCTAATTGTGAGTCTCCAGATTTGAAGAGTACCTATTCATCACTCCCAGGTTCACTCTATGGTCTGTTTAAAAATCATTTCTATTTGATAGGAACATGTGTAGAAACCCCCCAACAAACCTTAAGAAACAACTATATAAAAAATGTAAATATAAACGTACAATAAACATAATTCCCTAATATCTAAGCATAAAATAACCCTAGACAAGTTGAAATGTCAATAAAATCAATCAATCAAAAAAATTCCCCTTATCATATTCCTTTCTTCCTCACAAACTCTTATTGAAATATAAACTTGGTACCCATGATAGTAGTTTGGGTATAATTGTACTGTATCAATTAAGTAACTATTTAACAATATTGCTAGTTTTAAGCCTAACTTTGTTCTCCCTAAATATATCTCTTGAAGTAAAAGTTTGTTCCCTCCTCCACCCCCAGTCAGTACCTCTAAAATAGTATCATGACCAAAATGGTAAATATGAAAGTACACTTTTAATTTGAATCAAGGACATTACACTCAGGATATACGCAATATGTACAGTTAACTTGTTTATTCTTATTTGAAGAAATTAGTTGGTAAATTTTGCCTTTTGGTTTCTTTCTGCCTCTCTCATCTGGGTGGAGGAGAATTGTCAACTTTATATACCCACTGATAAAATGATTTGCAAGCAGTGAAGAGATAAAGAAATAAAGTAAACTTCAGGACACTTAAGATTTCAAAGTAGTTGTTTGAATGGTGTTGGGAACTTTTCAGATATTTTCCTCCAATAGACTATTCAAATATTTTAAAAGATGAATATCTGAACTTTATTTTATTCTCTCTTTGAAGTCATGCTAAATGATAGAATAATTTATTTAAAATACACCAGATTCAGATTGATTGATTTTAATGGCATGTCAACCCTTTTAGGGTTAATTATTGCCTTGAGGTTTGGTAATTGCATTCATTCAACATTTTTTTTTGTATAGTTGTCTCTTAGATTTTTTTTTTTGTACACTGTTATATGATATCAAGTATTCCTAGCTTACAGATTTATTTGACCCATGGATGGGGGCCTAACAGACTCTACCACTCCAGGTTAGTGAACCTTGGAGTAATGGCAATGATGGAGTACTCACACTTCCAGAGCTTCAGAACTGGAGCCTTACTATCAGATGCAGTTTAGTGTCATACCCTAGACACTTCCTTTTGTGGGGTGTCTTACCCCACTGCTGGGGATACAGTCTGTATTCTAAGCTCAACTGTGACAGGGTAGAAAACAGAAGAATTAATTCTGATCTCTTTGGTTGAAAAGCTATCAACATGTAGCGAGAGAAATCACGCATGCAGCAGCTTAAAGCATGCTCGAATATGTCTGGCATGTAAAATGAGATCAGGGAGAGAGAAACTGGCAATTGGGAAGATTGAACTCTCATCCTCCCAATCGTGAATTGTGTTTGACGTAAGCGCGCTTGTAAATTATCACATTGTGCGATTGACCCGGATGTGGCATTTTGGCTTGATTACTTAAGTCCTGCCTGAATGCACCAGAGGCAGTATCGTTTGAGTCTTGGCGACATATGACACGAGACAAGCTTGGATACAGGACCGCTGGAGAAGATTGTTGAGGAAGAGAAAAAGGAATATTTACCAAGAGATTTGTACTGCAGCTGAAGCACATCGGCAGACACGACTGTATATGAAAGATTATATCAAGCCTGGATATTTGCAAAACCATAAGAAGAAATTGATTCCATGTGTTCTTTTTGTTGCCGAGGAGGCATACCGCCCCCCCCCTCTTCTTTCACAACATTATAGATAACTTTGTAAATCTATTCTATTAATACTTCGGAAATTGCTTGCTTATAAATGTATTGTGAAAATATTTATTATTACACCTGTACCATGTATGTTATATTTGCATATGAATTTCATAAACTAGATGTAACAACTTTTATGGGACAGTATTCTTATACAGTTTAAAATAAACAGGTTGTCTTTTATTGGGAAAAAAAAATTGGTAAAATTGTATCTAATCAAAATACCAGGGTGAGTTAAAAGCTTTGCAATATTTTGGTAACATGAGGCACAATTTGACAGCTCTGGATGCTTTTACTGAGGTCATGAAGATGAACCACACTGGACTGTTAGATGCTGAGCTTGCCTGATATTCTCAGAGTGCTTCTCACCAGATTTACCTCTATGGATTGAAGCACAGCCTTAAAATCTAGTTTTAGGCTTATCTGACTTTCCCTGATGAAGTTATTGTAGCCAAATGAAATATTTTGAACCACCTAGTTACTTTACTGTGATCAATTGCACTTCGTCCAACAAGTGTTTTTTGTTGCTCCTGTGGCATTATGAGTCAGTTTGAACTTGTAAAGCATAAGTTTCTGAAATTAGATTATGTTGCACATTTATCTGTGTGGCTTTCAAATCACATGGAGTTAAGCAATGCATAATTTGTTGGTGCACCAACTACCGTTATGCTACCAACCACAGTGGGTACCTAACATGTCTTGAACTGCTTTGGTTGGATGACATATATGCTATTGACCTAAATAATGCAAAACTTTTGACTTACCCTTGTCTAAAAAATGTTTTGGTAAAAAATTTGAATTAACTGATAGCATCTTTTGTTATAAAAGTTTATTTTAGAATCTTAACAGCACTTTTTTTTTTTTTTTTTTTTTTTTTTTTGAGACCTAAAGTAAATCATGAAAAACAAAATTAGAATAATGACTGAAAAATAAGTCAAAGTACAGTTTACTCCAATGTCAATCAAGAATAGAATATATACAAATGTCTCCTGTCTAAAGCTAGCTTGAACTGTCCATTGTGTGAACCTGCTTGGGGTTTTCAAGGTTTACTTGACATAAAGGTGATATAACTGAGTTGAAGTTAGAAGATTCAAAACAATAGCTGGGAAAATGAATGACAATTTGTATATTCATAAGTTTTTTTATTTTTTCCTTTCAAAATTTTAGTGCATATTAACACTCTCAGTGATACATTATTTGAAAAAAATCTCTTGTTCTATAAAAGATATGAACATGAAATATTCTAAAAAATTTTATTTCTCATCTGCATTCAACTTTATTGCTTATTACTTCATTTTGAATTCATCCTGACTTAACACATCTATTAACTGTTATTTTCTTACTCTCTATATGTTTTCCTAATTTTTTATTACATTTTCTCCAATTTTTGTTTTTTTAAATTTCTTTATATTTACATGCTCTCCTTTTTTTAGCACTGGAAAAAATTTGATTTATGATGAGAAAAATAAGATGTCTATACAAGTCTATTCTGTTGAGTTATTCAAAATGTTTGTTTTGCTTTTATTATATAGAACCTGGAATTTTTTTGTTTAGCCTTAAATTAAAAATATTGCTTTTATTTATTTTTTTTTTTTTAATAAATTCTATTATACTAGTTATATCATTGAATTTTTAAATGCATAAAAATAAACAACAAAAACATGTTTTTGTTTGTTTATTCAACCATGGAAGATAGAAAAAAATAAGTATTTTGTGTGTGTGTGTGTGTGTGTGTGTGTAATATATATATATATATATATATATATATATATAAATAAATAAAAATGTAAATGTTTGTTACTAACCGATAATCTCCAGTTTTATACCACTAATTGGTTTAAAATTTTCTGAGAATTTTATTCAAATTCAGGAGTGTTTTTATATACTTATTATCCAAAAATATTACAATAATTAAAAAAAATATTTTTAATCAGTTGTTTTTCTCCGAGAAAAGCTGAACATGAATTGTGAAGGTAAACATTACTTCCGTTTTCCAAGAATTTTACACGTGATTTTTTTTCTGCTTTATCACTTTTCTTTCTTTTTTGGTTAACTTAAACAGAGACACTAAACTTTAAACCATATTTCGTTGGTTCAGTAGTAAGTAAATTCTTTTTATTCTAAAAACTTATTCTTAAATTTTTTCTTCATTATTGATATCCCATTTATTTTGTTTTTTAATAAATATTTTATGGTGTGCCAATTATCATGTTGTGAAATATCAACCAGCCCAAGCTTTGTAATGGCACACGTCTTTCAGTAAAAAAATTAATGACCAACATCATAGAAGCAAAAATTTTGACAGGGTCTTTCAAAGGTGAAGATGTCCTCATACGGCGAATTCCTATGATTCCAACAGATATTTCATTTCAATTTAAGAGATTGCAATTCCCAATTCGATTGGCATCTGCAACCACGATCAACAAAGCACAGGGACAATCTTTAGAATTGTGTGGCTTATATTTACACACTGATTGCTTCTCGCATGGGCAATCATATGTTGCCTGTTCCAGAGTCGGCAATCCAGACAATCTCTTTACACGGTAACTGGAACTACCAAGAATATTGTGTATCCACCAGTATTGGAAAATTAAACATATTAGAAACATGCATTTTCTTTTTTTTCCCATTTAAACAAACTGAGCCACAGCAACGCGTGGTCCGGTACAGCTAGTATATATATATATATATATATAGTGTATTTTTTTTCTTTTTTATAGTAAAATTATTCAAAAAAGAACAAGAAAATAAGTTTATAGAGGACATAATATAAATGATCAAATATGTCAAAAGATAATTTGATGTTCATCCTGTATGAGTCCAAATTGGATTTCTAACTTTAGCTGAGAATAAACATCAAATTCTGCTTCAAACTCTGGAAATCTGTAATGTAGATTCTTGAAATATTGAATTAGGCCTACAATAATGAAGCAATGAGCTGAAAGAAGTTTCAAACTAAAAGACTTAAAAGGGCTGTTATGTCTTGGGAGAGAGGACCAACAGTGAGATAGTGGGGTGTGATTGTCACCATTTATAATGCTAATCTCCATTACAATTGACCCTATGTCCTGTATAGTCCAGCAGATCATAAGTTTTGGCTCATGCCTGACCTCCTCTTCCCCTAAATCTCCACTATAAAAAAGACCTTGTGTCAAATCTTGTCTGGTGGGAGGCAGAGGTAAATATTCTGCAATCCAGCTGATAAGGTTGCTATTGAGTTTTATTTCCTCTTCCAAAACATGAATAGGCATATGATAAGTGGGATATGCAAATTAGTACAAAATGTAGGGGGACAAATTTTCTATTTAAAATCTTCCTTAATTCCATTTGGTGAATTCCCTTATTTCAGTTTTCATTTTTGATAAATTTGAATTTTTTTCTCTATTTTATTGGATTTCATGGGTAGATTGTAATAAATTGTATATTAAATATCAAAACCATGAAAACAAGAGTAAAAATTAAAGTTTTATCACATTTAAAGAAATAGCAGATATAATTTCTGTTTATTTAACAATCTGCTCTCAAATATTTTCTAGGATTTTCAATTTGTGTGCTTTGTTTATCATCTCAAGTATGCCATGGCAATATGAGTTAACAAATCTACCCATTCTCGTCTTATGAAACAAAAAAACAAAATTCCTCTTGTCCTGTTGTGAGTTAATTTTCAATAATATCAGTCACTCCTCATCCACAATACATCTTTGAAACAAGCCAATGTAGATTTCACTTATGTCATTAAGAATCTTTTAAAATTTATATGAAATTATATTATTTCTACTGTTCAATGTATATTTTTCTTAAGTAGAGGAATTATATTGTAAATTGAATTACCATGACCAGAAAATCCGGCAAACACTTACTGTGCAATTGCCATGACTAGTTAATTTGGCATCACTTGTGTGCGATGTGGACTGATGGCTCAGTGGTAGAGTTTTGGCTCTGTATTCTGTGGTTGCTGGTTCAATCTCCAGTGGGGGAGATCATGGTATACACTGCTGATGAGACCTAATAAGGTCGAAACAGCTGTACAGTGGTTCTGTATGTCTCGCACAAGTGTTTGCTGGATTTTCTGGTCAGAGTAATTCAATTTACAATTTTACTTTTCAGTTTTTGATTTTGAAATGAAGTATTTATGTACATTCTACTCTTCTCTAGGGAGAAACAATCAAGGATAAGGGACAAATTACCAAGTTTTAGGAAAATACTAGTTTTGAAAATGTATGTTTGAAACACGTTAGATTATCACGTGAGGATGATGAGTGTCAGTAAAAATGTCAAATTGAATGAAGTGTAAGAATCATAAATTTGATGTTTGAGAGAGAATCTTTGGCACAGATGATCTCAACTGGTTGCTCCAGTATCACAATGTACCTGTTGAGTTTTTGTGTCACGCGTGCATGATTGTTGCTTCACACCCACTGTGGATTTGACTCCTTTTGACTTTTTTCTCTTCCCCAAGATAAAGTTCAAATTGAAGGGTTACTGTTTTGATATCATGGAGTAGATCTAGTTCAAATCACACAGTGGGACTTTCAAGGAGGGTTCCAAGCATGGCAGAACTGGGTTTGGTCTATCCCTGCACAAGGTGACTATTTTGAAGGGGATGGTGAGATTTAGATAAAGTGAATATCCCAGACTTTTACTCTCACCTATATATTCACTTTCTTTAAAAAGGGGGTCTCTCTAGTAACCTACTAGTTGTATGACACAGCTTAGCCCTATAACTGATGAAGATTTGCACCCCTCTCCACATCTCACTTTTGGCTTATCTCTTCCCCAGAATATAATGTCTCTTTTGTGTCTAAGTTTGATACTCCAGAAATAGATTTAAGCAAGTTATCTTCACAGTAAATATCAAATCTCTTTGTCTCTAGAGATTAGAGGTGCTTGTTAATTCATCACTATTTTCATTGTCTCTGATCTTAGCTATCCATTGCTGTTAGAGAAATGATGACCTTAGCAAGATGCAATTTAAAAAGTGGCGAGCAAATAAAAATTAACTGATGAAAGAAAATACTAGTCATTGGTAATAAAAATAATAATAATAATTGACAATCTCTTTCACTGATCTCATAACCTGGTTTGGTCGTGGAAGTGCTATTCATGTAGCAAGTCTTCTGTAAGAATAGTCAGATGGAACTCATCTCTTTCCAGATCTACAACTGGTTTGACTTGAGAGTTTTACTTCTCTTAGACTAGTTGCTATTCCAAGATTAAAGAGCCTAGTCTGCCCTACTATTTACACATAGCTGGAGTGAGAATAGTAAGATTCATACTGTTCCCAAGAGTATAAGTGCTATGTGAAATGCAAACAGCCTCACTTAGGATTTGAACTCGGATAGCTGTGTCTACTTCCTACTATGATTACTTTGTGTTATGAGTGTTTCCTGATTGGCAGAACTTCACCCAAAAATAAAAACTGTTATTGTGTGTGTGATATATAGATAAAAAATGGTTTGATTTATTGTATGATTTGATTTTAGTGGTATGTTTGGCTTTGATTTTGTTTTATGGCATATCAACCGTTGTAGGTTATCTATTGCCAAATCTTTTTTATACATATATATTAAATATATGATTTCTAAACACATTTTGAAGGTAACGTTTTTAAAGATGCTTGAGCTTGTTTTTTTTTTTTGCACACAGTTAAATGGTTTCACTTAATTTGAAACAATTCAGTTTAGCATAAGTACAGTCTTGTTTACCCTCAGTTAGTCATTAGTTTAAATACAATTTTTTGTTTAGACAGTTATTTGATCAAGCATTTTTATTTCAAACAATTCAGTTTAGCATGTGAACAAACTTGAATGGCTCCAAATATTGCTATGTATCACTAACAATTCAATTAAACATCAGTCATTTGTTTACACACACTTAAATGATCAAACATTTCTATTTTAAAACAATTCGGTTTAACATAAGTACACATATTTTTGTTTACATACAGTTAAATGTAAAAACAGTTAATTTCAAATAATTCAGTTTAGTGTAATTACAGTTTAGCTCTGTTTGACCCATAGATAGGGCCCTATCAGGTGCTACCACTCTGGGCCAGAGTTGACCTGGGAGCAATGGCAATGAAGGGGTACTCCACATTCTCCAAAGCTCCAGGACTGGAGCCTCACCATTAGACTTTTTAGTGTCATATCCAGGACAGTTGTTGGGAAATTCTTATCCCTCTGCAGAGATGCAGTCAATCTTTTTTTTTTTTATTGCAGCCCCACCTGATTGGGGCATTTAGTGGTATGTCAACCTGTTCAGGGTCATCTTATCATTAGAAGTTAGGGAATCACATCCATTGTGTGTGTGTATATATATATATATATACATTTTTTATGTAGTTTCTTATGAGTTTTTTAAATTTTTATTTTGGACAAGGTCCTATTGAATACAAATAATTCTTAAAACAGAACTATTTAATCCATTGTGGGGAGTCCCCTTGGCTAATGTGCTGGACATTGTAGTAAGAGAGTTTGAACTCCAGTTGCATTATTGTGTTCACTTTTGGGCTAATACCCTTGAGAAAGTTATGAACCACCCTATCCTTCCAGTTATGGGTTGAATAGTATCCTTGCTATTCTTCTTCAAGGATGGCTTTGGTATTAATTAACCAATGAAGGTTGATATGCTATTAACCAAACCAAAAACTTCTATTAACACTACTAGTGTGTAAACACAAGAACAAATATAGCATCAAAAGATGGTAAGAAATATCTTATAGGTTTTAATTTTGAGCTTCTGCTAACTCTTGTGACTTAATTGATAAATCAGCTAATTCAATTTAACCAGGCATAAGAGTGTAAGTTCACTGATTGATTGATTTTTTTTTTCCAGGGTTATTTTATACCTCAAGATTAGGGAATTATATTCATTGTATGTTCATATTAACAGTTTTTGTTTTAGTTATTTCTTAAGTTTTCTTTTTCTAGCACATGGTCCTATTAAATACAAATAATTTTTAATCAGATCTATTTGACCCATAGATGGGACCCTAACGAGTCAAAATAGACCTGGGAGTAATGGCAAGGAAGTGGTACTCCACATTCCCTTGATCTCCAGAACTGGGGCCTCACCCTCAAAGGAAGTTTAGTGTCATACCCAAGACTCACTTTTTTGTGGAGGGAGTCTCCATAGTGTAATAGCTAAAGTGCTGGACTGCAACCTCGAAGTAAGAGTTCAAACTCCAGATCTATAAAACCCATAGGGAAGTCCTTTCAAATTAATACCCTTGGGAAAAGTAAGAACCCCCTTATCCTCCCAGCTATGGGCTAAATAGTATCACTGCTGTTCTACAAGGATGACATAGACATTGAATAAGCAATAAAGATTGATATGCCATTGAATAAAAAAACCCAAACAAAACCTTTTTTTGGGTGGTCTTATCCCTCTGATGAGGATACTGTTAGCATTTTTTAAGTCCCTCTAACAGGAAGAATAAGTCTAATTCCTTAATGTTCTTCACTTTTGGAAAAATGATGACCCAAGTGAGTTGTGTGACATGTTGGCAGCATTATAAAATCCACACACTGCACCCGCTGCTGAGTCTTAAAACTCCCTCCTCAAAAAATGTCTTGGATATAGACACAATACTGCATCTCATTGTGAAGTCCCAGTTTTGGAATTACCTCTTCAATGACATTATATCCTGGTATACTCTTACCCAATGTGGTAGTACCTGTGAGGGTACCATGTATAGATTAAATAAATCTGTTTAAAAAATATTAGTCTTAGATAGGAATACTTGAAACCATATTATTGTGTGCAAATTATATGTATTAAGAATAGTTACCCGAGGCTTTAATTGCTTATAAATTATTATTAATTACTTGAAACCCTATAATTTTTTGTAGAACCCCACCCCCACAAAAAAGGCAGACTTTGACATTAAATAACCTAACAAAGGTTGATATGCTGTAAAACGAACCAGTCGACTGAATCATGATAGGTGTGTATGTGTATATATATATATATATATATATATATATATATATGTGTGTGTGTGTGTGTCGTGGGATGGGTAGATGTTTGCCATTGTTAATTATTAATTTTGTGTGTGAATCAGTTTGGCCCTGTCAGTAAGAAAAGCAGCATCATGATGGAATTCTTTCCTCCAGGAATTTGGAAATGGTATACTCTACTACATTGTCTTCATGCCAGAAGCTTCAAGATTTCAGTGTTTGATTGTTAATCTGAGGATAGTGCTGAGTATTTGAAAAGAATTGAATTAGTCTAATGTGGATTACAAAGGTACAGCAGCTCGGAAGTTTTACTCTGATGATTCTGGTAAGAAAAGAACTCCCAAATTTGTTGGTAAGATCTAGGCTATGATTGACAACAAGCCTAGCAAGTTAATCAGGTCCATAGTCAGGGATATGTCTGAGTTTCTTATCAGGCAGGTAATGCATGAAGACATTTGGTATTTCTCATACAAGATTAGAAATGGTCAATTTTTATCACAGGCCATGAAGGAAAAGAGGAAAGACCACACTGCAAAGCTTTTGAACAAACTCAAATATTCCTTTGAACCAAACATGCTTTGGTTTTTCCCAGTTGAGAAAAATTTCTGCCAGGATCAGATAGTGAACTCACAGTACAATTATTGGCTTACTCTGTTTCCACAAAATGTACTTATATTGATGAAAACCAAACAACCAGTCCACATCATGGAGTTTGGGGTGCCTGCTACTGATGGTGATGTTATGCCTTCATATATTTTTCCATGTGGCTCCAGACTAAAAACAGAGGCATACATCAAGTGCTTGGAGGAGGTAGTACTGTCTTGGATTGAAAGGGTTTGCTACTTGAAGACCCTACATCTGGCAATAGAACTCTGCACCATGCCATACAAGCAGGAGAATCCACTCTTGGCTGTAAGAAAATTTCTGTGATCTTATCACCCCTTACATCTGGCTGCCTAAGTCCTCAGATTGCAATACCCTTGATTGTTATGTGGGATGCAGTTGAGCAAGACCAACAAAACTGCAACACCAAAGATGAACTGAAAGCAAGGACAATGGCAGCATTTACCAACTGAAATAAGACCATTGAGAAGGCTTGCAGGAGATTCCAAAGTCATTTGGAGGCCTTACTTGAAGCCAATGGCAATTTCTTTGAATAATCTATAATATTTCAAGATATTTTCATGTAATTTTGGTAAATATATCTGATAAAGTGGGACGTCAATGTAATTTTCATTTTTGCATAATTTAGATGACAATTTACCCATGGGACTCTGTATATAAACTAATAATGACTAGATCAAAGAAAATATCAGTCAAAATGAATAGCTTTGCTGTTTTTTGCTTATATAGACATTACTTTTATTTTGGGTTAACAAAGAATTGAAAAAGATTTGCTCAAAAAAAGCAAAAAAAACCCCAAACTATTCCTGTTTAAAAAGTTTATAAGTATTTATATTTACAAAAATATCCTTAACTAATTTTAGAGTTGTACATTTGTTTTCTCCATACATAAAAAGAAATTCTCAAAGCTGATTTCTATAAAGACTAATTTCAGCATTAAATAGCTAGGAAACTTATAATGATTTTTAAATAGACCTCTTTCTCTCTCTTTATGGTTCAAATATAACAGCTTTTTAATCCTGCCATTTAGCACATACTGACCTATAACATTTTTTTCTAATTCATCAAATGTCCATCTGTCTGTACAGCTAAAACTCTATTTTAGGCTTTCAGGAATTGTTATGGTCATAACTGGGAAAGTTGAAGATTTATTTGGAGAACTAGCTTGAACTTGTTTCTAAGTAGGATCTGTCTCTTACCCTCTCTCTTTGTCTTACAGTTCCTCCTGATGTAGAAGGATGTTTGTCCCACATGTTACTGTTTCCATTGAAAAACTGTTTCCTTTTGGTAGACAGTTTCTTTTCTGAGTCTGGTTTAGAATGATTACAAAGATTGGTATTTACCTTGTGGTGTAATGGTTTGGTTGGGTTTTATGCCATATCAATCAATGTAGGTTATTTAATGTCAAATCCTGTTTATACATATATCTCAAATATATATGATTTATAAACACATTTTGTTGATGACATTTATCTAACACTAATAATTCTATTCAATATTAATCATTTGTTTGCAGACAGTGAAGTGGTTACAAGTATTGCTATTTAACTCCTAATAATTCTATTCAACATTACTCATTTGTTTGTACAGTTAAATGGTTCCAAGTATTGTTATATATCACAAACAATTCAATTAGATATTCATTTATTTACATAGAGCTTATGTCAAACAATTCTATTCGACACATCAATGGGACCCTATCAGATGCTACCACTCCAGGTCAGAGTGGACCTGGGTGCAATGGCAATGAAGGAGTACTCCACATTCTCCAAAGCTCCAGCATTACTGGAGCCTCACCATTAGACTGTTTAGTGTCATATCCAGGATGCTTATTGGGTGGGAGGTCTTACTCTGCAGATATGCAGTTGCTGTATTCTACTGCCCTGGCCAACTGGGCTATGGTGTAATGGTTATTATGTTAGGAAATGGACATGTTGAGTTGTAAACCTGGACGAGGCTGTTTGCATTTCCCATAGTGCTAATATCCTAGGGAAAGGTATACCTCTATTCTCACTTCAGCTATAGATAAATAGCAAGGCAGGCTGCACTCTTTAACCCTAGTATGACAACCAGTCTAGGGGAAAGAAAACTGAATTCGAACCTGTTAAGATTTGCTTTTAAAAAACTGACCTTTGTGTCACATCCTACCTGTGGCAGAGGGGTTGGGTAAATACTGACCTAAAAAGTGATTTCTCACTTTTCTCTATGTAGCCATGAGCAAAGTTGGAAATCCTTGGAGACTGTCAATCCTCTCCAAGATGTCAAACAAGAAGAAAACATAAGCAATGTTTTCTATCCAGATTTTTATTTGTTTTCAATATTTTGGTTGGTAAACAATTTAATTACACTAAATTATAAATTTTGTTCCTTTATATTCTGTATTATTTCTTAATTCATTTGTGGAAGAATTAAACAAAAATAAGTATATTCGATGATCAAATTAATTTGCAACTGTCCAAATATTTTGTTACAGTATAAAAAAAAGAATGTCACTTATTTTGTGGCCAGAGGAAAAGTGGTGGCAATAAGACTTTTATTTTTTTTTTTTTATAGAGAGCAGACTGGATATGGGAGGCATTGTGAGAATAGAGCAAGAGGATATAAAATCCAATCTCAAAGACAAGAGGGAATAATTTTTTTTTTTAGTAATACTATACAATAATGGCTAAATTTCAAGCTATTTTGGCATTTAAGAGCTTTGCTGAGATGAAGAGGAAAGTTTGTTTGAGCAGCGATATGGTGAAACTGTTTATTGGTGAAAGTGAAGCTGGCTGCAAAAGGTCCCTGATCTTGCAAGTTTTATATCCCTGTTCCTGGAAGGAGACTTTAGCTTCATACCTCTGATTAAGTGATGTGGATCAAGTGGATGCAGACAAGATTGAGGAAAAGTTGATGGCATTTACAGAGGGAGTTTTTTCTGCATATGCAAAGCTAGGGAGGATGAGGTGGGCCAGTGAGGCTATTGATGTATATGCTTCTAATATACAAAGACTTGCAGAATTGGCAAAATTTGAGGGAAGTGGATAGGATCAGATTGTAAAGCTGACATTTGTTAATGGCTTCCCAGAAAGGATTTCTGTAGCAATTGCCTAATATGAAAATGCTGCAGATCAGTGAATTGATCTCAACTGCCAGATTGCCCTGTCAGCTGGGGCTGTAGAATACACTAAGTGCTTCTCTCCAGAGGGGTAAGAACCCCTCACCTCGTGATGAGTGTCCTGGATATGACACTAAACAATCTGATGGTGAGGTTCCAGTAATGCTGGAGCTTTGGGGAATGCGAAGTACTCCTTCTTTTATAATGTTCCGTGAGGAGGGTAACTTTAGTTGACAGTTTATAATCTCTTCACTCTCATACAATGCCAAATACTTGGTATGGAATGCTAATGCAATACCAACTCACAATGCTACATTTCACTGCATGCACATCATCAAACATCTGACTGATTTATATATTTTTTTATTTCTAGTCACATGATCCCAGTAGCACAATACATTTCAACAGTTGTGTTTGTTGGCTGGAGATCTGTGTTCAAACCACATGGGTTACTATTGGCACATTCTTCTAAATAACACCTTTATTATCATTGCTCCCAGGTCCACTCTGGCCTGGAGTGGTAGCATCTGATAGGGTCCTATCTATGGGTCAAATAGAGCTAAACTGTGTATTTATCTTAAACTGAATTGTTTGAAATAAAACTGTTTTTTGACATTGAAACTGAATTGTTTGAAATAGAATTGTTTATATGTATAAAAATGGATTTGGTATTAATAACCTACAATAGTTGATGTGCTATAAAACCAAACCAAACCAATTGACTGCCAGGGTGCTGACAGCTAAGAGAACTCAGGAAGCAGCAGCAGCTACAAAGCCAGAAATCAGAAAAAAACGAGGCGGGTTGATGGGGGATCTAGGACAGACAAAACATTTGGCAGCAAATGCTTCAATTGTAAATGCCTACACTTGATCTGAGACTGTAAAGAGCCAATTAGAACAATTTATGGATGTGGCACCCCGGGACATTTCGTGAGATATTGCCGACAGGAAAATGAACAAAGGGAACCTGTTGCACCAGCAGTTACCCCTTCAAGCCAGTAATGGTGCATGGTAGAAGGCAAAGAAGCAAGAGCCCTTTTTGGTACTGGATGTACTGCAACATTGATCTACTTGGATTTTTTGAATGGTTGTAGGGGTATGAGCAGTATAAAAGCAGTTAATGGAAAAGTGATGGATGAAATCGTTGAGGTTATTGACGTCATAGTGGGTATGGATGTTACCGGTCAGCTTGCAAGAATTAACATTTATGAAAATGGACCTGTGGAGTTCAGAGGGGTGCATTGTGCAGTCAGTATGCAACCAATAGCAATGACCTGCGAGAACAGTGGGACAAGTCTGTGAAAAGTCAAGAACAAGGATTTCAGTGCGAGTTTTGATGGTGAGAAATAGACTGTTGAGTGGAACTGGACTACAAGGCTCCTGATATATGGAACAAAGTAGGTTGTTATGAAACTTGGCCCTCTCCCCCTCCTTCAGATGAGTTTGATAGAGATCAAACGTTGGATCACAGAGTGAATCTCTGCCCAATGGGATGAAAATGTGTGGATCGGAGTGTTACCATTAATGCCAGTGGTTCAACCCACAAAGAATAAGGTTTGGCCAGTCTTGGATTATCGAGAGCTGAATGAATATATTACATGTCACTCTGGGATGCAATCGATGTGTGCAGAGAGACTCTGAGGAAGTGGAGGCAGATGACAGGAGCATCTAAGATTGTCGATCTAAAATCCCCATACTTGCAGATAAGTGTTATGAGACATTTGTGGAAGTACCAGTTAGTCCGATTCCTGAAACAGACTTATTGCCTGACTCAGTTGAGGTTTGGATTAAATGTTGCCCCAAAGATCATGTTGGCAATTCTCAAAGCTGTGCTTAAAAAGATGACATCAGAGAAGGCACAGATTACTATATAGATGAAACATCAGACCCAGTGGAAATGGGGTCATGAACAAAACCACCAGATCATAAAAGTCATTGCTGAGAGAGAAGGTATATCGCCTGCTGAAACAAGGTTTTGTTACAATATGTCTCCCAAGTCTGAGCAACTTGAGAAAACTGTACCACAAAGAGAGATCTTCAATTACCAATGGAGGCATCTAGGAGTTAAACCAGTTGTCGAGCAAGCTGACTTACCTGAATCTATATGAGTTGAAGAGGTTTGGGAAGAGAAATAATTACTGGAGTGCAGTCATACAACAATGGAGGTGGATGGCGTACCTGAACATATTTTTGACCTTAGGTTGATTCAGAGCTCTTCAGAGAATGGTGGGGACACCGAATGGCAGCTATGTGAAACCTAACCTCCACTGGTATGAAGATCATAAAGAGAGCAATACCTGTCTGCTTGGTTGCACAACTATGAAATGTGAATGATCTGGGAGATCAGAGGGGTGTGTAGAAGAATTAAACAAAAATAAGTGTATTTTAAGAATGAGAAATATTTGCTTTTTATTAATTTTTGATGGAGACTCAAATTACATTGCAATTGTCCAAGTATTTTGTTACAGTTTGAAAACAGAAGGAAACATTACTTATTTTGTGGCCAGAAGAAAAGTGGCACCAATAAGAGCCTTTTTTTTTTTTTTTTTTTTTTTTTTTTTTTTTTTTTTTAGAGAGAGAGAGCAGACCAGAAATGAGAGGCATTGTGAGAATGGGACAAGTGGCTACCAAGGATGAGAAGGAACTTCTTTTTTTTTTTTTTTTTTTAGTAATACTATATGACAATGGTTAAATTTCATCATTGTTGCCTAAGAATAGAAAATTTACATTATACCCTTCAAACTTTGCTTTTGTGGCCTGGACGATGAAATTTAGAAATTAAATTAACAGGCAAATTTGCACATGTTCATATATATGAAACAATACATGAATCAAAATTTACATGTATTCATACATAAGTTATACAAAAATATTTAGAAGTGAGTAGTTTTTGAGAAATGTAACTGTAATATAAATCACTTTCATATATTAGCTCCCCAATATAGTCTTCCTCCATATGTTTTGAAAATTTCATCATTCAGGTTACAAAAACAAAGTTTGAAGAAAAAATAGATATTTTCTACTTACTTTAGGCAAAAGCAATTAGAAAATAACACTTTCTTTCTGCTCAGGAAGAAGAGTAAAAAAATTTTTGTATATCATTATTTATAATGAAGGTGAGAGGATAGAGGCACTTATGGCATAAGTTATCATCATGGTAAGTGGACTTGGCTACTTCAGTTCAGTTCCTTGAATGAGGCTGTTTGCATTTCACATAGAATTGATATCTTTGGAAAGGTATGAACCCAACAATTCTCCTTTAAGTTATGGATGAATTGTAGGGCTGATTGGGTTCTTTAACCTTGGTATGGCATCCAGTCTAGGAGAAGGAAAACTGAAACCAGTTGTAGACCCGGAAAGGGATTGTCACTATCAGACAATTCCTGCCTAAGACATGCCACATGAGTAGCACCCATTGGGTGCCTTGGGTGATGTAATGGTTAGCAAACAAGACTAGTAAATCTACACAAGTGAGTTCAAGTCTCATTGGGTGCCTCATTCATATGGCCTTGTGCTACATTCAAACAAAAAGCTTAGTAAATTACTACATGAGTTAGGACCCTCAGGACCTACAAAACAGTCAAAGGTAATATGAACATCAGAAAACTGTAGACCATGAAGAAACAATGAAGTTAGGCATCAATGATCATGAATGTAGGGAAAAGGTATGTGTGTGTAGGAGTGGGGGTCATCAATTTTTGTAGAACAAAGTTAAATTTATACATTGACCTTCTAAGTAGGTCAAGCATTGACATGATATAGGAGCTGTTAATTGAGAAGGATGGAGTGTATTGAATCAATAATAACACCAACTGATTGCACTTGAGATAAAGGAGATACATGCTCTGGTTGAATAGTCAGATGAAAATGACATTAGATTTAATAATCTCTGAAATGTCTCATGGGATAATGACCTAGAGGTGTTGGTTAAGAGCTTCAAGTTGTTGTCAGTTGAAGAACAAAAACCAAACAAAATTAAAAGAAATTAGATAAGAGTATCCTGAATATGGTTGTAAAGAAAGCATTAGTGACACATGGTCCTATCCCATCCATGCCTACTAAATGCTTCCTCAGCCCAGCTGGTTGGGGCTGTAAAATATCCTAACTGCATCTCTGCTAAAGGGTACCTTCTATCAACAAATGTCCTGGATATGATGCTAAACCATTTAATGAAGTTCTAATCCTGGAGGTATGGGGAATGTAGAGTATCCCTTCAAATCCATTACTCTCAGTTCCACTCTGACCTGTAGTGGTAGTACCTGTTAGGGTTCCATTTCTGGGTCAATAGAACTATTTAATCATTCACTAGACCATTTAACTGTGCAAACAAATGATTATTAAATTGAACTATTAGTATTACATAGCAATGCTTGAAACTGTTTAACTGTGTGCAAATAGGCAAATAATGATGGATAGCAATACTTGAAACCATAGTGTCCTGGGTATGACATTAAACTACATCTGAAAGTGAGACTCGAGTTTGGAGAATGTAGAATACCCCTTCATTACAATTACTCTCAGGTTCACATTTAACCTGAAGTGGTAGTACCTGTTAGGGTACCATCTATGGGTCAAATAGAAATATCTAATCATTTACTATAATTGAAACCACTTAGTTGTGCAAAAAATGGTTAGTATTAAATTAGATAGGGATACTTGATGAATAGAATTACTAATAGCCATACTTGAAACCATTTAACTGAATGCAAATAGAACTATTAGTGTTAGATAGCAATACTTGAAATTATTTATCTCTGTGCAAACAAATGAGCTATGACTCGTTTAAAAATGATTGTTAACAAATCATATATATATAATTTGGTGTTAAATAACCTCATATTGATCTCAGCAACAAGTGGTCACAGTTTACTAAAATCATAAAATGGTCTGCTCAAAACACTTGGATACTAAAAAGTAATCCTCATTTAATGAATTAATATTCAGTTCATTTTTTGTATCTTTTGTGGCTTATCAAATATTTTAAAGAGTTTTTAAAATAACTTTTCTTTTAAAAAAAAAACTTCTCCTGATGAAGACCTAAGATCAAAACTAGTTTAGAAGAATTAAAAAGCAAGTTGTTACAAAAAATATTCTTTGCCTTATATACACTAAAGAAAATGTGTGGATGTTTTAGTATATAATGTAAATGATATATATATCAGCGTGGTATTCTTGACAATGTTTTGACTAACAGAGCTGAGAAGATGCCATTCATCTCAACTACTTGTTCTACTCCAAGCATATTACAAAGGGTAATTTTTTTTTTTTTAGATAGATATGAATAAAAAAAATGTGTTAGATTGAAACTCATCATATTAAGTAGTCACATACTATGTCCGACTTGCTCAGTATATCTATCCCCTTGTGATTACTTCATCTGAGAATACCTAAAAGCTATGATGTTTGCCATTTTATGCCATAATGGCAACTGAAATCACATGACTGCTGCTACTCAAGGACATACATCCACTCACTCACTACTACTAGCAAGAGGTGTATGTATTATAACAATTTGATTTTTATGAGGCATATAAACGTTTACAAAATAAATTGCATTGGATCTATTCTTCATATTCTGGCAAATGATTTTATTATTGCATACAAATAATTTTGCCATTCAAATGGCTTTAAAATTTCTGCTTAAATATATAACAATTAAGGTTATTTCATATAAATAACTATTAAATCATCAGTATTTAAATGTTGGCTGCCGACAACTGATGACTTGAAAAATTGTATTAGTCATGAGATCCCTGCAATATCAGAAGCACTAAGTGGGAGCTGCAGATCTTTAAGAGTGTATAGCTTGTGAGTGCAAGCATTTGGATAATATAAATTTTAAAACAAAGTGATGGTAATAACAAAATAAAATGACAAATACTGTTCTTATTGTAAAATGAAATTTTAAATGGGATCTATGTTGTTGTTCCAAACCAGAGAGATCATTCTGCCAGACCCTGTGTTTGTATGTATTTATCTACTCAACTCTTCAGTCACAAACAGGATGCAACACCAGATCAATTTTTAAGCAGAGTACAACTGATCTGAATTCAGAATTTTTCTTCTAGACTGCTTGCCATAAAATGTCTGCCCTACTCTCTTTCCATAGTTTGAAGGAGAATAGTTGAATTTATACTGTTCTGAAGGATGTTTCTGCAACATTAAATGCAAACGGATTTGTCCTGGATTTGAGCATAGATCAACAAATCCATTTCCTACTATGATAACTGTTACTCCATGAACACCCCCTTAGATGTGTGAATGTATTTACCCATTTATTTCTTTTTCACAATTCATAGCAAAAAATGGCTTGGTTTCTTTGTTTTAATGACATGTCAACCTTCATGGGTTATTTAATGCTAAAGCCATCATTATTGAACAGTAGTGGTACTATTTATTTCATAGCTGGGGGAATAAAGAGGTTCATACCTTTCCCAAAAGCATTAGTCTGAAAGTGCACACAGTAGTGTGACTGGAGTTTGAACACACTTACTACCAGCACGTTAGCCACTATCTTATAGGGATTCCCCGACTGTAGGACTCGAGTTCTACCTAAGGAAATAATTTTATTATTTTGCCATGAAATTTCAGAGATTCCAATTCAATTTTCTTTTTTGTCTAGTTGCCATACCAAGGCTAGAGAACATAGTCTACCCTACTATTTACTCTGAGGTAGTGAGTAGAAGTGGATTCATGTCTTTCCTGAAGAAAATTAGTGTGGAATGAAAGGCAAACAGCATCAGTTGGAATTTGAACTCTATTGCCGATTCTATTTTCAACAATGATTACAGCAATAATATTCTTAATTATTAACCAGTACAAATATTAGTAATTACTAAAATGAACTTGACCTACCACAAAGCTACTGTTGAGAGGTACTTGGGAGCATTGAAACTTATTAATGATTGATTCAGCTTGATAGCCACAAGAAGTGCTACTGCTATATATTGCTGGTTATATAATTAAGTTTTCACACTAGTAGCTCTTGGTGGCTCTTATAGGAGATTAGGTTACAAGTCTCCTTAATACCCTCAAATGTAATTCTAGCTGATTTCACTTATGTTATCATTGTATAGCATCTTTTTTTTTTTATTTGAGAAGTATTTTCTTTAATTTAAAAAATTTTTTTAATAAAATTAAAAGATGGAAGAAAATATCCATCAAAATTGTCCACCCTGTTGGTGGGACTTAGAATGCACTATCTCATACTGAGGGTTAAGACCCACCCCCAAAAAAGGGTGTTCTAGGTATGACACTAAACTGAATCTGATGGTAAGGCTCCAGTTCTCGAGAGTGTGGATTACTCTTACATTGCTGTTACTCCCAGGTCCACTATGACTTGGAGTAGTAGTAGTACCCATTGGGGTTCTATGGATGAAATATATCTTTTAAAAATTATTTATATTCAATATGACCATATGTGTGCTAAAAAAACTTAGACGAATACACTGAAAATGTAAATGTGAACATACAGTTAATTCCCTAACCTCTAGATATAAAATAACTCTTGATGAATTGACATGCCATTAAAATCAATCAGTCAATTAAAATAGAATATTTCTGGCCTGCATTTGGTATATTATTATTGCATCATCTCTAAAATTTCTTGTTCAAGAACACTAAACAATACATTAGTATTGCTAATATATTCTTTTTTCAAGTTCCACTATTATTCTATTTGGTGCTATGATTTTACTAATCTATTCTGTACTCTAATTATAACAGATCAATAAATTATAAATATCTTTGTGTTAAGTGGAAGGTAAACAATTTTCTAAAATAAAATGATTGATTTTAATGGTATGTCAACATATTTAGGGTTATTTTATGCCTAGCGGTTAGAGAATTACATTTATTGTAGATTTATTTTTACATTTTTTTGCGTGCAATCCAGTTGAATACAAATTATTTTTAAACCAGATCTATTTGACCTATAGAGGAGAGTCCTTGTGGCTAATGTGCTGGATTGCAACATTGTAGTAAGCAAGTTCAAACTCCAATTGTGCTTTCACTTTTGAACTAATACCCTTGGGAAAGTTATACACCTTTGTGTCCCCCCCACACCTATGAGATGAATAAAACCACTACTGTTCTTCTTCAAGGATTAAATAACCCACAAGGGTTTATACACCATTAAACAAAGAAGCCAAACTTTGACCCATAGAACCCTAACAGGTATTACAACTCCGGATCAGAGTGTACCTGGGTGTAATAGCATTGAAGATGTAGTCCACACTCCCTAGATCACCAGAACAGGAGCCTCACTATCAGATTCAGTTTAATGTCATACCCAGCTCACTTTTTTTAGTGAGAGTTCTTACTTCACTGCAGGGGATACAGTCCGCATATTTTAAGCCTTGCTAGCTGGCCATAAAGTTGGTCTGAAGATATGTT